>CM042836.1:151740398-152203950 GCA_023653725.1 Bungarus multicinctus
ATGTATATATATATACATACATACACATACATCTATAATTAATGCCTACATTAATTAATACTAGTAATTGATCTATAATGAATTATATAGAGTAACCATAAAAATATCAAGTGTAATGAAAGGATGGTATAATATTCTGGCCTCACAACTCATTGGGTCCTACATTAACAACTAGTCAAACAATCAGGTGCCACATTAACCCTCTAAGTCAAAGTAAGAAAAAGACTAGTCAAATTTTCAGAGAGGGCAATGGAAGGAAAGAGCCAATTCCAAAGTACAGGAAGAAGTCTCCAGCAGCCTGAGATTTGAAAGAAGACACTGCTCAGAGGAATGAAAAGAACCTTCAGGACTGTAAGAAGAAACAAGAGTGGGGTTGTGATTGGTTGGCTCTGAACACAACTAGGTCGCTGAAATGAGCTCTGATTCAAACAGGAAGCCAGTGTCAAGGCCAGCTCTAACTCTAAGGAATCTACAAGGAGGATTTCACTTCAGAGAACCCTGTGTCTACATGGGAGATCAGCAAGGAGAGATTGATGTGATTGCAGAGCCTGAGGAGCAGCTGGAAACAGCAGAAGACAAGTGGTCTGATACAGGGGTCTGATCCTTTCATTCCCAAGGCATGAGGGATGAGCAAAGGTCTGCGTAACTCCTTGCAAGGCAAACTGGTTCTTGTTGATGATTTCTTACATCTGAGAGAGGCCCTGTTTGCTAGCAAGTAATCCCTCATTGGGAAAATCTGCTGCAATTACCAGAACTGCTATTCATGGAAACTATTATTTTAGACCCAGACCCACCAATGATCTAACAATGATGCTGCTACACTACCCTGGCAACACTTCTGTCTGATGCTATGAACTTTGCTTATTAGGAATTTGCCTGTAAGTTTGCCAAGGAATGCAGGACTGCTTGAGACTGTATGTGCATCTGCCCTGTCTACTGGTGCTCAACCTGAGTAAAGTCTTTTGTATTGTACTCCTTTGTATGCATGTCAGCAAAAGTTGGTAATAACACAGGAGGTACAGAAAAGAGGAACTGGGAAAGCTGCCAGAAAACGTACAGCAATAATCTAAATGTGAACAGCCAAAGCACTTATCAATGAAGCCATACCTTCCTTTGGTCATCATTACCACTTTTGTGGCTTTATCCTTTCTTGAGGTGGCCCAGTTTCCTGGTCAAATTTCATAGGGATGGCAAATTTCCTTTTCCATCTTCCCACTTTGGAGCCATGAACCCAAGAATAAAGATCATTCCCTTAAAAAAAAACACCAAAGAGAGGAGATGCCAAGTTTCTGACTGCTTAATTTGAGGACCAGGCTGTGTCAAAGACTCTAAATACATAAATAAGTGCCTATTGCTACAAGATGAGGTGCAGTGGCACTCCAAATAGGGCCTCTTTTAATTTCACTTCTGGAGTTAGTGATAAACAAGATTCCCATTCGCATTACCAATAATATATTTTACAACTCAATCCTAATTGAGGATTGAGTTATTCTGGAATTAAAGTTCCCTTAATTTGATTACTTTAATTTGTTTATTTATGAAGTACATTCAGTATTGAAGTTAGAAATTTGGGGAGCATATTAATACAGTATTATGTATGAAATATATATGACTGCATTGGGTAGATTTTTAATTTCTGAAACAACTTGTAACCTCGTAGGATGATTCCATATATTCTATCATTTCTTTTGTTACCTATTAATAAGGCCAGCATTTTGCAAAACCTGTAGATTGGTTAACTATGAGACTCCTATGGTTTTCTTCCACCTGTGTTCCCTTTCTCTGTCTCTCCATCTTTCTTCAGCTCTCTCCATCTCTATTTCTGTCTCTCTTAACCCTTTTTTTGGTTCTCTCTTAATCCAATGTGTAATCCTATGCATATTTATTTGAACATTAATCTTATCACAGTCAGTTGGGGTTACAACACATTGCATTGAATTCTCTAGCATGATATTATTTTATATTATCTACATTTTAAATAGCAGGGATAATATATGTTTCATTTTTCTAGAACATGAATCTTAATCATAATTTTTTAGGTTTGCTGTAATCATCCTTCTTTCTGTCTGTCTGTCTATCTATCTATCTATCTGTCGATCTATCTATCAATCTATCATCTATCTAGATTTTGTACTATCAGAGTCAGGTGTGTATCTTGTGTTAATTGTTCATTAATCTATTATAATATTTATACAGTATATTTATTACCTTCACTTTTATTCTAGTGTTCAGCACAGTTTGACATAACTCAATTCTGATGAGTTACAAATCTGCCCAAGATTATTGATTTCTCACTGTCAGCTGAGAAAATAATGTTTCTTTTATTCTTATCAATATTTTACTAAAACTCAGGCATAGTTAGACTATAGCCCATATACTGATTTGATACTCCAGACTGAGGTCACTGTCCCTCATCTAGAATCTGCTGAAGTTTTTGAAACTCTGTGCATTCAGACAGTACTATACAGTTAAGTATAACTTTATACTTATACAGTTAAGACAGAATGTGTTTCACAGTGCTTAGCAAGTAAAGTCCATACTTTATAAAGTAATTACTGTAAAATACATATAATGATCCAATGGTATAGGTATAATGTAGATTAAAAGTAAGAGAGAATATAATTATTGATATGTGCAGTTTAATAACTTTTGAAATATGGCATTCTGGTTCAGCCTAGGGCTCTTCCTAACTGTGATAATAGCACAGGAGGCAAAAATCAATCTTCACAAAGCTTGAAAGTATAGTGATTTTTCTCCCAGAGCAAAATGGAGGTGCAGTCAATTTATTTTTCCAATACCTTACACATTCCTATTTCATAATTGTAATAATGTTCATCATCATCCAACTTCGAGCATTATAACCTCAGCTTTTGAGAATGAACATCTCTTTCTGACCTTTTTTGCACTTGCAGAGGGAGCTGAGAAGAAAAGTCACTCTCCTTCACCCGTGAAATGCAAAACCAAACTGCCTGAGAATTTGGATGATGATAATGAGGGTAGGTAGAAGCAACCCCTCAAAAATCACTTATCTGCTTTCTTTTTTTAAATTTCTGGATGGTAAGATCTCCTTCATTATTCAATTATATATTCTTCAGTCTGTCAGACAGTATTCCTAGTGCTCCTATTTACAAGCTCAGGTGCAATTGAGCCCTGGCTTTGCAAGCAAAATAAGATACTTTCTAACTCTCCTATCTGTAATGTTGCCCCCTTGTTGTGCAATGGTAAAATATTTTCTAGCGTGAAAAACGTTCACAAATGTTATAGTATTCTTTGGAATTAACTAGCTTTGAAAACCAAATGTATGTATTCCAATTATAGGAAATAGCAAATTAAACAGTTATGCAGAATGTACCACAATTTCAAAATAGAATTACTTTTGGCTATGGCTCTAGTGAACATCTTTAGTAAGAAAGATGTTGGCTGCATTTGCATGTTGTGTGGATTACATTGCACTCATGAACAGAAAACAGTCCATGCTAAACTTTGGTATAATCTCAATCTTTCATCCATATGACCAGAACAAACAATAAATCTGAAACTGACAAGCAGATTTCTGACTGGTATAATATGCAAGCCAAGAACAATTATTTAAGAGAATATCTCATTAGCTACTAAAGAAACCAATATCAATCGAAATTTGTTTTCAAACAGTTTATTGTTGATTGTAGATTGCATATGAAATAGGACATGCAAGAATTGGGTATGTCTAGTTGATCAAAAAGAAGGACTTGATAACAATGTTCCAATATCTAAGGGGCTGCCACAAAGGAGTCAAGCTATTCTCCAAAGCACCTGAAGGCAGGACAAGAAGCACCGGATGAAAATTAATCAAGGGAAGAACCAACCTAGAATTACAGAGAAATTTCCCAACAGTTAGAACAATTAATCAGGGGAATGACTTGCCTCCAGAAGTTGTGGATGCTCCAACACTGGAGGTTTTAAAGAAGAGATTGGACAATGATTTGTCTGAAATGGTGTAGGGTCTCCTGTTTGAGTAGGGAAGACTTAAAGACCTCCAAGGCTCCTTCCAACTCTGTTATTCTGTTAAATGTCAAATCAAGGCATTAGCAGAAATGAATCCTTTATTCTACCTGCCAATCAACTGGGAAGGAAAGAGGCAGACGGGGGTGAGATTATGCTTAGATGTTATATGTGAATGTAACCACAATAAAATTATTGTTAGGTATTACATTTGAAGGTAAGCACTGTTATTGAATTGCTGAATATAAAATTTGGCAAATTCCATTGACCTATGCCTTGCAGATATTGTTATACTAAATCTTTAAGCATTTCTTAAGTTCTTGGTAAGAGCTAAAGAGGCTTATAGTCAAATAAAATTCATAGTAAAACAAGAAAATAAAATATCCTGTATATTCTTCTACCGAGGCTTATTGAAATTGACAAAGAGTGTTTGCTTTCAAAAGTTATTTCAGGGGAAAGGTGGTTTTGGAGAAATGCTCTTAGGTTGGAGTGTGACATTCTTGCACTTATTTTATAAGAAAGAAACATGTTGGCAATGTTAAAATATGAGCCTCTAATATTTAAGACTGGGGATTTACTTGTTGAAATTTCAGTAGTTCCTATATTTCTACATTTGATAATCTGCACAATTATTCATTTAAATCATTATGATTATCCACCCCCTCCCTTTCTCGTTTATTAGAGTACTGGGCCATTTCCTTAAGTTTAGGTGAGATGTATTAAGTATTGCAATACTAGGGATCTTGAATTAAAGCAATGTCATACATTACATGAAATGGAAGACATTTTATTTTTCACAAAGAGCTTTGTAGAATTTGTGATTGGCAATCTTCCTTGATTTGTTCTCTTAATGATGCAACCAGGGATCAATGCTTACTGGGTAAAATGATAAAATCTGTAGTCTATGATCTTAGAGCAGAGGTGTGAAACCCGTGGCCCATGGGCCAGATGCGTCACGCACTGGCCATGCCCACCCCCATTTTGGGGAGAAAAGTCACAATACATCACGTGACGACAATGTGACAACCTGAGTTTGACATCCCTGTCTTAGAAGATTTTAAGTTAGGAAGGCCTTCAGAGTTCAGTATTATGTGGAGCATAATATCTGTCTATAATGAACATGACACTGTGGAACACTAGACAAGCATTCTGCTTGGTACATGCTATCTAAAACATAAAGCTGCAGTACTTTAGCCCATTAGATAGATACCCAGTTTGTGCACATCATTTGTTAGTAAATAGAAGCAAGTGATAGGTTACTTTCATCAACACTGAAAACAGAAACCAGCCAATCATCTTTAGCGTGGTTAGCCATGAATTGACCTCTTTGTCTTTTAGCCTTTATATTCAACATGAAATTTGTGAAATATTGTTGAGGAAGTAAGAGATGTAAATATATTGACAGAAAATTATTTTCACTGCTTTCATAGAGAACCAGTTTCATTCTATCCTTTCCTGCAACTTTGTTTAACATCTGGTAAAAAGTTGACAAAGCAATGGAGAATTAATTTGTAATTATTTCTACTGTTTATATGGAGATAAATGTTTCTGGGGGTTTCTCCTCTGTTACAAATATTTGAGGGATAAGACATCTTAGTGAACATTTGCCTTTTAAAATGATTTCTATCTAGTTGCTAAGCTGTCCATGCATCCATGCATCCATCCATTCATCTATATGGCCACCCTTTGTACCAAAGTGACTAAGTGGCTAACAAGAATTAAAGTACCATATAAAACTATTGTTCCCAGTTAGCTTATTGCAGTCCAAAATATACAAAACTTGCAGTGATCAGGAACAGATGTTAAAAGAATATCCTCAGAGGGAATTAAAAGTAAGTTTACACTTTAAATCTCAGCCTCATTTACTAGTGTACTTAAAGAGCACCTATGCAAAATATCTTCACCAAAATTGTGGGAGGGGAACATAGATTTTTCTCTTTATTTTCCCTTTCCTTTTTACATTTTTTTTAAAGCATTCAATCAAATCCTTTCTCTTCAATAAAATAAATTTTATAGATATCTTGAAAAGGACAGTTTAAATGAAGATAAAATACCACAGAAGGAGCCTCTTGGGAAATGCCAAGAAACAAATGTGGCCACAAAGCATTCCCTTTTTAATGTAAAAATATACTTACAGGAATTCATTTTCTACAGTCTGTTTAGGCTTTAATATTTTATTTTCCCTTTTGACAGTATCCATTTATCTTAAAACTCTATAACCAGATTCCAAATTTGCCTTTCTTTAGTTGAAACTGCATTGAATATTATTGCATAGAATCACTAAAAAATCACATTCATGATTACAGAAGAATTCAGGGAAGCACAGAATGACAGAGTTGGACCTAATAGCTTGTGTCCAAACCTGTGCTTAATTCAGGGGTGTCAGCCTTATAGCTATCTAGCCTTAAATACATACAATGGTGAGCCAATCAGCACTATAGATAATTGGTTGCATTATCATATGAAAGTGCTTGTACTGTCGGGGGGGGGGGGGGTCTTTCACTTTGAAACATTTACTTTGGAATCCTCCCTACTAGTGGTGGGATTCAAATTGGTTTACCACTGGTTCAGTGAGTGTGGCTTGGTAGGTGTGCTTTATGCATGCATGCGCACTTTGCGTGCATTGGGGGGCAAACACGCTTTGCGTGTGTGCAGAGGCTTTCCTACTAACCTTTTTCTGCACTCCTGAATTCTCCCTGTCTCTTAGCAGCTGACGTGCGGCAATCTGCTGTGCCGTGCGATGCAGCTGAGCATCAAAAGCAGGAAATAAAGGTCAGTATGGTGCCAAGGCGGGTGGGGACCCCAGCAGCTGATCTTCCGGTGCACTCCCAGATGATCTTTGGAGCTACCAATTTGGCCAAACCGGGCTGAACTGGTAGAATCCCACCCCTGCTCCCTACTTCCTAACATTCTGTGTTCTGAAGTCTGGGAATGCCAGAATATTAGTCTTGATCTTCTGAGGAGCATTATGTTCTCATATTCTCAATGATTTTTTTCTAAGGCTAACTTTTGTCATCAATCTCTCTTGTAAGACCTAATCTCTTATTTAGCCCCATTATCTTTCTCTCAGCCTGTTTTATTTGATCCAAATCCTACTTAAAGTATGTTGTGCAAAACTGGGCAAGTGGGCAAAGTATTTGAAGTGGGGTCTGACCAATGCAGACTTATAATAGAATTGTCATCCTGTGACTTGGAAACTCACATTCTGTTGTTGTAGCAAAAAAAAAAAGTCCATTTTCCTTTTACCAGTCAGATCACACTGCTGATTCATATTTAAGTAGTGAAGCATTTACAACTTCAAGGTCCTTTTCACACCTATTATCTCCATCCAATTATTATCTGTCCTGTATTCCTAGGTTTAATTAATTTTTCCTAAATGAAGAACTTCACATTTGTCTGTATTAAATTTTATTCTGATTTTTTCCAGTCCACTTCTCTAACATTTTAAGATCATTTTAAATGTTCTGTCTTCTAGAGAATTAAGTATCCTTTCCAGTTTGTGTCATCCTGCAGATGTGATAAGCATTTCTTCATCTCCACTTCCGTATCATTAATGTAAATGTTGAAATGTATTAATCCTGAGACCAAACCTTCAGTAAGGAATCATCGATGAGTACTTTCCATGGATGACTTCATGCCAACAATTCATCTACCTTACAGATGTACCATCTAAGTTATACTTTAGCCTTTTAATAGAGAGTCATGAGATACTTCAAGTCCTTTGATGAAATCGTGCTCTATGTGCATTATTCACATAATATACTAAGGAACTTACCTGCTCTAAAACTGGAAAAAAATAGTTAGCAAGATTTGTTCTTGACAAATCTGTACTGATTCTGCTTTATGCTTACAAATTATTTGCTTTATGACCTGTTCTAAAGTCATATTTCCCAGTTAATAGTGTCAGACTGGCTGATCTATCATTTCCTGGAGCCTTCTTTCTCTTTTTTGAAAATAAGGACATTATCTGGTACTTCCTCCAGGATGTCCCAAAGATTATGAATACAGTTTTTGTCAGCCCATCAGCATGCCATTCCCTATCCTAGGATGCTATATGTCTGGCCCTGAAGATGTCAATTCATTCAAGGTGAGTAAGCTCTTTCAGCCTACTCTTCAAAACTGACAGATGGAATGCTTATCCTCTTCTCAGAGAAGATAGAGCTGAAATAGGAGCCTATCTGTTGCTCTTTTTTTTTTTGCAATTTTCAGTGAGTTGCTGATAATTTGTATTGTTTCTTTTATTTTGAACACAACTGCAAAAAGAAAAATTAATATCCTTCGTCTATCATACCTCATTCTAAACTTAGCTCTCCTTAGAGTGCCTCTAACTAAGACCTGTTCCTTAGTAATCTGGCCTCATTCCAGTGATGGGATTCAAACACTTTTATCACCGGTTCAGTAGGTGTGGCTTGTTGGGCGTGCTTTGCGCACGTGCACACACTTTGCGTGCACACATGCTTTGCGCAGGTGCAGATGTGTTTCCAACTCACTTCCTCCAAGCCTGCACTCTCCTGGTCGCTTCAGCAGATGCTGCACAGCACTCTTCTGTGCCATGCAAAGCAGTTACGCTTCAAAAATAGAAGAAAAAGGTGAGTATGGGAGCCCGGGAAAGCAGCCCCAATAGCAGAGCGGCAGAGAGAATCGGTTCGGTTTCTGCTGCTCATCGCCACTACCGGCTCAGTAGAACCGGGCCGAACCGATAGCATACCACCACTGCCTCATTCCCCTTCTAATGTAGATCCTTCTTCATTTGTGTATTATATATTTAAACTTCATTCAGCCACACTGGGTTCTTCAACTTATTTTTTCACATTTTCCTCCCAAGTGGTATTGTTTTTAATATCAGCAGGAACTTCTGCCTCTCAGAGTTCTTTCCCCATTAGTTTCTCTTGCCTCAGGGAAGTAATCCTTACCCGCTGTTTATTAAAACCTGCATTTTTGAAGTCTGAGGTAAGGGTCTCATTAGACACAGTTAATACTAAGCGTGAGCAGTTGTTCTGCTTCTTACTTTTTATCTACAAGGTCTTCTCAATTGGCTAGCAATAAATTAAAGACAGCTAATTCATTCTGCCTTCATCTGAAGAATGTTGTGAACAAGATAGGCCAGGCATTTTACTGAAGAACAATGCTTACCTCTCTGCTGAGGTAAGGAAATTAATGCCCCCTCCACCACCACTGTTTCATGACTTTTTCAGAGACCTGCAGCATGCTTTTAGAAAGCACAGCTTTTACATTTTAACCACGTATAGTTTATTATACACATCAGATAAACAAAAGCAAAGGTTTAAAAACAAATATTTTGACTCCCACCTTCAGCTGATCTAAAATAAGATGTGGGACCTCATGGATGCCAATATGCTTGTGGTTACAACTGGAGGTATCCACTGGACTTTCTGTTCCAGTTGACATTTTACAGTTAAAAAAAAAAAATCAAATAATGAAATCAGCAGATGGGAAAGCAAAGTGCAAGTGTTCAGTAGAACTTCATTGCAGAGAGTCCCTCTGTTCTCACCACATGCACTCATTGGTATTTTTAGAACATTTTTGAAATAGTGTGTAACATTCTGCCCCTCCCCTACAACTTCTTTGTTTGGAAAGAAATTTTGAAAATGATAATGGTAAACCAGGGTAGTAAGGACTAGCATGTGGGAAGACAAAATAGAACTCTGGTAAATGATTCCATCTCCTGGCATCTGAAGTCAGAGCACTTTTAACAGCTCTCAGAGTTCCAAATTGGACCCACCCTCTCACCGTTCTCCCCCATGGAGGATTCTTGCACTTGTGAATATGTCAGGGGAGAAACTCATGGCAGACACAGACAGCACAGCACCTGTTGGTTTGGTGCTGCTTAGAGAAAGGATCTGTTGGGCATCGTCTCAGCTATAAATATAATTAGCAGGGCGGTGTTTTCTCAATCTGCTCTGTGTTTAGACATTATGTACAATTAAGCTGATTCCATACTATTAACATTTATTTATTGCAGTATTTAATATCCATTTCATGACATCCAAGGCTAGAAGACCCAGGAATCAATATAAACCACAAAGACAATCAATTGGGAAAGAATATATCATCTGGATTAAAGTTAGCACAGAAGATTTAGCGCTGTCTCTAAAGCGAAGAGAGGGAGGGCAGGAGTAAGAAAGAAGTGTTTTGTTTAACTACATGCTCCTAATATGAATGAGCGTTAAAAAGGATATCTGTATAAATGCATTTGCATGGATAGATCTGTACCTCTGCGAGCCACGCAGTGCGTGCAATGGGAAGAATTTTAGCTTTAGTATTCCTCCTTATCCCTCCTTTGTAGAAATAAAATAAGGAGCAAAGTTACAGTTTTCTAAAGTGACGAATAGAATGTTGTCAGAAGACATTCATATGAAGTGACAACCAAGGTATCTCCAGGATACATATCCATCAAGGAATTCATCACACATTTCTATCCATTATCTGAATAACCAATAACCCCACAAGCTCCATAACTGTGCTGTACAGAGATTTGCCAGTGATAGACATGCTTACGAAATTTTAATACAGCCACTGCTTCAAATTGTAGTGTTTACACTTGAGTTGTCATGCTGTCTTTTTGATGATGATGGTGGTGGTGGTGGTGGTGTATATAGTTTTTTTTTTCTTTTCATCAGTCTTAATTTTAATTTCATCTTTTACTGACCTCAGCCTCTCTTTGCCATTCCATATACAGACCGAAGAAACTGTGTGCAAACAGCAGGGTTTTACTAATCTGTGGCACATAAAAAGAACTGTCTTCCACTTATGAGCAGCACTGTGTTAATCTCAAAAATAGCTTCCACAACCTTAGAATGAACAATGGTATAATCAGTGCAGCAGGCAGGGATGCTGAAGATAGACATTTAAGTATAGTTTCATTTTCTTTTCCTCACTTATTTTCTCTCACACAAATATTACTGGAAGCAAAGCCAGGCCAAAAAAATAATAATAATCCAAATTTTGATAATTCTCTTCATGATATATCATGTATATGTACATCTCAATAATAATAATAATAATAATCATCATCATCATCATCTTTAAACCCTGTATGACAGTGTCTGTCACAGGTGGAATATTTCTATTTTTAGCTTTCAGGAAGAAAAAATGATGCCTTTTAAAGACAAGAGGCTATACCCAGAATACTTCTTATATGAATAAAGAGGCTGTTTTGGGTTTTGTATCTTCTGGAAGAAATTGCATTATAGTTTGACTGAAATGGGAGAGATGGAGTTTTTGCTGATTCATGCCCGCCCCTCCAAGTTCCCATACCTCTAGGGCACCTCTAGAATTTTGAGAACATGGTACTATCACAAAATGGCCACCATACAGTGACTATGCACAAGATGAGAGATAAATCACATAAAGGGTGAGTTAGCTTTCCAGGATACTATCTACTGTGCCAGTCTGAGTTTTCCAGAATGTAAGTCTATTGCTATAGTACTCCAATTTGGGTTTTGTCCAATTTATTATTGTTGTTGTTTAGAGAATTTAATAATGAAATCAAAAATTAAACAGAAATTTCAAGTGGAACAAAGCTTGATGGGCGCTAAAGAAGAATAGCTAAGACTATGTTGGTTCTGCAAGCATCATTTTACCTTCCATATTTCTGGAGAAATCCAATCATTATGGAGCAGATTTTTATAGGGCTATAGAGGGAAGGAAGAACTTACTAAAGAAAGCTAACTAAAATCTAAAAACCTTAAGCACATTTCCAGACATTCAGCCATGCTGAATAAAGTGGGATGGGAACAAATGTACATATATGCTGTGGTGGGTGGGTGAGTGTGGGTGCGCGCGCCCCCACCTTCCAATCAATATTGACTCCTGGTGATTTATTGTCTGGACTTCTCCCTGCTTCTGTTTATTTCCAAAATTAAAAATCAAGCTGCAGGGTAGCAGAGAAAACAATCTTCATGACCTCACAATTTGTGGTTAGTTAAACATTTCTGTTTAAAGGTTTTAGATTGTTCAGAAAAAAAACTGGTCATTCATAACTGGTCTTTAAATGAAACCAGGAGAATTGTATTGATTCTGCATCAGGAAATAACTTGCCTGAACTGAATACATTCTTGGAGAATAATTTATTTGTAATTTATAGATAAGCAGATTTCCACAAAGGCCTCATAAGATTCTGTTGCTTTCTTATGAGAAGAAATCTGGCATAAAGGTATTAGCTTCTGCAGCTTGGCAAACAGCTATCTTTTATTAAGCTTGGTGTACATACATACTGTGTCCCCAAATGCTTATTTATGTGCTCATTGATGTGGCATCTGCATCATCCCTCTCCAATCATTCCCTGCTTCCAGCTAGGCTTCTTGTCCCATCTGGTATATGCACCTAATATCATTTTAATGCTAAGAATGCCCCTGGATTTCATATGGGCCTCTGTTCTGACTCACGCCCTTTTCCGACAAATCAAACACAAATTCAAAAGGAACAAAAACCTTGTAATGCTTTTACAAAATAATTAGTTGTGATAAGCACAAGCCTTGCCAAACTGTGCGAGGCTTACCAAAAGATAACAGACAAGAAATAATTTGCAATACAAACTCAGGATGCTGGATTGTCGACGAAGCTGTAAGTTTCAAAACGTCTATGCCTTCTGCAAAGAAAGTTTGTTTCACAGCTGGCTTTTATCTTCTTGAGGGAGGGGCCATTACCTTGCAGCCTTACTCCCGAATCCCCCATGCTGTTGTAACTGCTCTTTCCTATGAGCAATCCTGCACACACGCGTACATGGCACAGGCTCCTCGGGAATCTCCTCATCACTGCTGCCAGCCCCCACAATCTCTGAAGGCAGCAGTCCACTCTCTAATGGTCCTGGCCCCTCATCTGAGTCCTCACTCTCCTCAGTCATCTGCACCTGCTGCCGGCTAACCACAACAGCCTCAGAATCATGGTAGTTGGTTGTGGCACATTGTTTTCTTTGAGAGCATTCTGCAGAAGTGGTTGTATAGATTCATCTGGCATTCTGGTGAATTATTTGTACCTGGTCAGAGTCATTTTTGAATAACTCGTACATGGAGCCATTTTGAAAGAGTACCTACCATATATTCTCAAAATATGCCCACCAGATCAAAAAGGGTTCAGAGCTGATCGAAAATACCTAATACCTAGTTGAGAAGTGTGTGTTTGATAATTTGGAACTGCTTCTTTGAAACCTTTTGGGGTAAACCTCAGAGAGATTACCTAGATTATCACCCTTTACATATTATGAGAAAAGGCTTCATGAATCATAATTGTCATTATCATTAGTGCTGTGAGCTAGTGCAAGTAGCAGGTTAACAAATAAATTAGGGTTATGTATGCTTTGTCAGTGATTCAGAAGTACTTCAGGACTACTTCAGCAAAAACTACAGTAATATCAAGCTGTTGACCTGATGATTCATTTTAATGTCTTTGGAATTTCATAAGACAAAAATGTAAAGTCTGAGAATGAAAGAAAAATTTAAAAATGCAATTTGCATTTTGTTTCTATTAGTCATTAATCATAATTGTATGTATTTGTTGCAGAAAACGCATCATATATTTATATATTCTAAACTTTTTGACAAAGCCACTATTTATTGTCTGTAACAACATGATTGCCAAATATACTTTTGGATCAATCCATTGTAAACTGATTCTGTGTCAGTTTTGAGCTCAAAAACTTTGTAGGAAGAGTAGAAACAATTAATGAAAGACCTATTATTTACAATACTATAAGATGTTCTGACTACTTTGGCAAATGCTTGCTATCTGGCTAATGGACACTTACTGTCGTGTGGTAGGTGCTATTTCATTATGTGTGGTTCTACTATACAAGTGGTTTTATGACCCTCAAACTTGCTCTTCCTTTTTTTAAGTCTAAGATTATTCTATTTCATTTGAAGCTTTGATTGGATACAAACATTCCACTATGGAGTAATTTATTTGTAGTGCTTAATAGAACATCTGATTTTTTAAAGCCATGGTTGGCTATTCTTCCATGAATCAAAATACTATCAAGTGTCCAACAATATGGGTTTTGATTGTGGTAACATTAGAAGTGAACCCACATACTGAGAAATTCATTGACATCAAGCCAATAGAGTCTTGTTAGGTAGACATACTGTATACTTCAAATTGATCATGGACTAGATAGAGGCATGATGGCTCAGTGGCTTAATGACACTGGAGATGGTCTCTACTCCAGCAGTTTGTGTCCTAGCACTGTGTGGTGGGGTGAACTCCTGTCACTTGCCTTCACTTTTGCCCACCTAGCAATTTGAAAATACGTTCCATGTGAGTAGATAAATATGTACCATTTAGGTAGGGAGACAAGCAGTAGTTAGAACTCGGCCAGCACTGAACCTTCCTGGTTGCAATGCCCATTTGCAAGGCAGTTTCTGTGGAGGGAGAGGGCTTTGGATGATGTTGCTGGAAACACTTGTCTTTCTTTCTGGGGTGAAGTTAGCTTGGCCTCCTTTGATGCACCTTGGAAAGTACATAAGCATGTACACGTAATAGAGCTGGTAAACAAGTAGCCAAACTACTACTTTCCATTAACATTATAGTCTCCTGGCTAATGTAGCAATACCATATACTAAATAAATAAATTGATTAGATCTTTGTTAGGTTTAGGGAACCTAGCTCTTTCTGTATATTTTGGCTTACCACTCTCATCATTAATAATTGTTGGCCATGCTGTCTGGAAGTTGTAATCTAAACCCTTGAATCACCTTTTCCTTACCTCATCCATTGCTTGGGTCACTTTTAGATACAAGAAACCATATAGGAGGGACTATCTATGTATTTATTTGCAATGCCAGCATTGGTCTTTTGAGGGATAGATTACAAGTGAGGTGGCTTCTGTTCCTTTTTTCTCAACCATGACTTTCTTAATAAAGCATCCTACCCACTGATTGTGTGTGCACTTTTATAAAGAAACACACATACACAAGAGCTATATGAATCTACTATAGTAAGTGTTCTGCCTTCTTTTTATAGACTGTTTGCGCAGAAGGGCAGAGCTTCCACAACTCATAGAGTCAGGAAACATTCCAGCATTTCTTAAAGCTAGACAATAAATGAAAAGAAAAACAAAAGGCCATATAACACACAGCTAACATTTTTGGCTTTTTGTGATTATAATTAAATTGGAAAGTGATGTGGCTAAGCATTCTCTGAAGAGCTGTTCCAGTGAAAGTGGTAAATGCTGAAACTCTGTTTCCTGTTATAGCTACGAGATTATCAAAAGACCCAGTAACATCAGAAGAAAAGCAGGAGTCATTTATAACATAAAGACTGCAGCAGCCACTATGTGGGACAGATAAGCAGAAGACCAGTGCATTCATGAAGGCCAACTAGCAGTCAGAAGTTAGCATGAAAATACCTTAATTTCACAATGGACAGACTAAATCAATTGGAAAATTGTGAGCATCCTAGACGAAGTCAAATCCAAAAATGCTAAGAAATTCCTGGAATCTTGGCATTTGGAAAAATCAGCTATCATCAGGCACATAGAAATAAACCACATTTACACACTATTCAAAAGAGATAATAAAAAAGCTAAAAAGGAAAAAAAATATCATAACACCTCTTTGCCAACAATCAACACCCAAGCAATCAACATGCAGACAAACAGGGATTAACACTAGCATTAACATGAGACAAACAATCAAACAGTAAATTACCCCCTGGAAAATAACACCCCAACTAAGTTTGATGGATCGAATTGCTGTATATATAGAGAGAGCTAAGTACATTCCTTTCTAGCATTGAAAATACTAAAAAAAAATTATATACCTGAGTAATGAAATTTCTGCAAAAAAAACCCCAACCAAACTCAGAGAGCACCAAGGACTCCACAGATTACCTTCTGCTTTTTGCTAATGTTTGCATCCCCTGTTTCATCTTGGGGTTGCTACTTTAGCAAACATTGAGCCTTGCCTCATTTCATACTCAATGCCAACTCCAGAAAAGTGGTTAGAAAATACCATATACAGGTGTTCACAAGTTTTTCTGATTTCTATTTTTCTTTTTAAAATCTTATCTTCTTTGTAGCAAGATTACTGTTTTTTTGTTATTGCTATTTTTGCGTTATCAGTTATAAATTTGAATATCAACTCTTAACTTAAAAAAAAAAAACTAAGAAGGGAATAGACTCTTAATAATTGTCAGTGACCAGTTTGGCAAGGAAAACAAAGCCCTTGCAGCAAATTGCATTTCAGCAACAGATGGGCTAATTTTGTCTGTGCTGTGCCATTATAATGTGCAAACTCTTGCGTTTAAATGGGTTCTTTCTCCTCACAGCAGCGGACAGAAATTCCTATTTCACATTAGATAGAATTTGGATCTATTTACATTTTCTAGTAAAAAAAAACATATGATGTCCTATCATCTTTGGAAGGAATAACAGATCATTACGCATCACTTATTGTTAATAAAAGATAGCATGTGGCAGTTGCTATCTAACAATTTTTTTGTAATTTCTAGTGTACGTTAGAAAAAAGTTAAGGAAAGGAAAAGATATTTTTATTATTAATATGGCATCAGGATAAAATGCTAGTTGGTAATTTTGGATTTACCATTGATGATCAGAAAATGAATGAGAGAAAAGGGTGAAGTTAGGGAACAGATAAATAATCTTGCCTCTTTGCATGAAACATAGACTACTAAAACCCACTTCCATTTGCTTTGCTTCTAGTGTTAGTAGAAAGAAGTAATTAGGAAAAAGTTCTTCATCAATAAAAGATGTTCAGTGGGTGACTGTCATCTGCAAACATTTAAAAAAAAATTGCTGAGGACTGAAAAGAGATTCCTCTGGAGCTGTGTATTATTTGCATAATATAACCATACTCATTTCCTTTCTCTCTTTCTCTATTTTTATCTCCTTTGGCCCCCCTATCCCTGTCTATGCATTGACATCTAATTGCCTTTAGCCATATGTTTTTAGTATCATTTCATGACTTAGTATAGTTTATACAACAAACCATATTGGTTATTCCTTCACTGGTATGACTTACAGCCACATAAAATTAATTTGCTCATTCTAAAGGTAATTAGTATAGCTGCCTTTAACATTATTCTTGGTAAATCACGTTCTAGTCCTTGTTGTGATGTGATCAAATTGTTAGACAGGGCTTTGGTAATCTTCATTTTCATCCATATATCTAGAGATAGACCCTGGATGTCTGAATTCATTTTATTTTGATCCTAATTTTATGAATCACATTAGTTCATCATATCCCAGAATAGGGATATGAAGATGAAGAGGAGGAAAAGGTTGAAAGGGAGGGAAGGATAGAACTACTATGGCAATTAGCTGCTTCCTCTTCCTCCTCTTCCTCCTCCTCCTCCTCCTCCTCCTCCTCCTCCTCCTCCTCCTCCTCCTCCTCCTCCTCTCTCTTCTTCTTCTTCTTCTTCTTCTTCTTCTTCTTCTTCTTCTTCTTCTTCTTCTTCTTCTTCTTCTTCTTCTTCTTCTCTTCCTCCTCCTCCACCCCCACCCCCTCCTCCTCCTTCTGAATCTTTAGTCTAGTTTCAATTTCTGAAATCATAAAATCTTAGATTTCTGTTTTATCTTACAGTAGACTAAACAAAATGATTTCCATAAAAGTGCTCATTATTTATATAATTATTTCCAACATCTTATATCAAAAGTCCTAACATTCCATTTCCCCCCCCCCAAAAAAATTGGTCTATTAATTTGTTGCCTCCTGCAGCACCTTGCCAACCAAAAAGGGGCATGGGGGGTCCATGCATAGCCCCCCTGTGCCTCATTTTCACCCTCCATGGCCTCCTGCAGCACTCTGGTGGCCAACAATGGGCTGTGTGGCCTGCTTTCGGCCCATTTTTGGTGAGGTTTTGGCCTGTTTTCAGCCCCTTTTTGGCCCTTTTTCAGCCTATTTTTCGGCCTGTTTTTGGCCCCCTTTCCAGACCATTTCCAATCCAGTTTTTGGTCCAGTTTTGGCTGGCAGAGTGCTGCAGGAGGCCATGGAGGGTGAAAATGAGGTGCGGGGGGGGGGGGGGGGCTGCACGCAGCCTGTTTTAGCCACCAGAGGCACTGCGGACCAGTCCCTTGATATTTCCAGGCCAGTCCTGTGGGCCAGATTTAAGCACCCCGTGGGCTGGATCCGACACCCCTGCTCTATAAAGTCTCCCCTTTTCACATCTGCCAATATTAGTTTTCAAAGATATCCTCTCCCCTGTTTCTTATGCAGAATATAAAAGAACCTTGGGATTGCAGGCTAAAAGATTCAGCCCCCTTTTTGAACAATGTATATTCCTCGTGTTACATTTTAGGACAAATGTAAATCCTGTGATTTAGCAACCGTAGAGATAAAAAAAAAGCTTAGTATCACACAATCCATCACAACACTGGTTGGCAATGAAATTGAGCAGGCTTACACTGAGAATCCTACATTCAATGCATGTGAATGGATTTCCATTAATGGAACAGATTTGCTATTCATGTTGTTCATCACTTCCAGTCAATTCTGAGGGACACAGAGGGAGGAAAACATTAAAATAGCAGTGTCCTTTCTATTAAAAGATGGCCTCTGTTAGACAGAATGCAAATGTGTGGCATTTTCACAGCAAATCATGGTCATTGGTGGGATTTAACCTTTTAATGGATAGGGCTGCCAATTTCCCCATCTCTCTGGTAATGATTAAATACTATTAGATAGAAACAATCTAAAAGAAATAAAATGGAAATGTATAAAATAGAAGAAGAAGAGGTAATGGTAATGCAGGTGCTGTAAAACTATCAGCCAGTCTGCATACCTAAAATTATCAAGTGAGCAAATAAATTATCAAAGAAACAACAGTAAAACAATGGATAAATTGGTGAAAATCTCTCAACTTGGTCTTCTGCTGTAAAGCACTATTGCCGAAAAATACTGTTGCACAACAAAAGATGCAACCAACATTTGATTGGTAAGAATAATGCTCCAAAATAGAATAATATTTGCATTAGAACATGGTTTTATTTGAGTTTTGCTTGTTTCCTGCACAATACTACAAATGTCCAAGAGTTTACTAAAGAGAATCTGAAAGGTCTCTGAAGTCCTAAAAAATTAGTACAGTTTGCTATTTGTTTAAGGGCAATGAAAATCAGTAATGCAATGACTGAAGCCAGCTAAAGTTTCTGGGATCCCACCATGGCAGCCTGGAATGTGGTGCAGCGACACTGATTTATACCAGTTGAGAATCTTGTCCCGAAGCTGATCTCTGAAGAATGAAGATCAAAATTGCAGGGCCTCTGGGTTTAAAAGAAAATAAATGCCTCTACGCCAGCTCCACCTGCTGGCTCTTTTAATCAACAGCATAAAAAAAAGTCAATTTTCTTGAATGATTTACAACACCGTATTCAAAAACAGCTAGTATTTATTTAGTCTGGGTATCTTTCCCTTTTTCTTCCTTTCTTTGCCTCTGCACTTTTCTGATGTTAAGACCCTTAGAAGATAAAAGAAAGGGGTGCATACATTGCAATTATATAGATACTGTATAGAAACAGAGAGAGGTGTAACTATCCTGCAGGATTAGAAGGGAAAGAAAGGTAATGATAATGATTAAACCTTTTATAGGACTTATAAATCAATGTGTTACATTTATTTCCTAGAGTGGTTTATACCATTCCTCTTTTCTTCCTAGAAGATGGATTTTTTTTTCTTATGAACATGCAACAATTTGGCAATATGATTTAAGCAATTACTCTGCCATCTTACTGTCTGACTGTCTTTCTAGCACAGTGCTTTGAACAGGTGACAGCAGGTCATCTGGCTCATTCATAATAGAGATTAGAAAGTTGTTTTTCTGAATGAAACATCATTGAGCCAAAGCACTACTTTTATGTTTAGGATCTGAAACACTGAAAAACGGATGTCAGTAGAAGGAAGGGAGGATTATGCAGTGAGAGAAATTTAGCCACAGGCCTACATTTTGCCTTTCCACTTCACACAGCCCTAAAGTAATTTGTCACACATTTTCTGTAATAAGTCAAGCATTTGGAGGAATTTAGTGCATGGTAGATGTAGTAATTATTATTCTTTCTTTCCTTATTTATTTAAAGAGTTGTAGGGCCACCCAACTCACAAAAATGCAACTCTGGGTAATGTACAAGAATGAAATAAATAGAACAAACCACAATATCTCAATGGAAAATCAACTATACAAAACAGGGCATGCCAACATGTAATCCCATGAAAAAGCTCACCTAATATCTTAACCCCAGTGCCTGAGGGACCATCCAAGTGTTTAAAGAATTCCCGAAGATTAACAGAAAATATAATAGGAATGATCAAACCAGTCAAATTCCATTTCCTTCCTTCCTTCTTTCCTTCCTTCCTTCCTTCCTTCCTTCCTTCCTTCCTTCCTTCCTTCCTTCCTTCCTTCCTTCCTTCCTTCCTTTTCTTATTAATTAGAAGCTGTTAAAGAATGAAATAAAATTATTCCTGTTGTTATTATTATTACTACTACTACTACTATTACAAACATAAAGTTAGCAGTCAGAATAAATCAAAACAGAAAGTGCATGACTAAAAAGAAAAATTAGTACAATATTTCAGGAAGAAGAAAAGCAGAGAGAATAGATAGATGTATAAAATTGTACAACCCAAGAAAATTGGACAACCCAAACATTGAACAGCAGAAGTGATAAATAAAGATCAAAGTCTATCAGGGAATTTCTTATAGGGTAAATAAAATCTTTTATAGGGCAAATAAAAGTCATCTGGTAAAAGGCCAGCATATATCCATTTGAAAATCCATTTGAATTTCTTCCTTTCTAGAAAGAAATTGTTTAAGCTTTGGAATCAAAGATATAGAGATTTGACCTAACAGCAGTGTTTAAAGTTGTTTTCACTCATTTTCTACTTACATCTTTTATGGATGCATCACTTTAACTTAGAAAAATTATGGAACTTTCAAAGCAGCCTAAAGTGAGTAACAAAATTGAGGGAAACTGCAATACCCCCAGTTATGCATAGACATTCCTGTTGAACTTAAGCCAAATAAAAAATGAAAACCTGATAACTACTATATTTGAGCAATAGAATTCCAGACAACAACTAAATAGCAATAAAGTCTAGCTGCCTCTCTTATTTTTATGCTACCATCTTGTGGTCCTCTAGATTTTTGTAGCTGAGATATACACTATTGGTCCTAAAAATGCACGTGCAAATTGTGTTGCATACTGTAGAATCCTAATTGCTATGAAAGCATTTTGACTCTCTTATGCAACTTTTCCAGGATTGAAGGCAACTCTCTCAAATGTTATGGAATCCTCAATTCCCTATTATACTGGGAAGAAGAATGTTAAATATTCATTATTTAGAAGCGGGATGAATCTGGTTTACTCATACAGTACATCAGAATCAATAGGATTGAAGTTAGTCATGGCCCAATTAATAGATCAGTTCTAAAAAAGGTTTATATTTGGATCCAATCCTGTGATTATCGCACTTTATTTTTGGCTTACCTATGCTTTCCTTGTTGGGTTTGTTATATGTACTCCCATCAATCTGCTACATTGGCTGCAGTTCCTACTAAGTTTGTCTGCTTAACAATCAGAAATGTGGTTTATAACCCTTTATGGCTGTCATTTTTCTGGCAGGTGAGAATGGCACAGAAGTGAAGCCAAGCAGTGACGAACCGGAGCCTCAGAGCCAAGAAGCAGGTTTGTATTATGCTGAGATCTATTAAAGTGTTCTATCTTCCAGGCTCTCCAAACCTTGGTGAGCTATAATCTGAGTCAATGCTATTGACTGACAAGGTTTGTACATTTCCACAGGATTAAATCAGGGCTTGTGCAGCTTTCCCATTGGAGCCAAGAACGCTATTCATTATGAGTGAATGCATTCCTTCCAACCCCGGAATGTAGCGTTTCCTGTTAGTAATTGATAGCACGTTCTGTTAAGGTGGAAGAGATCCTAGAAACCTCTTCAGTGGAAAGTGTTTACAGCAGCAAGGTATAAAGTTCAGACATCAAAGGAAGGCAAGAATGTGTAGAAAATAAGCATGAAGAGATGAAGGACCTCTTTGGCTGGGAATAAACCTGCACGGTGCTGCATTTATTCTGTTGATTTAGCTTCTGAATAACTGCTTTTCTACACAGTGGTTACAAATTGGATTACTGGCTTTTGAGGAAGAAAGAGCCAGGGTACGCAAATACAACACTTGAAAATAAATGTTGAAACTCACATTTTTTTAAAAAACTAACTGAACACAATATATATCTCCAATTGAAACTGCATTTTTAAAACAGAAGAGAAATAGAAAAAAGTCATGCTATAGTCAGAAAGAATTCTTCTGCTTTCCATACATCAGATAGATAGATAGATAGATAGATAGATAGATAGATAGATAGATAGATAGATAGATAGATAGATAGATAGATAGATAGATAGATAGATAGATAGATAGATAGATAGATAGGGGGCAGGCAGGCAGGCAGGCAGGAGATGGTCTTTTCTCATTCTCTGGCTTCAGCCAAACTATCAAAATAATTAAAAGGACATTGCTATGAATGTTCTTATCCTCTAAGATACGAACCTAAGTATTGCATAACCGATTGGCTTATTTACATGTACTTCAAACAGCATAGATGTCCTGTCCTGACTGACCCACCCAAAGTAGAGTTAATGGCTTATATTCTGTAGCTTGCACTAATTTACTTCAAGTACCACAACTCATCCTTTACAGAAACTGTTTCTATCAGGTTGGAAAACTTTTATTAATACCTGGGAGCTACAGCAGTAGAGGCCCAATCACTCAATGCAATAGAGCGAAGCAGCCAGGCTACCCATCCTACATTATTCAGCCATTCGATCTGTGTATACTGCATTGTGGCATTGTGCATTGTGGCTGTTTCTAAAGGGTTGAATATACGTTACAGCAAAATGCCCTTCATCCCGTTCTCTTGTTACAGTCTGGAGGAGAAGCACTATGTCCAAAACGCTGTGCCCATTCTGCGAAATAATTCCACCGACTCCCATTGTTCAGCTGTTCATTCACAAGCACAAGGCTGTCTTGAGACTTTCAGAGACAGGTGGGCTTTTTCTGTCCACCCGACTTTTCTAATTGTTCCTCAATGTTTTCTTGGCCAGCATCCGCACATGTGCAGTCACACACTTTAGTTTCATTGAGAGTGCAGTTGAGAAAAAAAACCCATCATTTTAAAATATGGGAGAATTGAAAATATGGCAATATGTCTAAGATCTGTTTCCTTGGCTGCTTTATCTTCAGGTTGTATAATGTAGGAGGAAGATTCAGAGTTTCTGTTTCAGATCTCCTTCTCCTTCTATAAGACTATATATTAGATGAACCTACCCCTGTGAGGTAGATATCCTTTGGAAGATTCACTGGGGCCTTTTCTCCTCCCCAACCAGGAATATTTTACTAACATTTAAGAAACATTTATATGAGGCTCTTAACTGTTGTAGGGGCCATATTTCTTTAATCTGCCCAACATAATCTGTTACCATGAACATCCGGTGGCCAAAAAAACGCTTTTACTCTTTTCTTTGAGCATTACAATTATTCTATTTAGTCAGAAGATACCATTTTTCAAAATATTAATTATCTTAGAGGGTTTTTAATGAAATCTGTGTTTGAGATTTGGTTTCTTCTCAAGAAACCAAAAGCAAAGACTTTAACAAATAATTACACATTGTTATTATTACAGTGTTGTTATTTTTCACATACTTTTGCCTGGAAGGTTTACACATAGATATATATATATATATACGTACACACACACACACACACACACACACACACATTCACACACTGTCACAGTACAGACAGACATGCATACACAAAATTAGAGGCTGAGTAAATGTTCCACACAACTTCATATCCTCCCCATCTCAGATGTTGGCTATTTTCTTTTGTAAATTGCAACAGCAGAAGTTGGCCTTTAAGACCAAAGATTATTATAGGAAGGAGCAATGTTATATTGCAACATAAAATACTTTCTGCAAACTCTTTTTCCTCTGTGAAAGGAAAAAAAAAACCCAGAAGGGTGAGTAAATGACAGAATGGACAGAATGAGGAAGAGTTTGCTACTATTCACAGTCCAAAAAAAAAAAAAAGGATAAAGCTAAATATTCAGTCAAAGTTAGTATAAAGTAGAATGACTCTTAAGTAGAAGTTGAAATTCAATTATACGAAATGTTGGTACCCTGTGCCCCTGCCCATTTAAATATGTATGGAAATTGAGTGTGTTTACAAATCTCACTCTGATTATTATTCCACGAAAGAAAAGAAAAGGGGATTTCAGCTAATGAAATGCATAACCTATACCGTTCAGTGCAGGTGTAACCATTTACAATCATTACTGGATTCAAATTATATCCCAATATCTATCCTTTCTTTTCAAAACAGATGAGGCAGCATCTACAATTCCAAGCAGCCCAGCAGATGGAGGAGAGAACCTGGGCAAGGAAAAAGGTACAGATCATGAAACTGGCTAAGAAAAACCAAATCCTCAAAGGGGATTTTAAAAAGCAATATTTTCTGTTAAGCCTACGAAAACCCACGCTCAAGCTTTAAAGGCCAGATGTCAGATAAGTACTTCTGGGATGTCTTTTAGAAAAGCCTTTTTAATGAACCACTTGGCATCATAGTTGCCAGCGGGGATCGATGGCATGCATTTTCAACTGCAGTTATTATAGATTTCCCATAAAAAAAATATCTTGTGGGTCATAGGGAATGGCGAGACACATATCTGTGGGAATGCTCACATCCATAAATGTACGCTTGCTTCCATGACAGCAGCATTTGATCTGTCTGCTGCAGTGTGATCCAAAAGGAAAGAAAACAAAATTGACTGTCCAAGGCAGAGCTGAGGGAAGGTCCTCTTCATTTATGATGGACTGTGCTGGGCACTCTGGTCTTTTTTGTGTGTTTTCTTTTTGTTTGTTTGTTTGTTTGTTCGTTTTGTTTTGTAATCTTGATTCCTAATGGTGACATGGATAAGTACCTGCAGTTTTTCTAGACAGGTTGTTTTTAAGAAGTGCTTTAGTCTTTGATTAATACTTAAAAATCAAGGAGTAACAACGCAAGTTGAAATAACAGAGAGCTGATACCTAATTTAATCTTTTCCAGCTGAGTTTTACCCTCTTGGGTTGCTCATCTTTCAACAAAGAATGAAGTATAGAATCGTACTGCTCTTGCATGACATCACTGCATTAATTGGTAATGCTTCCTTTTCATTCTTCTGGATCCATCAGTAATGAGCATTGAACACAATTTTTAAAATTGCAGCTTTGAATAATTCAAAGCAGGGTCCTTCTGTATCAGCATACAGCATTCAAACAAGCACAGTGGAAAAATTAATGCATTTTGTGGTATAATATATTTATTTATTGCATTTGTAGAGCTGCCCATTTTCCCAAGGAAGTCTGGACAGTGAACACAAAACCTAATCAAAAAATGACAATATAACTCAAAAGAAAGTGGGTCAAGTTGCCTAATATGTTTGTTATCAGTGTCAAACAAAATTACATCCATGCCAGAGCTCCATCAACAACCTAGGCCTCAGTTTTGCAACCTTTTGAAAGACCAATGAGGTTGGGGCTGCCTGTATTTCAGGGAGATACTGTTTCATAAGACAAGGTATCATGACAGTTCAATCACATGTAGGAAATGAAGAAAGTGATAGACCCAATCCATTACCAGAACAACAAGTGGAAAAGTGTGGTTTGAATCCAAAACATGAAAAAGGTATGTGCACAAAGCTCAGTTAGACACCTTCTGAATTCACATAAATATAAGGGATGGGAAGAATAAAAGCACAGTCCTGCAAAATTCTGTCGCTATAACCAGTAGTAATAAACGTAGTTTTAACCTTCATGTAGAACTGATTTCTTGGCTTGGTCTACATAATAGGGCTGACAGCATCCTCGTGAATGCATCCTTCAGGTAACAATTTTATCAGTGGAACTTGGAGCATGGCCATTCTGCAAGATCAAGAAAGAAAGAAAGAAAGAAAGAAAGAAAGAAAGAAAGAAAGAAAGAAAGAAAGAAAGAAAGAAAGAAAGAAAGAAAGAAAGAAAGAAAGAAAGAAAGAAAGAAAGAAAGAAAGAGGAAGGAAGGAAGGAAGGAAGGAAGGAAGGAAGAAAGAAAGAAAGAAAGAAAGAAAGAAAGAAAGAAAGAAAGAAAGAAAGAAAGAAAGAAAGAAAGAAAGAAACCATCAGGGATAGGCAATGCCACAAGACCTTGCCCCATGACATGTGGGGCTTTAAAGAGGAAAACCCACATCTTGAACTGTACCTAGAAGCTACCTGGGAGACGGTATTATTCATGTAGTAGTGTTAGATAGGCATATCATGGCATTCTGCATATGCTGTTGTGTTTTGGAATAGTTAAATAGTTGAAATGTCTGGATGCCATTTAAGGATAGTGTGATGTACTAGTCCCATTGAGAGATTACTGAGGCATGGATGACTCTGAGTAATGCTTCTCAGTCTAGTGCACAAGATATAACTATGGAAAGGTCTTCCTAGCCATCGCTACCACCAGCCCAAGCAAGACCCATGAGCAAGGTATCTCCCAGATTGTGTACCAGTTCTTCTATGGGGAGTATGAATTCCATCTAGAGTTAGATGATATCCAGTCGATAGGTGCCAGAGGTCCTAAAACCCACAGCTTTTTAGTCTCATCAGGGATGAGCCAAAGCCAATTCTTTCTGGACTTGATCTACATAGCCTCCGTGCACTGAGTAAACACTTCAATAGTACCACTTTGATGGTTCAGGACAGACGTACTGTATATAGCTGAGTTTTATCCACATACTATTGACAATTAACTCTGCCCTGTCCTGTGCTGCAGATAACCTCACCCAGTGGTTTTGTATAGATGTTAAATAAGAGTAGGGGAAGAGCTGAGTCCTGTGGCACCCCACAAAACAGAGACATTGAGCTGGAACTGGAGCTTCCATCATATCACCTAGAACCAACCTTGGATGAAGGAAGAGAACTCCCCTCTCAGGATGCCAGAGGAATTGGTCATGAGATTGACATTGGTGCATTCATGTCAATAAAAACATGCTTGTGAGGATGAGGAGCATTTCCTGCTCTCAAAGTTCTATGCAATAAATTTTTCAATGGGAATAGGAGGCAAGATACAAGTAAACTGAGCATGGAAAGCAAAGGCGTAATTGCATTGATACCAAGAATGGAAAGGTCATTTACATTCAAAAAGAGAGGCTATAGGCTCCTTATCTGTTTTTTGAAGCACTGGGTTCTTATTTCCTGAACCTGGCAGGATTTCCTTGGAAGGAGAAGCAGAAAAAGACTAGCTTGATTGGTAAAGACTGATCAGCAGAATAGTTTTTATAACATTTCTTTATCTGCTTACTTTGATCCATCCATCTTTGGGATATGGACTAAGTAATTTCACAGGAGTGGGGGAAACCCTTAGATGGCATTTTTCCAACTGGGACACTTTCCAGTTTATACAAATAACAGAGAGAGACGCCTCATCATCATCTTCCACTCCAAGGGAGAAATGCTGACAAGTTAAAACGGCGGAAATCATAATTAAAGTTTTCTTGCACTTCAGCAATGTTTTTTATAGTTTCTATCTTACCCTCGACATTAATAAGTTGCCCAATAAGTAAATTATCAGAGTTTGATACACAGACAGCTTCAGGAGAGTTAAAGTCCGCAAGTTGGAGAGTGCAGTTTTGCAACCAAAGACTTGTATCTTTTGTATATGTACAGATAGTTCTCGACTTACGACCACAATTGAGCCCAAACTTTTTGTTTTGTTAAGTGAGGCATTTGTTAAATGATTTTTTCCCCATTTTATGACTGTTCTTGCCACAGTTGTTAAGTGAATCACTGCAGTTGATAAGTTAGTGACACAAGTATTACTTGAATCTGGCTTCCCCATTGATTTTGCTTGGCAAAAGGTTGCAACCTTGGGATATAGCAACGATTGTAAGTATGAACCAGTTGCCATGTGCCTGAATTTTTATCACATGTTCGTGGGGCTGCTACAAAGGTTGTAAGTGTGAAAATTGGTCATAAGTTACTTTTTTCAGTGCTGTTGTAACTTTGAACACTCACTAAATGAACTGTTGTAAATTGAGGACTACCCACATTCGTATCATTCATACAACTTGGGCTTATTAGGACAAAAGGATACTTTTGATGTTATTTAATTCCAATTCTGGATTTAGAATTCTCCAAACAGCAGCCAACAGCAGTCTTTCATTATTTCTATATTTTCATTTATACCACAATGAAACAAATCTGATGAAGCCTTGAAGAAGAAGAAGAAAAAGAGGAAGAAAAAGAAGAGGAAGAAGAAGGGAAAGAAGAAGAAGAAGGAGAAGAAGAAGAAGAAGAAGAAGAAGAAGAAGAAGAAGAAGAAGAAGAAGAAGAAGAAGAAGAAGAAGAAGAAGAAGAAGAAGAAGAAGAAATAGTATATACCACTCCTCCATTTTTGAATTGCTGCTATTCTTGCTATGACTTTACACCTGATTGTTTTTTTTCTTAATTGTTACATGAAATCTGAACAGGGGCACCTCATGTCTATTAAATATTTAAACAAGGTAGTGTTCGTAAATAAGTTCATACTTATTCAGATTGTTTCCCTCTCTCCCAGGCCAGTGTACCGCTTCCACCAGCAATATATGATGCCTTACAATCTCTGCAGCTTGTTCGGTTTCTTTGTCCTACACTTGAGACTAGTCTTGTAATGTTCAGATCTACCATCTGGCCTTGCTTTATTTAGCTTGTCTTTTCGCAGGAAAATCCCAATTGCTCTGTAATTTCTCCCAGTCCATTCAGGCTCATCTCCAACAGACCAATTCTGGTTCAAGCAATTTCTTCAGCACACACTTAACCCAAAGCTAACTATTAATGAATGAATGCAGCTGTGTGAGTCCCAGTATGAAAACACACACACACACATACACACAGAGTAGTAATATATGGGGACCAACTTAAGAAAAGAAAAGCACTTATTTAAGATTAATTTAAGCTCTGATAAACAATGATAATATAGTACCCTATAAAGATTTAGGAGTTAAAATGAGTCACTCTCGACCACTAATAGTTCACTGTTTTCAAATTATTACAGAATTTATGATTGAATGTTCTCATAAATGTACGATTGTATGTTATCGGTTTTTTGAAATAAGCTTTCATACTGTTGGTGGATTATAAAAAATGCCATATCTTTTTCTTTTAAGTGAGATGCAGATTTAAAGTAGAAAATCACAAAGAATAATCAACTTGCATATTTAAAAAAATATCCCAAACTGAGTAATGACAGTTCAAAATGAAATGTAATCCTCCTCACTCCATGCAAATTAATGCATGCAAATAACCTATTTATTTCTATATTTTAATACACATTAGAATTAGATAATCCTTTTTGAGACAGGTAATATTAGAGTTGTACAATGTTTTGGATCCAAAAATAAAAATAAGTTTCTGACTGCAGTTCTTCAAACAAAAACAGCTTCACCAGGATGTTCCAGCACAGTCCGGGTTCAGTTGAAATTACTAGCAGTTGTTTTATGCGTCAGAAGAATTTTATATAAATGTTGCATGCATGAAACTATTGAGGACAACCATCCTCAATCTGCTTTTGTCTAGATATGTTAAGGATGACAACATAGTGGCTGAAAATTCAGGGAGTTGTGACCCCAACTTAGACGACTGAGGATGGCTGATACAGGTCCTTTCCAGTTTTAAAACTGACATTTATTATTACTGTCCATAGCTCTTTTAAATATATGACCTCGAGGAGAAAGCTTTTGCATCACATTAGCAGTCACCTTCATTATCAGTTCCTCCATGTCCTGATTTAACTATACAGGGGGAAAAAATAGTATCTGTCACATTATGTACCCCTTCTGCATAATATACTAATTTTAATTCATTACAACTTAATAAAAGTAATTGTGCATTTGAAGGTCAACTAAATTAAATCATATGTTAATTAGTCTTAAAATTAAGGTACCAATTATTATATTTCCAGGTGTTCATGAAGCTTAGGTTCCTATGGGAAAACTGTATAGAAAATATTTCTGCTTTCCTATACACTAAGTTGAAATTAAGAAGGTATAAGGGAAAATATGTTTTATTTAAACCCTGTATTTGTTTCAACTAGTCTTTAACTGTATAATTTCAGGGGGATGCTAAGCTTTCTAAGATACTTTGCAGGTCTGAATAGATTCTAAAATTCTTAAATAATTCAGTTATTTGGTTATTTGAAATCTTTAGGAGAAATAATTCAAATAAAGTACAAAGAAAACAAAAAAACTTTAAAACATTCCTTTATTTTTGAAGGAAAATATGGTAGATGTGCTCTGCAGTGGCTAATATTCTTTCAATGGATGTTGAAGTCTTTTCAAGTAGTTCTATGTGAAGTACTCAGTAATTAGAGGCACATATTGAAGAAATGCTGATTTTGAACATTTACCTAAGTTTTTGATAGTCAGAGAAGTTGTGAAGACTTTAAGTAATCCAAAAAATAATCCAAATTGGCTATGTATCCAGGCCTGGGGCTGAGAATGTATGAAGGGCCCTGTTACTTGGCTTCACTATTAGTTGATTAATCATCATGGCTGCTGCTATATTTTTGCAAATTTTTTATTTTATTGTTTTAACATCTTTTAAATTGTTTAAATTGTTTTAGAATTTTAGAAGTGTAAGCCTCCCAGAATCACTTGGTTGAATTGGACAGCTATAGAAAATGAATGAATGAATGAATGAATGAATGAATGAATGAATGAATGAATGAATGAATGAATGAATGAGGCTTCTTAGGTAAAGCTCCCCATCCTTGTTAGTAATTAAAGGATTCAGTCCAGGAAACCATACAACTTTACACAGCTAAGGAACATTCACGTCTATGTCTGAAAGAAAAGAACTTGCATATCTGTAGCTTTATGAGTCATATTCAAAGATTCTTATTCCTCTAAGACAATATAATGAGTTCCAGAAATCAAGATAACTTTTCAGAGGGATTTTTTTTTTTTTTTTTGCTTTTTATCTTTAGGAATTTGTTGCCAAGATTGCACTAGGCAAACTAATTAAGCACAGGATAATAATACCCCCATTGAAACAACTACTACACAACTTGTAAGCACTCCAAACTTGCAAGAAGAAGGATTCTTTCTTAAAATGAACTGGAGTTATTACTCTTTGTTTTTATACTTCTGGTCTGGTGAGCCAGGGGAGGATATCTAATTGTATTTACTTTACAACTTCAAGGCTTGCCAAGATAATATACTAACTAGCCTAAAGCTTATGTGACGGCAGCTCTTCCAAATTCCCTAGCCTGAGAGAAGGAACAAAATTATGCTTCGTGGCTGCTCTCTATTCTGTATTCAAATGGATGTCAGGTTGGTGAGATGGGTAGGTGGTGACATCAAACTATCTTCCGGGAGATGACATATTTAAGTAACCGCTACTGCTTACTCAGGCAACTCACTATGGCACATAAAATAGGAACAACCAAGAATAAAATGAAGCAGAAGTTGCAACCTGTAAAATTCTAATGGAAATGGAAGGAAGAGGATAACCCCTCTGGTCTGCCTTGTCCTTCTGATTACCAGAACTTAGTGCAAAAATTTATTGAATGCCTAGTTTTCCATGTGATCCGCTGCCAGAGTTAAGAGTGAAAAATTTCCTTCTTTCTTTTTTATTTTCTGCTTTCATCAACGAAATTCTCTCCTAGGCTGCTACTATTAAGTTTTGTGATGCCTCAATTGATTATTCCCCGCCGCTCATCATGTGTTGTATATTATCACTAATATTTACACAATGAAATCAAGATTTTACTTTGAGCTCTCCCAAAATAACTAGCCATTTATTCAGAACATGGACTTAATGTTTTTATTTCTTTTTTTGTGTAGAGCATATTTATTACTCCGCGCTATCATTTTTAATATCTTGATCTAAAATTCATTGCTAAATTAAAATTTCTAGTTATTGCTTTCCAAATTAGATATGCATAATGAGCAAGATAATGTCATGTGTTATTCTTCTATATTTTGCCATTTTTGTGCACTCCATCATTTTCTGATGACTCATTTGTCCTATTTTCTTTCATATGTTTCCATTAGGAATACAGTGATTTTTCTAGAGCCTGATGGAGAAGCTATTTAAAACTCATTCCACAGATAATGAGAAACTGCCACTCATTAAATATTAGAGTAACTAATGTGGCAACTCCCATTTGTCTTCCATAATGTAGTCAAGATATGGGAGGGGGGGTTGCTTTTGTATTTATTTAACATGATTTTTTTTAAAAAAAAGCCCAGCTATTTTATAGTAGCAGCACTGTGAACAAGCATAGAACATAACATTTTAAGATGCTATTAAGAGCATCTCTTCATGTGGATCATGTTTCCTACAATTGATTCTGGACGATTCACAAAGCCAATTTCTTTTATGATGGCCAATTGTCACGTGCAGTGTGTATGTATCTCTGTGTGTTTATTCTTTGCTATCCATTTTAATGCACTAGGTACTTTATTGGATAAAGCACTATCAAATAATACCTGTAACATTTTCTTTTTAGAAAAGGATAATTGTAAGAGAGTGCTAAGAGAACTTTTGTGTGATCCCGTTGCCCAAAACTTACCAATGAAATGTTACTTTAGGAGCCACCATATATACTAAACATCAAGATTAATTCGTTCTTTTGATTAATTTGTTTATTTTCTCTTCTGTCGTGTTCTCAACATACACTAAATAATAACAATTTATATATTGAACAAATTCATACGGCCATTCAACTCATACATGGTCATCCCCAGATGGCTTATAAATTATACAAATTATAATAAAAACATGGAATGATTTGGAATATCCTCCCCAAATTCCAAATTTTAATGCCAAAAATCAATCAGGCTCCCCCTCTATTTAAGAGATCTGCACTGCTATCCTGCAAAGGGTTTGCTGAGAGTTAAAATTTCTTCTTGTTTATCTTGAGGTAGAATATTGCTGTGTATTTGTTTTAAGAATTGTTTTATAACCTTTGTATGAAAATATCACTGAGGGGACAACTGAGGCCATTTGCAATTCCCAAGTCAACTTTCTGTGCCTCTTAAACATGACCCTAACCAAAATTACCAGGTTTTGACTCTTTTAAATAACAGAAAAACTCCAGGAATTCCTCCTAAGCCCAAATTAAGGAAGGAAGGAAGGAAGGAAGGAAGGAAGGAAGGAAGGAAGGAAGGAAGGAAGGAAGGAAGGAAGGAAGGAAGGAAGGAAATAAATAAATAAATGTTGTTGGACCTACCCACAGCAGTATGAACCAGTGCTTGGAAGCCGTGCAGAGCTGGATGGGGGTCAACAGGCTTCGGCTCAACCCGACCAAAACCGAGTGGCTGTGGTTTCCTGCACCTAGTTACAGTCAGCTCATTCCATCGCTGACCGTGGGGAGAGAAATTCTGACCCCCACGGAGAGGGTGCACAATCTGGGAGTCCTCCTGGGTGTACGGCTGTTGTTAGACGATCATATAGCAGCCGTCGCCAGGGGGGCTTTTTATCAGGTCCGTTGGATCTACCAGTTGCGGCCCTTTCTGGATTGGGGCGCATTGCGCACAGTCACTTCTGCCCTCGTCATCTCCTGCCTAGACTATTGCAATGCTCTCTATATGGGGCTATAAGAGCATCCGGAGGCTTCAGCTGGTGTAGAATGCAGCCGCACGAGTGATCTTGGGGGCTTCTTGGAGCTCCCATATTACACCGCTCCTGCGCGAGCTGCATTGGCTCCCGGTGGCCTTCCGGGTGCGATTCAAGGTGTTGGTGACCATCTTTAAAGTGCTCCATGGCTTAGGACCCGAGTACTTGTGGGACCGCCTACTGCCACCATCGGCCTCCCGCTGGCCAGTGTGCTCCCACAGGGTGGGTCTCGGAGTGCCGCCAGCTGGATGATGTCGGCTGGCAGTCCCGAGGGTGCGGGCCTTCTCTGCGGGAGCACCCTCCCTTTGGAATGAACTACCTACGGAGATGCGAGCCATGGCTGACCTGCGAGCCTTCCGACGTGCACTAAAGATCACCTTTTCCAGCAGGCTGGTCTGGCCTAATGTTGTGAGAAGGGTTTTAAATTTTTAACTTAATTTTTAAATTTTTATTGGGTTTTATTGGCTTCGTAGTTTTTAATTCAGCCATTTATTTAATAACTTTTAAATTTATTTTAACTTTGCTGATTGTATGTTTTTATCATGGCTGTTTACCACCCCGAGTCCCTTTTTGGGAGAGGGAGGCGGTATATAAACTTGATAAATAAAATAAATAAATAATAGTAATACTTACTTCCTATCTTCAACCTGTCCTTTGAAGCCTTCATCTCCCACCCCTCCCTCCCAAACATCAGGTATGTCTTCATGCTTTCAAAACATTGCTTGTTTCTGTTTTACTGAACACCCCACTGAGTGATTTAGAAATTTAAATACAAATTAAGGAAATAATCCTTCAGACAAAAGAAAAACTGGCCTAGAAAACTGAACAATGAGTAATTCATTCCCACCTTGGAGGTGGTGTTATATCAGTTCTATGCTGTCAAGGCAAGAATACCTTAATTATCTTTCTCTCGTAGAAAAGAAGATTGCTTTAGCATTTTCAGGTATTATAATGAAGCCTTTCTTTTCTACATCTTCCACTCTTTTTTCCAAGCTGGAATAATGTTTATTTCCTCTGGTGATTTTATAATATGGGAAAACTCCCCCCCCCCTTTCTCTGCTCATCAGAATTCCTTTGTCATGTGAAGTAGGATCTGTTTCCAGTTTAATGGAAGGGGATCTCCTCTCTTGGATTCTACCTGATCTAATTTTGGTATGGAGATAAAGAATCCTGAGAAGTAAGAGCATGAGCTTGGCAGCTTTTTCACTAGGTAGCATCTGGGTCGGTTGAGAGACTCATAGAAATCCTAGGGCAGTGGTGGCTAACCTTTTTGGGCTCCTGTGCCAAAAATTGTGTGCATGCGAGCACGAGCGTGCAAAATTGTGTGCACGCGAGCACGAGCGTGCAAGCAACCAGAAGGCAATGCGTGCCCACCCCTCTACACATGCACATGCAATCCCCACCCACCCCTACCATCCCCTTAGCTGCACTGCACCTCACAGCTGATTTTCGGCCTCCCAGAGGCTTCAGGAAGGCTTCTGCAGGCTTTTCAGGATGAAAACTGGGCCCGTTTCATCACTTCCAGTATTTATGGAAAAACAGGAAGTGACAAAACGCGCCTAGTTTTCATCCTGAAAAGCCTGCAGAAGTCTGCAGAAGCCTTCCTGAAGCCTCTGTGATGCCGAAAAAGGCCGAAAATCAGCTGTGAGGCACGCACATGTATAGTGAGGTTAAGTTTACCTGCAGCCCGCATGCCAGCACAAATGGCTTTGCATGCCACCTGTGGCACGCGTGCCATAGGTTTGCCATCACGATCCTAGGGTACCACGCAGTCGAGAGGCAGCCTATTTCTATTTAAATTACTATTTTTCAGTTTTTATTTTTCCAAATTATTTTTATTATTTTCCAATTAAGCATCCTTTAATGTGGCATGCAAATTTTTGCGTGTTTTTGCTGTCCTGTTGTAAATGTATTTAAGCTTTTTTTGTTTTTTTTTGCTGGAGCCGCCACCTATATATCACCCACAACAGTAAGGACCAGCAAAGTACCCTCTAACCACCCACACTGTTTGCATCAATGAATATGTAAACTGCCTATAAATCTGTATAAACTGGAGTTCATCTCAATCTAAATCTTTATTACAACGGCTTGATATGAAATCTTGGAAAAAAATATAAAAGCATTTTGGAGTTAAAATTCAAGAATTTCATCCTAGATTTTTATGGTCTTTCAATTTGTAATACATTTTTTCTCAGTTTATGAAGCAGAAGAATACTGTAATCATGCATCAGCTTCTGTGCACAACATTACCTATGATTTGGGATGCCTGGTTGATTTCTTTCCCTGTGGAATTATTGCAGTCATTTTTCACAAGGCACTTAAAATAAAATGCAATTAATCTGTCTTGTTCATAAGAACCAACTTCTCCCATTTGAAATTCAGGTAAATTAGTCATGCTCTGTCCAGGCTTAGTTCTATGACCCATTAGAAATTCAAGACTTAGCTGAAGAAACGGTTGGGTTTTTTTTTCCTCACATTTTCCTCAGCATTTTCCCACAAGTGCACAGACTGTTTTTTGGGGAGGATTACATAGGTGTTTGCCCATTGATTATGACAAGAACTGCACATTCTGCTTGTTGCTTGAGCCTCATATTGTGGACTGAGAGAGTGACTGGCCCAAGGTCACCCAGTCAGCTTTCATGCCTAAGGTGCAACTAGATCTCACAATCTCCTAGTCTCTTGCCTTGTGCCTTAACCACCAGACTAACTGGGTCTCCGGAGAAATTACTATAACCCTGCTTAACTTTCAGCCTTGCCATATCCATTACTCTCAAAGCTTGGCTTGTGTTTATGTTCCAGCAGGCGGCCTTTCTTAATCTAGGATGAAAATAAAAAGTTAGACTGAAGAGAAAGAAGTGAAGATGGTGGGGATGTTAACCATTTATTGCAAAAGGTTTAACTATTTGTAAATAAATAAGCAACAAAAATAAAATTATTTAGGAAGCTATAGATGTGCTTTTTATAGTCCAATCTTTGAATTAACTAGATGAATTGTCATATTTAAACATGGTCAGTATGGCTTTCTAAAGTTGCCTTGTAGTAAAGCACATTTAATCACTTATCTCTTCCTTTTTTTGAGAGACAGGATATATTTCATCCTTATATGTTTGATTAGTATAGCTGGGATGATGTTTAATACCTCCTAAATAAGAGCAATAATGAAGAACCTGTCCTCTATAAATGAACAAAAGGAGAACAATTATCATATAAATCTGCTATGAAATGGAGAAGCAAATTACTAAATTGGTGACATGCATTATATTTATTTGACTGGTGAAGTATATTGCATTCTACTAAAACAAATTTGTTCTCCACTGATAGTTGTCCCTTATGATATCCAAGCACATATTTGGATTACATATAGAATATCAGAAAAACATTGGGAAAAGTCAGATTTTAATCCATTAATTGACCTTGGAAGCATCCTACTTTTTTTTTTTAGACTAAAATGTCTCCCAGATATTATTCTTCTGATAATATTTATTTATTTTATTAAATTTTTATACCGCCCCCTCTCCCGCAATGGGACTTGGGGCGGTGTACAGCCAAGATAAAAACCCCCACAATAAATAGAATTTAAAAAGGTTTAAAAGAATTAAATTAATGGCTGAGAAAAACAGTAAAAACAAGATAGAAAAGTTAAAATTACCAGATTTTTTTTTTTTAATTTAAAAACCCTAATAATTGGTTCTAGGCCAGACCGGCCTGTTGGAAGAGATGGGTTTTTGGTGCGTGCAGAAGGTTTGCAGGTCAGTAATGGCTCGCATCTCCGGAGGTAATTCGTTCCAGAGGGAGGGTGCCCCCACAGAGAAGGCCCGCACCCTCGGGGCTGCCAGCCGGCGTCGTCCAGCCGACGGCACCCCAAGGAGGCCCACCCTGTGGGAGTGTACTGGCCAGCGGGAGGCCGATGGTGGCAGCAGGCGGTCCCGTAAGTACCCGGGTCTCAAGCCATGAAGTGCTTTAAAGGTGACTACCAACACCTTGAATCGCACCTGGAAGGCCACCGGAAGCCAGTGCAGCTCGCGCAGGAGCGGTGTAACATGGGAGCTCCGAGAAGCCCCCAAAATCACCTGCACAGCCACACTCTGCACCAGCTGAAGCCTCTGGATGCTCTTCAAGGGGAGCCCCATGTAGAGAGCATTGCAGTAGTCTAGGTGGGAGATGATGAGGGCAGAAGTGACTGTGAGAAGAGCACTCCGATCCAGAAAGGGCCGCAACTGGCAGATCCGCCGGACCTGACAAAAGGCTCCCCTGGCAACGGCCGCAATATGATCTTCTAACAACAGCCGTACATCCAGGAGGACACCCAGATTGCGCGCCCTCTCTGTGGGGGTCAAAATCTCTCCCCCCACAGCCAGCGATGGAATGAGCTGGCTGTATCTGGGCGCAGGAAACCACAGCCACTCGGTTTTGGTCGGATTGAGATGAAGCCTGTTAAGACCCATCCAACTCCGCATGGCCTCCAGGCACTGGGTCATCACTTCAGCGGCTTCATTGGGGTGACCTGGGGTAGAGATGTATAGCTGAGTATCATCAGAATACTGAGGGAATTCTACCCCAAAACCATGGATGATCTCGCCCAGCGACTTCACATAAATGTTGAACAGAAGGGGCGAGAGCTCCAACCCCTGAGGCACCCCACAAAACAAGGGCCTTGAGGCCGACCTCTGCCTCCCCGCCAACACAAATTGCGAGCGGTCGGAGAGGAAGGAGGAGAACCACCGTAACACGGTGCCTCCCACTCCCAGCCCCCCCAACCACCGCAATAAGATACTGTGGTCGACAGTATCAAAAGCTGCTGAGAGATCTAATAGGACCAGGACAGAGGAACAATCCCTGTCCTGAGCCTTCCAGAGATCATCCTCCAACGCGACCAATGCCGTCTCCGTGCTGTGCCAGGCCTGAAACCCGATTGGAGAGGATCTAGATATACCGCTTCATCCAGGTGCTGAGGGAGCTGTCGTGCCACCACAACAACCATAAAGCGAAGGTTGGAGACCAAACGATAAGTTGACAATAGTGTTGGATCCAGAGACAGTTTTTTGAGGAGGGGCCTCACCACCGCCTCTTTCAAGGTGGTGGGTAAAAGCCCCTCTCTCAAGGAAGCATTAATAATCCCCTGGAACCAACCTCATGTCACCTCCCGAGTAGCCAAAACCAGCCAGGAGGGACACGGATCCAATAAACATGTGGTGGCATTAAGCCTGCCCAGAATCCTGTCCACGTCTTCCAGGGTCACAGGATCGAACTCAATCCACACGACCTCACCGACATCCGCCCCTGCCCCCCCCACCCAGAGATGCCCAGTCAGAGTCCAGCCCATCCCGGATCTGAGTGATTTTGTCCTGCAGATATCGAGAAAAATCCTTGGCCCATCCTTGCAAGGGATCCTCCCACGCTCCCACATCCAAAAGGGAGTGAGTCACCCTAAAAAGGGTGGCCGGGCGATTGTCTGCAGATGCAATAAGGGCAGAAAAGTAAGATTGCTTTTCGTCCTTATCGCCACTAAATACGCCCTAATATGGGACCGTAAAAGTGTTCGGTCAGATCTGGAGCGGCTGGTCCTCCAACCACTCTCTAGGCATCTTTTCTGGCGCTTCATCTCCCTCAGCTCCTTGGAGAACCAAGGAGCCAATTGGGATCAGCACCGGGTCAGAGGCCACAAGGGCATGACCCGGTCAAGGGCCTCGGCAGCCACCCTATCCCAGGTGGCCACCAAGTCTCCCACCGAGTCGTGTGTGCGAGTCTCGGAAATGGCCCAAGTTCCATCAGGAACCTATCCGGGTCTATCAGGCCCCTGGGGCGGAACCATTTTGTCGGTCCTGCCTCCCTACGATGAAGGGTGCAGAATGGAAGTCCAGCCTAAGGAGTGAATGATCCGATCATGACAGGGGCTCTATAAAAACATCCCCATACCTAGATCATCCTGTCACTGATCAGAGACAAAAACCAGAGCCAAGATGTGACCCCCAGTGTGTGTGGGGTCCTGAATTAATTGGGTTAGGCCCAAGGCTGTCATGGAAGTCATGAACTCCTGAGCAATCCCCGAGGTCTCGCCGGCAGAGGGTAGGTTGAAGTCCCCCATGACCATAGGCCTGGGGGTCTCAACCGCCAAGCCGGCTATAACCTCAAGGAGCTCAGGCAGGGCCGAAGTCACATAGCAGGAAGACAGGTATGTGATCAATAGGCCCACTTGAATCCCAGAACCACATTTCACAAAAAGGGATTCACATCTGGTTGTCTGAGGAACAGTGGATTCCCTAGGACACAGATCTTCCTTAATAACCACAGCCATCCCCCCACCCCTCCCCTGAGCCCTCGGCCGATGAAAAACCTGAAACCCGGGTGGGCACATCTCCACCAGGCGAACACCCCCCTCTTAGCCAACCAGGTTTCGGTAATACCCGCCAGGTCCACTCCCCCCTCCCAGATCAGATCATGAATGAGGGGGGGCTTATTAACTACGGACCTGGCGTTACACAACATCATCCGAAGACCCAGGGCCCGATGACTCGAACCGCCTAGGGAATGGGAAATCACTAGGGGGTCGGAGCGCGCCACCTCACACAAACAGCGGGGGCGTGCTCCCGGTACCTGATATGGCCCCCTATAACTGCCAAATCTGCCTCTCCCACTTACCATGCAAATGGACTGCATCTCTCCCTCCCGGAAATGAGCATCAATAAATAATAATAAATAAATGAGCATTTAAGTGAAGAGAGAGAAAGACACAATTCATATAAATGCCTGGTTTTTCTATATTCAAGGATGTGTATATAAAAGTCAAAATTGGTTTGACTACATTATGACCTTTTGCTCCTCCTCAATGAAGTGAAAAATAATATATTTTAGCAACAAATACTTTTTCCAAGAGCCAGAATAGAAAAATATGAACATATTTCCATTTAGAAATACTTTATACCCTAGCATTATTGAAGCAGTGACTTACATTTTTAAAACTTTTCTATCTGGTGTGTGTGTGTATGTGTGTGTGTGTGCGCGCGCGCGCACATGTATATATGTCAGTGTCTGGCCCCTTAAAATATATAGAAGACCAGATTACACAAGAACATCCTTTTTCATATATAATTAGTTATTTTTAACACTTGTCTCACATTTTTCAGCCACTGGATTTTCTTTATGAAATGGGCTTACTTCCTTTATTTTATGCCTGTTAATCTGAAAAGTAAATCTATCCTTAGGCTTGAATGTTTGATTTAATATTTGCATTTGAGGATGAGTCTTCAATGCAGACTTGACCTTAACGATTTTGAAAGTCAGAATCTGCATATCAGTGTAATATCTGTCTTGGCAGCTTAAATAACATAGCCTTAACTCTGAGGTTATTTTCTTTAAAACATGATATGTATGAAAAACTAAAATGGAAAATCCTCATATCTTTATGTGGAGTAAAATTCTATGTCATTTCACTAATATCTGATTTTCAATTTTATCTTCCCTAATGAAATTGTATTTTATGACAAGGTTCTGCTTCCAAGTTACTGATGGACAATACTCTCCCCTCCCAAATTAAAGTAACCCTCCAGCATTGAAAGGGAAAAGGACATATGATCATCCATTTCGAATTATAGGCAACTATACTGGTTATATGCTTGATATTTATATCATATTTCAAAAGTTCATTTACTGGAACCTGCAGTTTAAAGACTATCTGGTGAAGTTCTGTAAGGCCCAGAAAGCTATTCCAGCTGACATAAATCAATGCACTAACTGGATCAGTAGTTCAGCTCATGTAAAACAAAGATATATATGTTCCTACTTCAGAAAACATTCATTAAGCCCTTTATGCATAAAAGCCCAGTTCATACATTAAATCTAACCATAGTGGAATAGAGTAGAATACTTTATTTGGCCAACTATCATTATATACATAAGGAATTTGTCTCCAATGCAGAAGCATGCTAAATAACAGAGTATTAATAATTATAATAATATCAATAAAATGAGGTAGTAGAAAAGATGAGAAGGATAATAGTAATATATCCATCTACATGGGTAAATATAATTTATACTTAAGAGAGTACTGTGGGAATTAGATGTGCAGCAGAGCGATGGCATGAGGGGAAAACTGTATCTAGTAGTTTTGGCATGCAATGCACTGCAGCGGCATCCCAAGGGGAGGAGTTGAATGAGCTTATGTCCAGGATGTAAGAGGGTTGTAGATATTTTCTCAGCCCTCCTTCTGGCCCATGCAATATATTGGTCCTCAATGGAAGGCAGGCTGGTTGCAGTTATTTTTTTCTGAGTCCTAACTATCTATTGTATTGTCTGTATTTGTCCTGTTTGGTTGGCTGTACAAATCAGACAGTTACAGAAGTATAAGCAACAAGAGTCAATAATTCCTCTGTACAACTGTATCAACAGCTCCTGGGGCAGCCTGAACTTTCTAAGTTGACACAGGAAAAACATTCTTTGTTACCCGTTTTTAATGATGGTTCTAATGTTAGAGGTCCATTTCAAATCCTGGGAGGTTATAGAACTCCAAAACCTGAAGGATTCTCCTGTTGATACTGTGTTATCTAGTATAGTAAAAGATGGTAGAATAGATGGGCTTCTCTTAAAATCCATCTCACCTCTACAGTTTTTAAGCATGTTTAGCTCCAGACTGTTCCAGCTACATCACAGGATGTGTTGTTCAACGTCTTTCTGTATATGCAGGCTCATCGCCATCTCAAATGAGACCATTGATTGTTGTATCATCTTCAAGCTTCGGTATTTTAACAGAGAGGGATCCTTAGAGATGCAGTTGTTGGTACAAAGAGAAAAGAGTAACAGAGAACAGCCCTGTGCTACTTGCTCTGGTATCCAATGTGATTTTGCTAGCTTCATCTGTTGCTTTCTATCTGCCAGAAAGTTTATAATCCCACCTAACAAGAATGGACAGGCACAGCTAGTTGAATCAGTTTAGAGTGAAGTATTTCTGGAATGGTGGTATTGAATGCCAAGCTCAAGTCTACAAAAAGGATCCATGCATAGGTCCCTGGGTATTCAAGATGTTGCAAGATATAGTGCTGTGCCATATTGACAGCATCAGCTGCCGATCTATTTGCATTGTAGGCAAATTCCAAGGGGTCTAACAGCAGATTCAGGATGATTTTGAAGTGGGTCAGCACTACTTTTCAAAGATTTTCATAACTACAGATGTCAGAGCAACCGGTCTGTAGTCCTTCAACTGTTTGATGGAGGGTTTCTTGGGAACCGGAATGATAGTAGAGCATTTGAAGCAAGAAGGAACATAACACATCTCTAGTGATTTATTAAAGATAAGCGTGAAGATGGGGGCCAGTTGATCAGCACAGACTTTTCAAGTAAGAAGGAGTTACTCCATCTTGCCCTGATGCTTTTCCAAGCTTTTGTCTGTGAAATAGACCTCTCATATCTTTTTTTAGGATCACCAGTGGAGGGAAGCCCAGAGGGATGGAGATAGGTGAAGGAGATTTGGCTACTGTTGGTCTATCAGAAATGGGGAGAGTAATGATAGTTGACAGTGAACTCCTCTCAAACCTACACTAGAACACATATAAATCTTCTGCCAGTTGCTGATTTTCTCCAGTAAGGGATGGCAATTTGCTGTAGGCAGTGATATTCTTCAGGCTTTTCCACACATTTGCTGGTTCATTTGCTGAAAACTGATTCCTCAGCTTTTCAGAGCATCTACTACTCCTTCCTGCCCTGATCTTCCTTGTAAATATATTCCTGGCCTGATTGCACAGCATCGTGTCTCCGTTCCTATAGGCTTCCTCTTTGGCGCGACATAGTTACTTGAGCTTAGCTGTGAACTAAGGTTTATTATTACTGAATATGATAAAACTCTTGGTCAGCACACATGTTTTCACAAAAACAGATGTCACAGTATCAATGAGTTCATCCAAGTCTGCTGAAACATTTTCAGAAACACTAGACTGCAGTGTTCAAAAACATAGACTGCACTTAAGGCAAGCCTGAAACTCTAACTTTGCCTCCTCAATCCAAGGCTGTTATCCTATATGAAAGAAATCTCCAGCACTAAGTATAGTTTCTCTTCTGGCATACTGCCATCTTAAATTTTGACCGCTACCTGGAAGGCAAATCAACATTGTTAAGTTTTAAGCATATAGTTGTTAAGCAAATCTGGCTTCCCCCATTGGCTTTGCATGACAGAAACCAGCTGAGGATGTCACAAATGATGATGAACACCTGACCCTGGGACACCACAACCATCATAATTACATGCTGGTTGCCAAGCACCCAAATTTTGACTGTGGGGATGGTGCAATGCTCGTAAGTGCAAGGACCAGATATAAGTCAGTTTTTTCAGTGCTATTGTAACTTTGAGCAGTCACTAAACAAATGATTATTAGTTGAGGACTAACTGTAGGACACCAAAAATGTAATTATATCTACAGGTATTGTAGATATATACATTTTTGTAATTGGTTTGATTTTTGTCTGTTTGTATTGAATTATTTATTAACGTTGAACTAGAAACAATGAAAAAAAAGATCATAAGAGATCATACTGAATACAGGCAATACTTGCTTCAATACAAAAATATTTTTATGGATCACCTTGCTGCTGTTCAAAATGTGAATTAATGTCTATTTTATTTGCTAGTATTGTGACTAGTTATTAGCAAATGCCTAATGTGAACTGATAAATTTGGGACAAGGTACATCATTTTACTGATTATTTAATGAAATTCTGCTTTCTTCCTTCCTTCCTTCCTTTCCCTTTCCTGTGGCTTGGCTTGCTTGAATAGTCTGAAGTTATTTGTTCTGCAGGCATCTTTCTGCTGTACACCTGTTCCCTGTTTGTAGCATACTGTTAATCAGGATTGTTTAAATTGCCTAGCTTTTTCTGCTTCCGTGGTTTAATTCAAAAGTCTCTTTCCCTCTCTCATTTTGATAATATTGGCAGAAAGCATTTTACATTTAAAATACAATTAATAATATTCTGTGGATTAATTTGAGAAGCTTAAGTACAAATGATTTGAAAAATATGTATACTAGAGTTCTACTTCAACTTTTGACTTTGTCTTTGAACAAGCTGTGTAGGTAATTAAATATTTGCCTTGGGGAATTATTTACAATTAATATTAAAATCATCAACTTTTGATGCATTCCCATTTTACAGATTATTAAACTTTGATCAGATGTTAGCTGCCCAGGTTTCCCATACATCCCACAATGATTGTATTTGGCAGCCTTTAGAAGCTGTTACTTTCATGCTATTCTTTAGTTCATTGCTTACTGCTAGATATATTAGTCCAAGTTTTAGTATGGATGTGACCCAGCTGGAGATAAAATAGCATTAAGGCTGATGTTTTGAAAGAACAATTACTTTTATGGCATAGATTGCACACCATTATGACAGCTACCGTAGTTATTGAGTGTTTTATTTAATAAATGATATACACATTTAGAAATGGTAACTTGGTCTTCTCCAAGTATTTTACATTTCAACTACACCATTTCTTGCCATTAATCTGGTTGACTCCAAGTCTCTAAATTATGAAAAAGCATAACCATGGGATATTTGAAGATGGATAAGTTTCAAAAGGAGGAAAATCAACTGAGATTCTCACTTACTGTGAGACCCCCATCTTCATCACAGTGTTAAAGGTAAAAGTATATTCAGTGCAGCGATTTTGCATTTTTTGACAACAGTATAAGGAAGCTGGGATTAGAGGATTCAGATTTAGTTCCTTCTTTCTGCTCCCATCCTCATCCTCCAAGCATGGCTAAAGTTCTGTTAAGGGTTTTGCATGCTGAGCTGATCAAGCAAGGACTTATACATATTCAGTGCCAGATGCTTGATTTGAAGGAGTTTTTTCTGCACAACATTCCTTTGCGTATCGATGCTGTTATTCCTGGATTGTGAAGTTTTATTTGTGAAGTTTATTCAATGGTTTATTTATGGAGAGTACAGGCCAAGTCTTCTTTACAAAGCTGGCTATTTCTAGAAATGATATGAATTTTTTTCATGTGGGGGAAAAAAAGTAAATTATAGGCTGAGCTGGCTAGAGGCCTTTTCTCCCCTCTAGTTTATTTACAATTGGAAAAATCACATTTCAGAAGTCTTTACCTATGATGTGATAATAAAAGGGAAAATGGTTTGGAAAATGGAAAAAAAGGAGAGGGAAAAAACTGAAAAGGGAAGTTCAAAAGAAAAATCGAAAGAGGGAGGGAGAAAAAGTTAATAATTGGAATGAGAAATGGAGAGGAATAAGAATGGGGGAAAGGGGGATTAAAAGAAAGGACCAGAAAATAAAGAGAATCAGGAAGCAAACGAGGATGAAAAGAAACTATATTGTTAAAAGAGCGAGAGATAATGGGTAAAATAAAAAAAAAGAGGATAGGAAGGATATTCCGCAAGGTAATAAGTTCTGATATAATTGAGTAAGTATTGAAAATAGATAAGTATGATGTGATTTTTTTTCCTTTTAGCTTCTTTTTTTTTCTTTCTCTTTTCTGTTATTAAAGAATTATTGTTATACTAGACATGGAATTTAATGGAATAAATATGGAATTAGAATTTATAATAATATCATGTATTGATGATTAATGATGTATAAGAAAAGGGGGGAAGATGATGAAATGAGAACTATTATGGAAGGACTAATATCAGTTGCTATAATTAATTGATTAGACTAATATTTTTGTAATGTATAGATGATTTATAAGGTGACAGAAAATGTAATGCAGAAAAAAAAGTAGGTATATATATATCTATGTTATATAGTAAATAGGGAGATGGTATTAAGATAGAATGAAGATGGTTGGCTCGAATCAATAATTGGATGGGACAATTTTGAATTAATGAACTAAGGATTGCAAAAATTGCAAATATGACACATAAAGGTAATATGGGAAATTAACATAGAAATGAGATGAGAATTTCAAATATTGTAAAATAAGATATAAGAATACTCTAATGAATGAAATAAGTTATAATATGAATTGGAATTGGATAAGTTTAATATTTAATACTAATAAGGGAGATGTGATATGAAATCGAACAAGCAAAATGAATAGATAAATATGGTCATGTTTGTATTGCATTGAAACCTGGAACCATACTGCTTGCCAAATGAGAATTTTTTATTTAAAAAAAATTGAGGAGGAAATTGAATAATGAAATTATTAGGTATGTCTAACTGATATGGTGGTTGGCATTAGGAGACAGTATTGGAATGTTGAAAATAAACAAGGAAGGATTTTGATTTAATGTGAATATGGGTATTAAGAAATATGATTGGCACTATTAAGCTTGCCTATACTAAAATGTATGATATATTGATGCCACATAGTTAATGTATCGTGGTGTATGTGTAGATTGAACTAAAAAAAATATTAAAAAAAGAAGTCTTTACCTGCTTTTCCTGAAATGATTTCCAGGAGAGGAAAAGGAGAACTCCGTGGTTTCCTCCTCCTCGGAGACCATCTGAATCAGTAGTGGGATTCAAAAATTTTTTATTGCTGGTTCTGTGGGCGTGGCTTGGTGGGGGTGGAGGGAAAGGATACTGTAAAATCTCCATTCCCACCCCACTCCACTAACCTGCTTTCCAGCTCCGTTCTCCTGTGCAGGGCAACAAAAGAAGACCCAGCCAATCAACTGGGACTCAGGAGGCAGAGACTAGATGCGGGAGGGGCCAGTCAGAGGTGGTATTTGCTGGTTCTCCAAACTACTCAAAATTTCCGCTACCAGTTCTCCAGAACTGGTCAGAACCTGCTGAATACCACCTCTGATCCAAATGCTGACAAGACAACCCAGGTCATGAGGCTGAATCATTATTGTCCAGAGTGAACAGTTCCAAAATACAAGGATGTATGGGTTACATTTTATTTTCCATGTAAAATTTAGTTCATTCTATTATTATGGGAAAGAGTTAATTGTGAAATCACCAAAACTATAACATCTCCGCCTTGGTAATCCTAAAATTAAGTACCATTTTTGTTACCTGCATAACTTTTTTCAGAGTTTTTGCTTAGTGAGATATTTCAGAATTTCCGAAGAATGAATATGATTGTTGTAAATTCTATTTAAACGAAATTGATGAAGAAGAATATAATCAAAGTGTGTTCATAAATTTGTTAGTGGTTTCAGTATTTTATATTAAAAATTCAAGTAATTGTATTCATTGTAATTTAATGTAATATAATGTCAATCAATCAACCATTGTGAACATTATTTTAAATACCTTTAAAACTATGAGGCTTCATAAAAAGTGCTCAGAAAATCTATAGAGAAGCAAAGTCATTTTTATTTCTTTATTTTTCCGTAGAATCCCCAGATACAAAAGAGCCTAATCCAGTGCCTCATGCAACCTGTGAAGAAGATCAAGCTGATGGTATGTCTTCTACAAGCCTTTACAGAATCGTAATAAATAGTTGGATGGGATCACCAGTTCCTTTCATTAATAATATCAATTTGCTTCTTCACATCTTAAATCAACTTGTTTCATCCATGGCTAAGGGCAACACTCCAAAACTTCAATAATCAATTTCAGTAGTGTAATGTCTAATTTTGTACACATGTTCTGATCAATATCATGTTTATTAGAAATGAAGATGAGTTTTTCTCCCCAAATGTGATTTAAGAATGGGGTCATCTTGCATGCTTTGAAAATACAGAAAGTGAACAGGAAAGTTGAAAGGCAACTAAACAAGAGGGCAATTGAAAACAAGTGATATGAAGCCGAGCAATATCTATATGCTATATATCATAAGTCCATAGGGACAGGTATCATTGCCCTTCTCTTTGTTACTCTCTGTCATTAGAATCTCAGGGCATAAAAATGCTATCTCAATGGATAAGGAGAGTCTTTACTACACTCAGCTTTTACGTATGGATGGGAATGAAATGAGAATGAAGCCAGCATGCAGCAAGCTGAAACTCCTGTGCAAAACTTACCTAGGAGTAAAAGATACTGAATTGTGTGAGATTTCCTATAGCACAAGATTGGGGAGGGTCCCTTGTGTTTGCAGCCTATCACAAAGGCTTTTATCAGCCCATAAAAAGGCCAAGCCTATAGATATCTCCAAATAGGGGTGTCAAACTCAAGCCCCATAGCCCGGATCCAGCCCATGGGATCAGAGGTGGTATTCATCAGGTTCTGACCAGTTCTGGAGAAGCAGTAGCAGAAATTTTGAGTAGTTCAGAGAACCGGCAAATCCCACCTCTGACTGGAGATTTTGCAGTATCCTTCCCCTGCCACACCTACCAAGCCACACCCACAGAACTGGTAGCAAAAAAATTTGAATCCCACCACTCATGGGATGCTTAAATCCGGCCTGACTAGCCCGCGGTGCCTCTGGCAACCAAAATGGGGCATGAGGGGCTGCGTGTGCCCCTCTACACCTGTTTTTCGCCTGGACAGCCTCCTGCAGCATGCTGCCAGCCAAAACGGAGCTGGCAGGGTGCTGCAGGAGGCAACTGGCCCGACTTTCCTCCCATCCCATCCAGCCCACAAAGAAGAAATACAACGCTGATTCGGCTCTCAAAGAAACCCAGTTTGATACCCCTGTCTTAGAGAAAGCATCACAAACTAAATGGTATTTAGTGCACAATAAGGATACATGAGCCCAGCTAGCTTCTCCTCCCCTCTCTGAAGTACAATAGTTTGTATATGAAATATTTCTATGCAAGTGGGGAATAAAATGATTTTGCAAACCATTAATTTACAGACAATTCATTTTATTCAGTAGTGATTAATTCCATTCACCAGCATGATGATGCTATCTAGTTTGGGTAATGAAATGTCTGCAAGAAAACAGCCAAGCTCAGAGAGCACCAAGGACCCCTGATTTCAACCCTGAACTACAAATATTCTCCTTTATTAATATCAATTAACACCATTTTTTCCCAACAACCCTGCCTTTCTAGAGAAGGACCTGTGGCATGTGTTTGTTTCTCTCTGTCCTTAATCCAGATTTAAAAAAAACAAAGAAGAGCATTGGAAATATTCTAGTCCCTCTTTATAACTGTAATTATGACAGACAGACATACTCATTTACTAAATCGATTTCAGTTTAAATCGATTTCCCTAGTTATCAGAGTAGGAACTGGGCAATGTGTGGAGGTTTTGCATCTTTGTGTCTATCTTCCTGTATGGGAGGACTCTCTTAAATAGAGGAACATCTTCCTTTCAGTGAAGTAAAGTAGCCTTTTTATTGTTAAACATTTCTTAAATTAAAAATACACATTAATATCATACTGACATCATTTTCCATTTTTTAATACAATAGGATTGCAAGATGATTCCTCAGAAGTTGAAATGAATACTCAGGCAGATTCTCAGATCTCTTACATGGAAGCTGAAGGTAGTTTTTGTTCAAAAGAAGAGGGGAAATGTTCAAAATGTTCAATCATTTATAAAGTCCATACCATTTGAAACATTATTTTTAATTACGAGTAGTATTTTAATATAGATCTGGGCAGGGGTGGGATACGACATGGTTAACTACCAGTTCGGGATTTACAAGCTTCCCTGCACGCTGTGAGCCGCGCACCTGTAACTCGTCATCAGCATGCTGTGTGCAGAGACGCAGCCTTTGAAACATCCCTCTTTTCCTGCTTTTTTAACTACAGCTGTGCCTCATTCGGCAGCTGAAGTTGAAAAATCAGGAAATAAAGATCAGGTAAGAGCCTGGGTGGGCAAAAACATCAGCAGACATAGAACTGGTTCTATGTCTGCTGCTCTTCAGGGCTACTGGTTCTACAGAGGTGGACAGAACCGGTAGAAACCCACCCCTGGATCTGGGGAACAAATGTCTTTTTTAGATTCTAGTTTGGGACCCTGAGCAAGAACTAATAATTATATATTCCAGAGAATTTCCATTACTAAAATGGTTTTATGGAAGTATCTGTTAAATCCTGTTAAGTTTTACTGAATAGCCCAATCATCTTTTCTATATACCTATTTTGTTTATTTTGAATTTAATAGAAATTTAGATATTTTGTACTGACTGTTTCTCAGCTCAAATAACCAGTGGATATGAACCACTTAACATTAAATTAAATTCCCCAACTGGGCAAGCTGTTTACTGACAAGTGAGTGTCATAAAGAGTTACGCTCAAGTCCTATACACAGAAAACTGTGTATTGATAGCCATTTCATGAAACTGGGTTTTATGGACTAATTCAAGATGTGAGCGGTCTTTAGTTGGATTGACTACAGCAACATACTACCTAGTACAAATCTTATAACCATGTGGTGTACTATTTGGGGGAAATATTGTAAACTATACTAATGATATCTCCTGGCCATTATTCCGTATAATCTCACCCAACCCGTCTTTTCAGATACTTTGATAACCCAGGAGGAGACAATAAAGGAAGAGAAACCCCTGAGTCCTGAAGTAGATAAAACTAATCAGGACAGCAAAGGACAAGATAAAGGTAGGATAGTGTGTAAATGTAAGATAGCAAACTATGTTTATGAATTAAATTTCTCCTTTTGTTGATAGGCATGTACAGTCTTCCTTCCTTCCTTCCTTCCTTCCTTCCTTCCTTCTGCAAAATACAGGACAATAAGGATTTTTTTAAAATGTTTTCTGAGATTGATTCAAAACATTTTGGGAAATAAATAGTATTCTAATTAGAAGAATGGGGTATTTGGTAAGATCTTGCAATGTATTAAGGACCTAGTTAACAATTCCACTGTAAGAATTTTTTTCTTAAAAAAAGTTCTGCACCCAGTGATTCTATGCATTTGTTGTTTGTCATCAAAGGGATGTTTCCTAATTTTAAAGCACTTACTGTTAATAACAAGGTTTTCCATTCATACATGAGCCATGGTCTTTACTGAAATCCAGGTCATTGCTAACTATAGCTTTGTAACAATAAACTTACAGAGAGGATGGTTTAATTGCAAAACCTTATTCGTAATATTGACACTTTTCTGCATTGGAAACTTAGGTTATAGCACTTACCTTCTTCATTGCGCATATCCAGCTTCACAACATTTTCATATATTTTTTTATTGCATTGCAAATCCAAGTTGAGACTAATCACACCTTCTTTATTCTGCATGATGTTAATGGTATCAGAGTTGTGTTTCATTACTGACAGTGATAATAGAATTGATATAATCCTTCCTGCAAATCCAGGTAAATGGTGTTATTCTTTTTTTCTTTCTTTTTTTTGCAGAGCTAGCTTAGGGAATGCAAACTCATTCAAGCTGCAAATGCCAAAACCATTATGCTAATTTCCTCTGCACAGAAATTATTTACATTTTATTTTATGCCTCATCAGAAGCAAGGCAAATCAAATGTACCTTCATTATTTGTACCTTTCATTCTAACACCTTTCTGTCCCTTACAGCTTGCATTTAACACCCAGTGGGTGCATTATATTTCACCATCTGTTCTACCTAAGGTTGAGATATGGGGTATTTGAAAAGTTAATGTCCAATCCTCCCTTCAACAGATAGCTAGTTTGGTTGGTTGGTTGGTTGATAAATTTGTTGGTCAGTTTTCTTGGCATATTGTCTTTCTAAAAATAAGAGACTGCTCTCAAATAAAAAACAGATGTTTGGGTCCCCTTTATCTGCAGTATACAGTTTAGAGTTCTGTTGCTGAAACATCTCATGTTTGACAAATGCAGGCATAGTTATCTTCACTTCCATCACAAAAATAGACAACTTTTTGCATTTACTTTGATACCTTTGGATCATACTGTAGCGCTGTAAACTGGCTAATTACTCCATTCCATCTTGGGTGCTAAAACTGGACCACTAACAAGAGTTTGTCATTAAAGAGTTAAATAAAAAAATATCATTGGAGGCAGTTAATGTATTTTACTGATTAGATATAGTTAATGATGTAATCTATCTTCTGTGGTTTCTGCTCAGTTTATACAACCCAGCAGAGGTGAGCTGCACAGATCCCTTCCATTATGCAGTGACATCTGTTGGGATCTAAGAAGCATGCCTTCTCTGTTGCAGCACTTGCCCTCTGGAACATCTCCTATCTCCAAATATAGCTACCCCATCCCCCACCCCACCCTGGCCATGTTAAAAAGAATCATGAAAAGATGACTCTTTGCCCAGGCAAAGTGGCAGGTCCTATGGGTTTTATTGCTTTTAAATTATTGTTTTGAGAATAAGATGGAAAATTCTTTATTATTCCTTATTAATATACTTTATTTATTTATTCTAAACATCTGGGTTTTTAACTGTATTTTAGCATTGATTTCATTGTATGCTACCCAGAATTGTTATAGAGTTAGGGAGGGAGGGAGGGAAGGAGAGACAGAGAGAGAGAATTGAGAGGAGAGGTGGAGAACTGGATGCCTTATGATTTTAGACTATTGTAGAATAGAATAGAATAACAAAGTTGGAAGGGACCTTGGAGGTCTTCTAGTCCAACCCCTGCTTAGGCAGGAAACCCTACACTACTTCAGACAAATGGTTACCCCACATCTTTTTAAAAACTTCCAGAGTTGGAGCATTTACAACTTCTGGAGGCAAGTTGTTCCATTGATTAATTGTTCTAATTGTCAGGAAATTTCTCCTTAGTTCTAAGTTGCTTCTCTCCTTGATTAGTTTCCACCCACTGCTTCTTGTCCTGCCCTGAAGTGCTTTAGAGAATAGCTTGACTCCCTCTTCTTTGTGGCAACCCCTGAGATATTGGAACACTGCTGTCATGTCTCCCGTAGTCCTTCTTTTCATTAAACTAGACATACCCAGTTCCTGCAATCCGTTCTTCATATGTTTTAGCCTCCAGTCCCCTATTTATCTTTGTTGCTCTTCTCTGCATTCTTTCTAGAGTCTCAACATCTTTTTTACATCGTAACAACCAAAACTGAATACAGTATTTCAAGTGAGGCCATACCAAGGCATTATAAAGTAGTATTGACTCTTCACATGATCTTGATTCTATCCCTCTGTTTATGCAGCCTAGGACTGTGTTGGCTTTTTTGGCAGCTGCTGCACACTGTTGGCTCATATTTAAATAGTTGTCCCCTAGGACTCTAAGATCCCTCTCACTGTTATTACTATTGAGCAAGGTACCACATACACTGTACCTATGCATTTTGTGTTCTATTCAAGTAAGGTTTAAGTTCTATTGCTTATAGCTCTTACTTCAGGTTTCTGAAAGTTGAAACTTGGCCATTCTGAATTTTCCAGACTGAACAGAAAAATCCAATTCAGCTAATACATTGTTGCTCCCTGACTTTTCTTGGCCTGAGAATTGAGAGACTCTTTCTGTGTGATGGAATGTTTGAATTGGTTTACCTTCCTTAGTAGGAAGTGCCTTTCTCCTTGCCTACCATATCTTTGGATCCACATAAAAATTTTTGACTCTACACACAGCATGAAGTTCAGTGGTAGGATTCAAATTTTTTTACTACCAGTTCTGTGGGCGTGGCTTGGTGGGCGTGGCAGGGGAAGGATAGTGTAAAATCTCCACTCAGAGGTGACATTTACCAGTTCTCCAAACTACTCAAAATTTCCGCTACTGGTTCTCCAGAACTAGTCAGAACCTGCTGAATACCACCCCTGATGAAGTTGCCTCAGCAAAGCTTGAGAGAGAGATTGTAGGGACAGAGGCAACCGTTACTGTATACTATGCATTTGCTTAAATATATCTTAGCAGGAGCTCTATTCTAATTATGACCACAACAGAATTGGTGAAATGAATCCCAGAATACATGTGACATTAAAAAAAACAAGTTACTGATTTTGTTGTGTTTGATGATGACTCAGAACACAATACTAGGTCTTGTCTTATGTATCGAAGATTGGGTAACATCAACTTTCAACACTGGCCCTATCGATGTACCCTGGCTTATATCAGACACCTCCTTCCCATGGTTGATTCTGCCATCCAATCTGAGTGGGCCTGCTGAAACTCCCCCTTCCCTGTCCCTGGGAGGTATATAGGACAGATATCAGGCCTTTTCTATATCTCATGTTCTGGCACATGCTTTTCATGGAGGTTGTATCGCTATCTCCCTCTTGGGATTCTGCAAGTTAGTAAGGTTATTGTATTTGTATTATTTGTGCTGTTGAGCCCTGGTTAACTGTGGATATTCTCCTGCAATATACATTTGTTTTTGTTCTGTTGTACCTTGATATCTTTTTGTTTATTTTTCAAGCATGTATGCTTCAGTGTACGCTTTCCAGAGTCTTGTGGGTGGGATGCTCTACAAATATTATAAGTAAACAAACAAAGCATAAATATCTAAGAATGTATTAAGGGGAAAATATTGGCAGGACTACATATTTGACTTACCAGATCTGCTGCAAAAGTTGCTATCAGGAGTCTGTGTTATATTAAGGCTAACCGAAATAAGAAATAAACAAACATTGAGAACCAGTGCAATTTTTCTATTGTCAAGTTGTGAAGTATTAAACCATGCTTGCTTTGCTAAAATCACTTGGTTTCATAGAGTTACAACTGCAGACATTTATGGGCCTCTGTGGAAGACTTGTCCCCTCTAGCAAATATCCTTTTTATTGATGGAGAAGCACGTCTCACTTATCTCCCTTGGATATTTATCCAAGTAGACAGGATTAGGATTTCCCATTTAACACTCAAAGAACACCTTCACAGTGAGATACTGAAGAGGAAGTCAAGGAATAAATATTGTATAATCTGTGTCCTATGTACTGAGCCTGCCAGTTTTCATTGAGAGTTACAACAAAGTGCATTTTGATCAGCATAATCCCTATATGAGTTTTGAATGACTTAGAATGACTCTTTCCAGGTGAGACGTTTGTTCCATCATCTGAGACATTCTAATGAGGTATAAAACAAAATTAATTTAATATTAGTTGATATCCTAGTTATCATCATGTTTTCCCTTTGCCTCCAGTGGCACAAAACTCTGGGATGCCTGCCAATCAATTCAACTCATCAAATATCATCCTTCCTTCTACCCCCTCTCCAAACTGGTCAATTAAAGATTTTCTTTGCCACCTGCTCACAGGTCTTTAAGGCTCCAAAGCACCAGAATGTTTCAAGACCAAAAATCAAACTCACTAGCCCTCTTCACATACATAAAATGCTTTATAATGATACAGTTTCCTCTTCCCTAACTATCTATTTGTCTATTAATGAACACAGCATAAGCTCTTGGAAAGTAGTGACATGACTGAAAAAGTATCTGGCCGCATGAACTATAAACAGAGCTGCTTATACTGTAAGTGAGAGGGAAATATGCAAGGATGAATATTTAAGTGCATGGTTTGTGAACATAAACTTGCAGAATCCATCCAGGTGTTTTGAAGTTGATCTCTACCTAGATTAATGAGCTCCATAAAAGAAAGACATGATTTGGTATAGAAACTTAGAGAGGCACAGAAAAACATTGAAGTAGAGGAATGAAAGTCTAGTCATGGTTTGGCAGCTACGTTCAGAGTCTTCCATCTAAAATATTCTAATGAATGGTTCCATAATTAAGTAAATAATAATAATAACACCGCCACCCTTTCTTAGTCTTTGTTTTTTTTTTTTTTGAAAGACTGAAAGAAAAGTACTCCAAATTAATTCTTAAACCTTAAAGAAACACGCATATGGAATATTTTCCCATTACTCGCTAAAGATGGATTACAATGGAACTTGCTGCAGTTTCCATTTCTTCTCGGTACCCTGCCCACTCACCCATCTGGCAAGTGCTTGACTGAAAATCTGTATTCATTATTTAAGAATATTTCCTTGTAATGAAGTGTTTTGCTTTGAAAAGTGCCTGCTTCATTTCTTGATTGATGGAGTAAAAAATATTGCTGTCTCCAATACACAGATGAATAGCAGTAATATTACATTAGAGGTCTGTATTTTTATTTCAAACTTTACTAGTATTCATAGGTTTGTTTGCAAAGAGAGAAAGAAAAATGTATGCCTATTCTTTGAAAAAATTTCTTAACTCCTATTCTTATAAAAAATATTTTCCCCCTTGAAAATGAATGACTGTGCTATTTTTAAAAAAATTAACCAAAAAAGCAAACCAAGTAATCTGGTAGGGATGGGAGAAGGTAAGAGACTGAATTCGTTTATTTATTATTTATTAAATTTAGATACTGCTAAGAGTCCCTCCAACAATAAGATGGATGTCATATAAATTTAAGAAATAAATAATATCTGTGCCTTAAAACCTAAGCAGGTGATAGTGAAATGAGGTTATCCATTGATTTCTTTTTTGGGCTGTCCATGGAATTCTTAGGAGTCTTCCTTCCCCAACACCAAAATTGAAAAGTGTCAGTTCTCTTCCTTCTAAATAGGAATGAATTAAAATTCTGACAAAACTCATAAGTGACAGGAGAAATGCTCAGCAACCTCTTATGTTCAAGTGACAGGTGAGATTTAGCTCAGACAGCCTTTCAAGTGTAAATAGAACACATACATTTATTTTATGAAAAGGCAGGAAGAAGCAAATTAACACAGAAGAAAAGGCACGGGCCTATTAGTAGATGCATGGTGGGCATATAGGGATGTATATGCAGAATTTGCCACACAGGGATGGGCAACCTTTCAGTGACTGAGAGATGTACTTAAGAAAATGGTAGTATCGTAGTCACTAAAAGGTCCAGGTATGGAACTTTTGGAAAGCTCCAATAGACACATAGGATGCCTGAGATATATTTTCTTGGTACCTTAAGTATAAAAGAAAACTTATACGTAGCCCCCCTGGAATCATGAATGGGCAGCCATGTAGACTGATATATTTTTCTGCCAAAATGAACCATAAATCAAACACAGGCTTTAGTTATTTGTCGTCAGTAATGCAACTGAATGGATGGATGATCTGGAGGCTACAAGAAAGGCATTTAGAATTTACATGTGATCCAGGAGCTGCCAGTTTTTTTCCCCCTGTGCCAACTGGATTAAACAGGCTTATTCATAATTTTTAAAGAGCAAAGATAATTATGCTTGTCCAATAAGAAATGGAACAAGTTATTGAAATAGTAGGAAATAATGGGCTTGCAGGCTGGAAGAAGCTGTGCGAAAAAAGACAAGTATGGAGTCAAAATGGATAGAACAGGGGATTAAAAAGAGGGGATACAAAGCAAGACATTTTGTCATTATTATTCTCTATTGCAAAAGGTAAACCCAGAATAGTTTCATGTTCAGGTTAGAAACAGCATACAGCCAAAACTTCAGATATTCAGTTTTTAGTCAGAAAAGAAAATGAGATGAAATATCTTAAGCTTTTATTGGACATAATTAAGAATTGTGTTGTTCTAAAAAAAAAGCAAGGAAATCCCTAATTTTAGCAGCAACAATGCAGAGAGCAAACAAAAGCAGGGTATTACTTGCATTAAAAAGCATTATGTAAGATTTTAATGTGATATTTCTCATGAAGTATAGGTTTGATTTTTGAGCAGCTCTACTACTGGTCTCAGAGCTAGTGACAAACATGGAGAATGCAAATTCCTGTCAGGAGCCAAAAGGGCATATCAAAATGACCAGTTAAAATAATAGAACCAGGCTGAGGACTTAATGGGCATTCATTAAATTAACAGGAATAAAATGCTCTTTCCAAATATGCAGCGCAAAAGGCTTTAAGCAATGGAGACAAATAAGTGATTCTATGCAAAAAAAAAATCATCATGTTAGAACAGAGATGCTAGATAATGACATGGAATAGACTTGGTCAATGTGCAATTTGGAAAGGGCAGGTAGTGGGAGATGTATAACGCCATTCCTGACCCTATTTATTTCTCTTATTTTAGTTTGATGGTTGTTGTTGTTGTTCTCCTCCTCCTCCTCCTCCTCCTCCTCCTCCTCCTCCTCTTCCTCCATCTTCATCTTCTGCTATAATTTAATATGAGTCAAGAAGACAAGACACCAAAACAAGTTTCCCACATTACATTAGGTAGTTGCTATTTGATGCAAGCTTTTCTATACAACATCTAACTCAAGTTTTCTTGGTTCCCTATTGCAATATTTTCTATATAGGCATTGAAGTCTGTATTTTGCTGTCATCATAATATCACCTTAGGTTTGAATACATTAACTTTGAATACATGAATATAGATAGGGCAAAATGGCCCAAACATAGATACACATCCTGAGAGCCTATAATATAATTTATAATTATTTGAACCAAATCTTTTATTGATTTTCTTTTCTCTTTATTACCATTGACATTATTTTTGTTGTGTTGTGTGTTATTTCTTTGATTCTAGGAGACATTGTGTTTCTCCATTTTAATTGATGTGATTTTCTTGAAACTTAAAATTAAATTTACTTTCAAAAATTACTTTCAAAAAGAATGAATAGTATGTTTGCCACCAAGATGGAAATGTGTATTTAGTTTCCTATGCAATGTCTATGTAAATTAACCCAAAGCACTTAACAATCCTTGAATTGAAACTTTGCAACTGGTGTTTTTTTTTTAACATTATACAAATCTTCCTATGTGCTTCTTATTCTGATCCAGTTTGTATTGTTTTTGGTATTTTGGTTTTGATTTACTCCTTTTCTGATTTATAGCTCTGGGAATGAGTTTAAACCCATTTTACACTCTGTTTTAAAGATATCAGTATTCTACTCCATCATATTTTTTAAAATAGTTTTTATAATATCTGTAAAAAAATAAAGCAAGTTTTATTTTGCAGTTTTGTCTAACATATGAAAATTGTTTACGCAATTTTATTTAATGTTACTTGTTCTAAATATCAATTTTGTAAGCAGTACAAAAGCGACCCACATTTCTGTGATGTTATAGTTTGTTTTGCAAATGTCCCCATATAAAGCTTTTAAGCATAGAAAGTGTATGCTATTTTGAAAAATGCAACTGCCTTGTTTTGAGAAATGTTATTTTTCCAAAGATACCTCTCACAAAATGCTATGCTATGTTGTTTAAAGTACGTTTCATCCTAACTTGTTCCACATGGTTGTTCTGGGGGAAAAAATGGGAGGTGTATGTATCCTATCTAGAGTTCCTGAAGGCAAGGCATTTATTTATATACTCTTATAAATAGCAATAGCACTTAGACTTATATACTACTTTACAGTGCTTTACAGTCCTCTCTAAGCGGTTGAAAGAGTCAACATATTTCCCCCAACAATCTGGGTCCTCATTTTACAGACCTCGGAAGGATGGAAGGCTGAGTCAACCTTGAGTATGATGAAATTCGATCTGCCAAACTGCTGGCAGCTAGCAGTGAGCTGCACTCTAACCACTATGCTTTTCCTCTCACCGTCCGGTGCTCTCCCACAGGGAGAGTCTCTTGCGGGTCCCGTCGGCATCTATGTGCCGGCTGGTGACCCCGAGGAATAGGGCCTTCTCTGTGGGGGCGTCTGCCCTCTGGAATGGGTTGCCTCTGGAGTTACGTACAGCCACAGACCTGGGGACCTTCAGGCGTGCGTTGAAAACCTGGCTTTTTGACCAGGCCAGCTTGGGCTGATTTTAGATTTGGGTATTTTAATTTTTATATCAAATTTTAGGGTTTAAGGGAGGGGTTTTAATTGTTTTCAGCGAGAGTCTTTAATTTAATCTAGTTTTAACTTTTATATATTTAATGTTTTAATTGTATGGCTGTGCACCGCTCTGAGTCCTTCGGGAGAGGAGTGGTATATAAATATTATTATTATTATTATTATTATTATTATTATTATTATTATTATTATTATTATTATTATTATTATTATTATTATTATTACTGTGGCTAAATAAATAAAAAGCAATAGTTGATTTGTGACCAGGGAAAGACTCATGCTACCTGACTTCATTAAGTGGTATAATCTACTATAAAGTAGAGTCTGAACTGAAAGATCCCTCAAATCCTATTGAAATCTTTTACATCCCTACTTTTTCTTTCATTATTAATTAAGAAGTTGTTGGTATTTACAGCTGGTGCTATAATAGGAGCCTTTTTTATTGAGGAAAAAATACACAAAGTATAATTTAGTTATGCCTTTAAAAAGTCAATTATAGTATGATTATTCTAACACAGGGAAGAGGAAGTGTACAATTTTCATCAGTGACAGTATCGGAGGAGAATAACAGGAACCAAACCACAGCTATACATTTCGTAAAGACTACGTATTGATCATCTGTTGAATTGTTAATAAAAAGGCACAGGATAGATATGTCATCTTTTGTGTTTTGTTTCCTCAGATGTTACTCTATTTCCAAGAATGGCGTTGTTTGCAATAAATATAAGTGACAAGAGTAGGATTTTGTGTCCCGTTCAATAAAATGCTGTAACATTATAACTGTATGACCACTCTTCCGTAGGACAACTTACTGGTAAAGGCTAGTATTTACAAGTTGAGTTGATCTTGCTAATTACATTGAAGTCACTGCAGTTTCTGGTAATCTCAACATCACAGCCAGCTTTTCTTTTGTACATTGCTGACCAATGCAAACATTTGCAGAACAAATTTTTTAATTGTAGTGGTGTAGAAAGAGGAACCCCTATAATGTCATATCAGCAAGCCTGTGACAACAGTCAGGTTAGGGTTAGGGTCAAATCAATGCCACAAAACTGTTGTTCTGTCACTGCGGAAGCAATTACTTATTTCTAGATTGACAAAGGTACAGTTATTCAATAATACCACCAAGTGAATTGTACTTTAGTATCCAATTAGTTAGTAATTTCTTGTTGCATTTGTACTTGACGTAAGCCATAAGCTTACAGAACAAAATAATGGAGTATGTTTTCCTAGAGCATAAAAGATAAAATGTGTTCATTTTTGTTCATTTTTCTCTGTGCCTTTATACGTATATTGGGTGAGATTACATGCAAAGAGGAGGTTCTGAATATTAATAAAAAGATGCAGTTCTGAATATTGTTTGTTTTCCTTAGCCTAGAAGAAATGCCTTTTGAGGGGGATATTGTGATTGAGAATAAGAACAGTAAAGCGATCAGATGGTTTTTTCCTCCCATTTTGTCACAATCATTTAATGGAAGTTGCTTTGATAACAGACAACAAAAAGAAGCACAGAACAGGAAAACTAAAACATTTTATCCATGTCAAGGGAGTAGATGTTGTTATATTTGACTTGCTTTTTTCACAGACACAAAATACAACCAGTAACTTTTTGCCCTATTTAATATTGGCCATTCTTAACAGAGAAATTTTTAGGCAATCTGAGATTCCAAATGCAGCACTATTCAGTATAAGATAGCATTTGTGTCAGTTGTCAGTTGTCAGTCAGAGAGTTAGTAATTCATATAAGACCCTGAATGGAAAAAGAAGCTTAAAAATGGAAATAGTATTCTTAGTATCATGTGTAGCAAACAGAGCTTTTGTCAAAATAACAAAATACATGTTGTGACGTTATTGTGCAAGCTCTGCACTTAGTGCTTGCGTGCACAATGCAAACATAAAAGGGATTTGTATTACAATTTTATGCTGCATCTTTCATCATTTGCCACCCTTAGTATTGTTGGGTTAGATTTGTTAATATTTTGTACTTGGGTAATGTAGTGTTTGGAGAGCTCTAGCAATACCATTATTTTTTAAAATGCAAAGTCAGGAAAACATCACAATGCTCTTGTATACCACATAAACATTTCTAAGCACAAGTTAGACAATTAAATTGTTTAAAGAATTAATCAATTTTTGCCCGAAGACTCTGTAATTTAGCAGTTATTGTGTACTCAACCTTGGCAAATACAGTGAATGGGAAGGGATTTTAATTCCTAATACATCCAAAGGATTTCTTCCTGAATCTATATATATATAAAAATGAAATGCCACTCACGCATCATCACAAAATCTCCAGAACTGTAAAGCCTATAAACTTGAAATTTGTCACATATGTTCCTCTTGGCTTCTAGGTACTCACTAAGAAAGGATTTTTTGAAATGACCATCAGAACATTCGTGTTTCGTATATTATTATTAACACGCTCTGATTCTAAGGAGTTCTACTCTCCCTCCTCACTTGAAAATAATTCTGTTCCAAATGCAAAACACAAGCAGAGGAGAGGAGTTTCAGTTTCACAGCACCAAGCAGCTTTAGAACAGAACAATTGAACTAAGCCATGCCCAGGCTCCTTGCTGTCTCTTTCTTGCTCACACAGTTTCAGTTTCCAAACAGCCCTCAACTCTTTCACACACTGACAGGACACTAGCCAGATGAATACCAATGGATGCCTCTTATTTTCCTCCCTAAAAACTAAGCCCGACCACATAGTTTCGTAGCACAGCACGGGTATCGAGCTAGTAACATATATGCTGCAAAAGGAAAAATGAATAAATGAATGATCTGTCACAGTTTGTCTTTGAAGGCATGATTGAAACTTCTCATTGGTCTTGATATTCAGCTGAGACTACAAATTCTTCATTTTAGTTTTTTAACTACCTTTGGAGGTTTTTTTTTTTCTTTAAGACTAGTATGTAATAGTAGCTCAGGGCACCCTATATTCACAGATTTCAAAAACTGGCAAATATAGTACTTCAGTCCGTTCAATTATAAATGTGATTGTAAACAAGGATCAGGAGATCAATACACATGACTTACTACTCCCTTTATGATAGTTAAATTGTAACATAATCTCTACTATTGGTAATATTTATTTGAAGTATTTTATTTAGCAATTCAGTTGAAGAGGGGCCCAGACACTCCATGCTATAATCTAAAAAGATTAGGGAGCTGGGGGAACGAGAAAAGAAGCAAACACATTCTTTATTCTTAAAGTGACATGTAAGTATGTCACTTTACTTCTTAGGGGGCTGCCACACAGAAGATGAGATCAACCTATTCTCCAAAGCATCTGAAGGCAAGATAAGAAGCAATGGATGGAAACTAACCAAGGAGAGAAGCATCCTAGACTTAAGGAGAAATGACAGAACAATTAACCAGTGGAACAGCTTTGCCTTCAGAATTTGTAGGTGCTTTATCACTGGAGGTTTTTAAGAAGAGACTCTACAGCCACTTGTCTGAAATGATATAAGGTCTACTGCTTGTACAGGGAGTTGGGCTAGAAGACCTTCAAGCAGTGATGGGATTCAGCTGATTTGCTCCAGTTTGGATGAATTGATTGTTAAATTACCCACCCACCCTACTATCAAAATGGATCCTGGCAACAGAGTGGGCGATGCTAGGGAAGGAAAAGGCCGCTTTCCCTCTTTCTTCTCCCTGTTCCTCCTCCTTCCCTCGTGCCAGCCGCTCCATATCTCATTTCTCCCTTGCAGTGCAGCGCCCAGGATCCACTTTGATGGTGGGAGCTGTGTGTTAATTTAACAACTGGTTTGCCCAGGATCAGGCCATCGCGGGAGGCTCATCCCAGATGTGTGGCGAAGCTGGAGGACAGGGATGGGCCACACCTCCCATAACAACCAACCTGACCCTGGGTGAACTGGTTGTTAAATTATTTGAATTCCGCCACTGCCTCCAACTTCCGTTCCAACTTTGTTATTCTATATTTGTAGTATACTTGGAATGGGAATATTTTTGGGTACGGAAAACTGCTGTAGCTTTTCTTTCAGTAGAGCCTTGGAAAATGTCTTTGCACCATGCCTCTCTATGATGCAACCAAGGGAAAGAGTTGTTGCCCAGTGTCAGTGGAAGGCAGAGTTCAGTAGTTAGATGGCCATCTATTATAGGCAGAATAAATAGTCAATTCTCAAGGGCTCCTTACCTCTATTAAAACTTTCCATTTCCCTTCCTTCCTGAAGTATGCTGAGAATTCTGGGGGCGATTTGTAAGCTCCTCCCAGAACAAAAAGTAATTTGAGGTACTCAGATGTAAGACTATTTTTGCTGTGTACAAATGTCAAGTAAATATTACAAAATAAATCAGTAAATCCTTAATCTGACTTCATTAAATAAAAAAGGAAGATATTTAATACCAGGACACTGAGTTCAATATGTCATTCTGTACCAGCATGTGCAAAACTCTGTTCCCATGGTTACCATAGTTAAGACATTTATCATTTCTTGTGTACAGTGTATGAGCAAAATTTAGTTTCCCTGAAACCCACAATGAGGTCTGAATGGCCCAGGATGAGCAATAAAGTGCTCCTTGTTCATGATAAATGTTTCATCATCATAACCCTGAGGTAAAAATCATCTGAAATCCTCACAGTAGGGATTTATTAATAAAATGTCATGTCTATGTTACATTTTCATGCTTCATAGTTGTTTTCTACTGAAAATCCATGTCAATTTGTTACTAGCCCATATTTCAGAGATGTAAATTGAGGGTATGACTTGGCTGAACCTATCTTATGGAACCATAGCACAGTAACTCTATTTCTAAGGATTACAGGACTTTAGTCTACTCTTTCAAAAGCTTAAGATATTCCTAAATGCAGACTGGCTCCCTGTAGATCCATCAGCAAGGCAAATAGTAAGGGACACTCACAATTGCAGTCCCGCAATCATTGGTTCCCTTTTCCTCACTTCTCACTTTTATCAGGTAAGAAGTAAAATACTTCATTCAAACGTTGCACTTTGTGAAAGTAGAGACAGTAAGGATCAGCTGCAGCTCCAAGAATAATGTGTCAGAATTTAGGAGAGATATAAAAAAAGGCTGTTTCAGTAATCTCTTTAGAAAGTCTGGTGGGCAGATCAAATAATCTAAGCAAGCTTGTACCAGAAAGTAGCTCGTAACCTATAGGTAGGTGGGCTGTAAGTCCTGCAAAGCATAAAGGTTAAAACCCGTAATTTGAATTGAGCTTAGAAATCAGTAGTCTACTCATGACATCTAATGGAGGAGTAGATCATTATAGCTCCTTTTGTCTGTCTCAGCAATGCTCAAAGCTGGCCCTTTAAAATGTAAACGAGGTGACACTTGCTCTGCTGCCCCCCTGGCATTCCTGTAGTAGCGCAATGCAGCATCAAAGGGCAGTCATAGACTGCACAAACTTGTTCAGTTGTTGAGTATAAGTACTTCCAAAATAGGTTTTATTCCCTGTCACCCAGCCTGATTTTTAAAAACCAAAAGCTCATCTTTAAATCCCAACTTTCTTATCCATGTGGAAAGTTGACTAAGTAACAAGACATACTCACTTTGTTTCAAGGGCTGAGTACTGTACAAGATTTTCACCTTCTCTGCAAACAACTGTAGATAATATTTCAGTATTCTGTTTGTGTAATAATATCTGCAACTGCTTTGTGCTCTTTCTTTGCAGCTTGACTCAGATGTTTCACCTTGCTTTTTTTACATGCCAGCTTGTGTGTGTGTGTGTGTTGTTTACACAGTTCTGAAAATGTGCATATAAAGTTATCCCTCTGCTGACAAAACAGATGTAATCTTATAACAGAAGATTATTGCAGAATCTAGCATCAATCTATGGGAGGACAGTTTTGTATGGAAAGGAAATAAAACACAAATAGTTCTATAACAAAATAAATCAGGAGGAATTTTTTTTTGATTATTACCTTGCTAATAATAATATAGCACAGCCTCACCCATCTCATCTAAGTTGTTTTAACCCCCTTTCTTCTGCCTGTTAGTTGTTGAGCCTGGTATTATCCAAACTGTCACTTGCATTCTTGAAGGGTTTCCTAATATTTTCATAGGGGAGGTGGGGTAATTATCCAATCATGGAGACTCCACCATCTGGAATATTCTCTGTACTTAGTTGGCTCATAAAAATCTTCTTGGTATAAAGATATGATAATGTCAGTCACTGGAGGCCTGGCCTGAATTCAGGAATGGAATCCAAAGTATCTGCATCTTCTTTTTTTTTTATTTTGTGTCTTTGGTAGTCCTGTAACAAAACCTAGCAATGTCTTGAAACAATTTGAGGCTCAACTTCAAAAGTGCGTTAATGATGATATTAATCCATGTTCATAATTGGTGGTGGCTTTTCCCAAACTAGGTTTGTAATAAGTAATATGCATGCATTTACTATATATTCCTTTTTAAAAAACTATGAGCAGCTCCTAGTATTGTTGCTTACGAAATACAGATTGTATTGATAGGGAAATTGTAGACAGAAGTAGGAAAAAAGAAGAGTATAGTTCATCTGTTTATCTGGAAGAACTGTGCCTTAGAGAAGGGACAGTAAACAGATAAAGGATGCTGTGCTTCTCCCACAGCATCGTCAATGGATTTGATCCTGCTATAAATCTGGTTGTATAAATCAACTGACAAGCAAAAAAAAATCAAAGTGAATATCGCCAAACCATAAAATCACTACTGTTTGGGGTATATTTCACTTTAGTGCCTTCAAGGCACTTTTATATTTTCTTTTTCAGGGTTAGCTGAAATAATGCTGCTCATTGCTTGACTTTTCCATCATATTGATTAATGTCATTCCGCCCCCCTTCCTTTGCCTTCATTAGACTTTCAGACACTGAATAGATTTTTGTGCTTCACTTTTTGCAGACCCATCGATAGTAAAGAAGTTGACTTGCTGTACAATGTTTGACAGATTAATACCTGCAACATATGATTTGGAATTCAATTTGTAGACTATTGTGTAATACATTTCCCTATGCTCAGCCCCAAAATTGTATCAGTTTCTTAAAATGAGCCTACCCTCATACGATACTTTTCATTCTGACTGGAACTTACTAATCAAGAACACTTATTTTTCCAGGGCAATGTCTTTGAAAGTATTCAGTTGATAATTGGCCTGTGCAGATCACCTGATGAAGTGATTCACTTGTGAACAAAATATCTTTCTGAGTCTGTTCCTTGATGTTGTGAAACATCTGTTTAAAGATTCAGTGCAGCTACTTTTGGGCCCTCCTAAGAACTTCTGGGCATAACCATTCCTCAAATTAAACCAGAAGAAACTTGGGCAAAACATTTCATCCAATGATTAGTGCTGCCTTAGTAAATAATTATTAACAATTTACAGTTATATTCGTCTCTCTTCTTTCTTTGATCTACAACTACCATAAAGCCAATGACTTCCCTATTATTTCTCTAGTAACTTGGATCATCTTTTTTTGCAAGCAGTTCAAGGTGCTACCAAATCAATCAGAACAAGAAAATATCAAAAATGGCAGTCAATTGGAAGAGCAAAATACTTTGAAACAGAACAAATGAACATGTTAGATAATATCCATAAACCAAGAAAACAAGACGGCTTTGGACATTAATATTTTGAAAGTCTTATTTCTAGTCAGTTCTTTCTGGTAAATTCTAGCTTGATACACAAGTAAGAGAAATTTCCTTTCCCTTATCTGTTCATAAATTTTTTTCCCCCTAGCTTTTGATGTCATAATTAACATGAGGAAATGAGACCAGAAACAGATTGGTAGGCAGTTCAGGAGAATAATTTGTCAAACAGTTTGTCCCAATTAACATGTAGTGGAGCAGGTGTAGTTTCTGGGTGCTTTTCAAGTTTAGCCCATCATAGAAAGCATTACAGTAATCTTGTCTGGATGTTATAGCATGGATAATTTCTCAAAGAAATATTGAAATCAGCACTTCAGCCAAAGTTGCTGAAAGCATATGCCATTTGAGCATCCACAGCAAAGCTAGTTAATGCAAGTCTTTAAGATGGAACCAGGTCTTAAAGTGGAAAGTGATCTGACCTGAGACAATTTTATTATCATTTCCTCATCATGGCAAATTATTTACAATAACATTTTCATCTGTATTTAAATTGTATGGTGCATTAATTCATCTGGGGGCTCGGTAGCTTAGTGGTTAAGATCCCGGGCTTATCGGCTGGAAAGCCAGTAGCTCAGGTTCGAGGCCTGAGCACCACAGGGTGAGTTCTGTCCTCACCCCAGTTCCTGTCAACCTAGCAGTTTGAAACTATGCAGATGTGAGTAGATAAATAGGTACCACTTTGGTGAGAAGGTAACAATGCTCCATGATGTCATGCTGGCCACATAACCATAGAAATGTCTTCAGACAACACTGACTCAATGGCCTTGGAATGGAGATGAGCACAGTCCCCTATAATCAGCAATAACTAATGGAATAAAATCTGCAGGGACTCCTTTTTATTAATTTATTTTATTAATTTGTATCCATCTCTCTAGACTTTGGATGCACATGGATCCTAAATAAAGAAAAACAAAACTCTCTCTCACCACTATGTTGACAACTCCAAAATTTAGGATGATCTTTATGTACCTATTATTCAGCACACAGTGTAATCCTCCAAAGCAGAACAATACATTACTGAAATAATATTTTTTTTCTTCATGATCAGAGGCAAACAAAAACATCCATTGTCATCTATATAATGGATACAGAGACTTCTTCAAACTATTTTTACAGGTTAATCTTTATAGAAAAGAAAGGCTTATCAATCAATGTTTTCTATACATTAGGAAATTTAATTTATCTTTTGCTGAAGTCAGAATTTTTGGAGCACATTTATGGAGATTTGAGTAAAGGCTTTCAGGTATAGAATGTATATTCTAGCCTATTTATATTTTATAGGATTATTGTGTGCCATATTTAATCCTCTTTCTTGTTAGCTATGGCAAATATGATCATGCCGAATAGTGAAATATAAATACAAAGCATAATTAAGATAGGAATTAATGAAGCCATAACTAAAGCTAATTTCTGAAATGAGAAACAAAAGAAAATGTCCATTTTTGGTTGCATCTATTTCAGGTAAACTGGATTAGTGTAATTGTAAGATATGATGAAATTATGAGTGAATGCCCTATATGTATCCTGTATATATATTTTTCTCATTGTAGAATTAATCAGAGAAGGACAGTTTTGAATGTTCTAAAACAATTCCTTCTACTTTGCAATACAGAACACCAGTTATGTTTTTGTGTGGTGATTGAATGCTTTGGATGCCTAAGAGTATTCATTATTGTCTACAGATTACCTGTGCTTAAATCTTTTTTTTTTTAAGGCAGATTATGAGTGCTACATTTTCACACTCCATGCATCCTTCTGGATGAATGATTGATGTTGGAACAAAGATAATGGGCAAAATCTTTCTATTCTATACATGACTCAAGTGAGCTACCATTCAATTATGACCTTTTTGAATGTTGAGGGTTCGTATCAGAACCATATCTATTCAGAAATATAATTCACTGTTGAAAAGGTTTGAGTCCTTGTAGTTAGTTGCACAAACAGATTTTAAACCCGAAGGTGACAAAATAAAGTTTCTTACTTTTTCTTGCATTAGAGTAAGTCTCAGAGAAAGAACTGTCCATGAACGTTATATTACCTTCTTGTTTCACATTACTACATAAAACAAACGAACAAAAAAGAAATATGGGAAATACTGTATATTTAAAAAAAAATTTTTTTTAAACTTTTTTTTGCAGCTAGTGGTCATAATTTGCAGCTTTTCTTACCCATTTCAAAGAAAATCAGCAGGTTCTCCAACAAAAACAACCTCTTATCATACATAAAGGGTAAAAAGTAAAGGAATTCCTGCATATTTTATTACCCTAACCCTAACCCTTGCAGACTATAAGGGATGATGCTAATCTCCTTTTCAAGGTCAGTGCTGTCCGAAGATATTTCTGCGGTCATGATGTCCTGTGACATCGTGGAGCACTGGTACCATCCCATCAAAGTGGTACCTATTTATCTACTAGCATTTGCATGCTTTTGAACTGCTAGGTTGGCAGGAGTATTTTATTTATTTATAACACATTTATATACTGCCCTTCTCCCGAAAGACTCAGGGCGGTGTACAGCCAACTGTAACACATTACACTTTACAAAAGTTAAAAGAAAATTAAATATCTTAAGGCTGCCACTAAAATTTATACCCAACCCCAATAAATTACAATAGAAACCTCGAATTTAAAACCCCAAAATTTAAAACCCCAATATCTAAAATTACACTTTAAAACTCCCATTTAAAATCAGTCCGGGCCGGCCCTGCTCAAAGAGCCAAGTTTTCAGCGCATGTCTGAATGCTCTCAGGTCGACGGTCTTACGTAGCTCAGGAGGCAACCCATTCCAGAGGGTGGGTGCCCCACAGAGAAGGCCCTGTTCCTCGGGGTCACCAAGCAGCACATAGATGCTGTCGGGACCTGAAGGAGGCCCTCCCTGTGGGAGCGCACAGGTCGGTGGGAGACTACCGGCAGAACGCGGTCTTGCAGATAGCCTGGTCCAATGCCATGGATCGCTTTAAAGGTCAAAACCAGAACCTTAAAGTGAACCCAGAAGGCCACCGGCTACCAGTGCAGCTCGCGCAGGAGAGGCGTCACATGGGAGTTTCTTGACGCCCCCATAACTGCCCGCGTGGCCGCATTTTGCACCAGTTGAAGCCTCTGGGTGCTCCCCGCAGGGAGCCCCATGTAGAGAGTGTTACAATAGTCCAGGCGGGAGGTGACGAGGGCATGAGTGACCGTGCGTAAGGCGTCCCGATCCAGAAAGGGCCGCAACTGGCGAATCAGGTGAACCTGATAAAAAGCCCCCCTGGAGACAGCTGTAATATGATTTTCTAAAGACAGCCGTGCATCCAGGAGGACGCCCAAATTGCGAGCCCTCTCTGTGGGGGTTAAGATCTCTCCCCCAATAGCCAGCGACGGAGTCAGCTGACTATATCGGGGCACCGGAAACCACAGCCACTCAGTCTTGGAAGGGTTGAGCTTAAGCCTGTTTCCACCCATCCAAATCTGCACGGCCTCCGCACGGCCTCCAGGCACCGGGATGCCTCCACAGCATCGTTGGGGTGGTTTGGGGTGGAGATGTAAAGCTGAGTATCATCAGCATAGAGATGACACTGCACCCCAAAACCACAGATGATCTCCCCCAGTGGCTTTACATAAATGTTGAACAAAAGAGGGGAGAGTACTGACCCCTGAGGCACCCCACAAATGAGGGGCCTAGGGGTGGACCTCTCCCCCCCGTCAACACAAATTGTGAGTGGTTAGAGAGGAAGGAGGAGAACCACCGTAAGACAGTTCCTCCAATTCCTAACCCCTCCAATCGGCGCAATAGGATACTATGGTCGATAGTATCAAAAGCCGCCGAGAGATCTAACAGGACCAGGACAGAGGAATAACCCCTGTCATGGGCCCTCCAGAGATCATCGACCAACGCAACCAATGCTGTTTCGGCACTATGCCTGGGCCTGAAGCCCGATTGGAAAGGATCAAGGTAAGTCGCTTCCTCCAGGTACTGAGGGAGCTGACGCGCCACCACACTCTCAACAACCTTTGTAACAAAGGGAAGGTTGGAGACTGGACAATATTTATTTAAAACAGCCGGGTCCAGGGCAGGCTTCTTGAGGAGGGGTCACACCACCGCCATTTTCAAGGCAGTAGGAAGCAATCCCTCTCTCAACGAAGCGTTGACAATCCCCTGGAGCCAGCCTCGTGTCACCTCCCTGGAGGTAGAAACCAACCAGGAGGGACACGGGTCCAACAAACATGTGGTGGTATTCAGCCCTCCCAGCAACCTGTCCATACCCTCGGCGGTCACAGGGTCAAACTCCTCCCAGATAACAGTCTCAAGACTTGCCCTGGACACCTCCCCCGGGACCATCCAACTGGAGTTCTAGCCCGAATCTGAGCTATTTTATCATACAGAAATCGGGAAAACTCCTCTGCCCTGCCCTGCAAAAGGTCCTCCCGTGCTCTCAGCTCAAGCAGGGAGTGGGTCACTCTAAACAGAGCGGCAGACCAATTTTCTGCTGATGCAATAAGGGCGGAGAAATGCGAACGCTTCGCCGCCTCTATCGCCACAAGGTAGGTCCTAATATGGGACCTCATTTGTGTCTGGTCGGACTTGGCGCAACTAGCCCTCCAAGCACTCTCCAGACGTCTTTTCCGGCACTTCATCTCCCTCAGCTTCCCCGTAAACCACAGAGCTAGATGAGATCTGTGCCAGGTCAGAGGTCGCAAAGGCACAACTCGGTCCAGAGCCTCGGTGGCCAACCTGTCCCAGGTGGCTACCAAGTCTCCAGCCGAGTTATGAACCAGAGTCTCGGGGAATGGCCCAAGCTCCATCTAGAACCGCTCAGGGTCCATCAGGCGCCTGGGGCGGAACCATCTGTATGGCTCTGCGTCCCTGCAGTGGGGGGGGTTGGCACAGAGGTCAAGCCTAAGAAGAGAATGATCTGACCATGACAAGGGTTTTATAACTAAGTCCCCAAAACAACAGTCATTCAACCACTGACCAGGTCCAAAAATCAGGTCCCCCCATGTGAGTGGGGCCAGAAGCTAATTGGGTCAGGTCCATGGCCGTCATGGAAGCCATGAACTCCCGAGCCACCCCAGAGGTTTCCCCGAGTGAAGGCAGGTTGAAATCCCCCATGACTAAAAGCCTAGGGGTCTCAACCGCCAGCCCGGCTATCACCTCGAGGAGCCCGGGCAGGGCCGATGATACGTGGCAGGGAGCCTGGTACGTTATCAAAAGGCCCATCTGAACCCCCTGACCCCACTTCACAAAGAGAGACTCACAACCAGCCGTCTGAGGAACAGTGGTCTCCCTAGGACAATGGCTTCTCTAATAATCGCCGCCACCCCACCACCCCTTCCCTGAGAACTTGGCTGATGAAATGCTTGAAAACCTGGTGGGCACATCTCCTTCAGAGGAATACCATCCTCTGGGCCCAACCAGGTTTCAGTGATACCTGCCAGGTCCACGCCCTCCTCCTGAATAAGGTCATAAATCAGGGGGGCCTTATTGACAACGGACCTGGCGTTGCACAACATCAGCCGGGTACTCAGGGCCTGAGACTCTGCACAACCAGGCCTGCAAGACGGGTGAAGAGGGTCGGAGTGTGCTACTGCTTAGAGACAGCGGCTGCGCGATCCCATAACCTAATATGGCCCTCTACCCCCACCATATCTGCCCCTCCCACTTACAGTGCCGATGGACCCCCCCCCCCCCCGGTTGCCTAATCTCCATCTGCCTCCTCAACCCACGACCCTCTAAGCCCTCCCAGACGTGCCTGCCAGCTTGGCTGCCTCCAAAACCCCACGGGCTGTCCCCCAAACCCGGTTTGGATTTCCCTAACCCCAATAAAAACCTATCTAAAAACTTAAACACCCGGGAACCCTCCCCAGAACGTTTCCTGCAGCCGTGCCGTCTCTCAGGATCCCAGGATCTGTCATTAAGATAAGTGTTTGAAAGTTTCGAGGGCCACTTGAGGGAAAGGGGGACATTCCTCAAGGCCCAGAGGTCTTTAGCAGAGTATTTTAAAGGCTCCAAGGGATATGTCTCTGCTGTCCGATGACACGGGGGCCCCTCCGATCGAAACCAGGGCTGGGCCCAAAAACGGCCAGCCCGCATCCGCGACTCATCCGGCCAGGGGCGATGATGGGAGCTCATGCCATTGCATGGTGCTCGAATCTGAGCTACCAGTTTTCCAGCCAACAAGCCCAGCGTCGTAACCATTGAACCACTGCACTACCCATGTATATAAAAGGTAGATAGTTTTATTTAAAGTTTACTCTACACAAAGGCTAAAGAAGTGGATATCTGTTCTCAAAACAACTTTGTGGATATAATCATCCTTCAGTTTCAGTGAGAGCTCCCAGCCAGTTTTAGAATTTTTAAGATGCAATAAAGGTGCTATCTTGTACTATTATCAGTCAGTGAAATTGGTTTTGGATTTCCATGATGTGATGATTGCTCTTCAACCATCATTAAATAGGACCAAAATGGTCCTTCCTTAATTACTTTCAGAGCCATTTCTGAATTCCAGGACTTAACATTAGAATGTGCATAAATGTATGCATACAATAATAAAAGGTGGTCCCTGAATATCTGCAGATTGGACGAGATATCCCCTCTATACATTTCAGTGTTCATTCTCTACATGTCCTAATGTCCAATAGGCCAGCACCTATTGAATTACAGTAAAAGGCTGGATTTTGGGGAAAAAAGTTTGTTTTTTACTAAGAAGGAACAATTGTTTCCCATCTCTGTCAATCTCAGTCTTTGTCTTCCATGCTCATTCATTGACCAATAGCAATGAAAAGCAAGAAAAGGTCGTACTTACAAAAGAGGCAGAATGAGTGACCTTTTGTTTAGTCTCGTAGTTTGACCTTTACGTGAACTAAAGATTAGAATTTGTTTATAAAAACAAGGAATCCAAGGATTAGGACTCATTGGGGGGGGGGGGGACTGATTCCTCCTACCCCTCAGATTTGCAGATGTTGGCTATTGTTTTGCAGCATTGATTCACAATAAAATTCCCAGACGCCTTTCTAAACAGGTCCCCTAAATTTCTCAAGAATTCAACAGCTGCATTTTTCAGCAGTAGACTACTATATTTCAAAGAAAGCTTATTCCTATCTGTTCCTCCTCCTTTAACACATCATTTATAAAGGCACCATCGAATTTAGGACTTAACGTCCACAAAGAAAAGTGAATTTTCTTTTTAAACAAGCAGACAATTCTATTGATTAAAAAAGTCAAGAGCCTTACCATTAAGGCCTTAGGCAATAGAAATTGCCGGTCTGGCCTAGGGTTTTTAGGGGATTTTAATTAGGGTTCGTCTGGTTTTTAGTTTTTAGCCCTCTTTTTTAGCTCTCAGCCTTTTATATTTGGTCTTTTAGTAGCTTTTAATTTTGTACTGTTTTTCGTATTTTAATGTGGCTGTACACTGCCCTGAGTCCTGTTAGGGAAATAGGGTGGTATATAAGTTTAATAAATAAATAAATAATAAATAAATAAATAATAAATTGGGTATTATGAAAGGACAGCAACTCATTAGCTTACCTGATTTTTTTTTATTATTATTGTAACTTTACTGCAGGGCACAGAATGTGACACGTGTGAAATTTTTCTTCTCCTTGGGCCACAGATACCTGGCTGTATTGGGGTATTTTGCAGAATAAATAAGTAGGCTGTCCCTTCTTCTTTTTACGGGGAGTCTAAAACAAAAATAGCTCTGTAATTTGCTGCTACACAGGGTTCTTTCTTCAGCAACTTATATAATATGGAAAACACAGGTGCATTTTGCCAAGTTTATTGAACAAACATCTGGGGCCCTTATTTAAAAATTGATCCAGACCGTTCACCTGCATTGCCTAATAAAAAAACCCAAAGCTTCTCTTGGGTGGCTTAGCATGGCATTCATTTCAGCTGAGCTCCATCTGCAGGTCTTTAATATTGCAAATTAAGGGGTGAGGAGAAGGGACATACTGTCTGAACTTCAATTCTTGCTTCAGGGTCTCCCTCAGACACATTGCCTCCAATTTCTAATTGTTATTTTTAATGAGCAACACTACTTTTTTCGTTCAAAATTTGAGACGAATGTTCTTTTGTCATGAGCTGTTTGGATTCCCACCCTGCACCTTTCCACTCCAAGTCTACTAAGCTTGTTTTGCTAATATTGGGAGCAGGAATGACCTCAGAAAGGACCAAAAGAATTAGAGCCCCCCCCTCCCGCTGTACTTTTTCACTTGGGCTAGCATCTCCCTTATTCTTCAACTTGAGTGTTAGTCCCTCTTACTGTTCAAAAAGCATTACCACTAAGCAGATGGCTAGAGATCCTTTTGGCCTTTCATGTTTCCCTCCATCTCATCAAGGATGTCTGAGTTGTGACTGGTTAATTAACTTAAGGCTTCTCGGTCCTTCTCCCGCCCCCATAGATATCTCAAAGCCTGAACAATTTTAATAAAGAGCTTGAAAAGTGGCTCTTGGAAATTAAACATATATAAAGGCATGCATGCATACCAATTAGCTGGAGAAGCCAAGCTCCTTTCGCCTATACCGTAATATTGTAAGGCTGAAGATGCGTGCTTTTCTGTATAAGTGTAGTCCGCAAAAGCTTATGCTGTGATAAATTTGTTAGCCTAAATTCTTTACTGCTTTGGCTGTAACAGTTCCCCCTCTGGAAATGGCATGTGGATAATAGCTGCTCTGGTTAATTGAGGATTTTTGCAGTCAGTTTAAAGCACAGTTCAATTGCTTCAAAAAAAAAGTAATAATAATTGATCGTGGGATCATTTCAGCACTGAAGCTCCATTTAGTCATCTCCAAGTAACAGAACCCAGCAAACAGCGAGTTATTCCATTATTTCAACTCCACTTCGCTTAGCTCCCTTCTAGTCCCTTCCGTCTCCATGTTTGATGCATTTAGATGTTGGGCTTCACATACATATTAGGGGAGTTGAGATGAAAGCTTGATTAATTAAAAGGAAAATAAGTTTACATCCTGGTTTGCGTCTGACAGTGAGACAGAAGGAGAAAGATTGTATACAAGATAAACACTTTTTTTTCTTAATTATGTATTCATTTATCTATCATAATAGAGGGAGTGATTTCCTGCCCCCCCCCCCCAAATGAAAGCCACTTCAGCGTATGAAGCACAGATTTTATGTGGGAAGCCAGCTACACCACAGATGCCCCTTGAGGACATTTTTCTTCACATAATAGAATTATGTAGCTTTCTATTTTCTACAGACACACTAATTCTATCATTTGTGTGTCTGTAGAAAATAGGAAGCTACATAAGTGTCAGGTTGTAGATACAGTTAAGTATCTGCTAATTTAGCCACAATATAAATCAATATTTGCGTGTCATTACAAATATTAAATGTAAATATGTGAAACCATGTATTATGAAAGAAAAACAGCCAATAAATAACTCTGTTTAGCCCGTCTGTTTGAAATTAGTAATAAATTAACAATTCTGAATCATTTATTTGAACATATTAAACCTAATTCGCACGTCTAGGCAATAGTTAAACAATAAACAAAATGTTAAATGAAGAAACTAAAAAAATACTCTCCCATGAGATTCTTTTCCATTGGTCAGTTCTTTAATTACTACCATCATATTCATACTTTATTCACAAAGTTGTTTTCAGTCAAATCCCAAATTTAAAGTATAGCTTGGATGCCCTTTTTCAATACTTCTTAAAGGCACAACCAGCGGGTTTTTTTTTCTGAACTGGAAAATTGGCTAAGTTGTTTGGCTAAAATTTTACAGCTAAAATTAATACTAAAATCTTTGTTCCAAAGTCAGTGATTTTTTTTCCAAGTTAGGTATGTTTGAGATATATAAAAACAGTTGTGAATACTTGAATGTTTCTGTTTTGTGGTTGTAAATTTGGTTTTTTAAAATTGTTAAATATAAAGGGGGCGTGCATAAGTGCACCCACGTGCCTACCGTCCCTGTCCTGTTGTTTCTTTTTATTTTTCTTATATGTATTCATTTCTGTATTCATAACTATGTTTATACTTTATTATCTTGTAAGTGATTGACAAATCAAATAAATAAATAAATAGTTAAATATACATCATCCTATTGTAGCTTCGATAAAGAAAAAAAAATCTTGCCTAGCCCTCAGGATTTGTTCACTTATGATGCTATGTTAATCACTGAATGTAGTGGGGGGACTTATTCCCAGACAGTTTGAAATGATTAAACCATTGCAGACAGCTTTAACTTGCAATCAGCCAGCCTCCTTAGTGTTTGATTCATAAGTAGTCAAAGCAATCAGCTGTGTGTCACTTGTTTCTATTCTCCTACCCATAAAAAAGGGGGGGTTGGAACCCTTTTGTATCTTTTCAGAAGAGATAGGTGGATTATAAAAGGTAAGAGCTTGTGCTCTGTACTGTCTGCCATTAATATGCTCTTAAGGCAGCTGACAATTATGGTACTGTTTTTGTATTTTTCTCTGTCTGTCTGTCTCTTTCTCTGTAGACATAAAGAAAAAAAAACGTAGAAAAAAATGCAGTGACAACCTCCATACATTTCTTTAAAAAGATTGAACTGCCTCTATTCAATTAAAACCAAATTGTCTACTGTCTATTAAGAATTCATTTTTGACAACTATCTCAGAAAGATTATATATTTGCTGCCATGGTAATAGAAGACAATAAAATTAGCATATCTTCATATATACTACATTAAAGTAGCATTGCAGGGTGGCTCATGTTTGTCCCACTTGATACGTCTTCATCTGTCTTTTATAATGCTTTTCAGCTGCCTTGGAGCTTCATGCTGCTCATCATCCAGAGTTTCAGCTGTTGTTTTTGCTAGGCTTGCAGGAGATCTGTTTTACCTTCAGATAATTTCCGTCCTTTTTATATACAACACAATAAAAGCATGCTAGACTTGGCAAACTGTTTCTAGACTTTGCTTAGACTAAACCTTGCTAGACTAAAGTCAGATGCTATTAGCTCAGTACAATAACCAAAGGACAAACATTAATGCATGCAAGCTGTCTAGAGTAACATGAACAAATGGGAAATATCTCTGTGAGATGCCATAAAATCCAGCATGCTCCAAACAACACAAATAAGGAAAAAATTATAATTACAATAGTAGGTCCTTCCTCCCCACCCCCCCAAAGTAACATAAATGACCATTTATCCCATTTCCTAGACTCAACAGAGCCAATGCCACCAGCAAAGCAGTTTATGCTGAGCTTATTTGTCCATATAAACTCAAATAAGCATGTTTTAAATATTTTAGAAGTGTAATATTTGCCAACTGAAAATTTATATACTGGGTACTTATTATTAGAATACATACTATTTTAATGTTTGCTCAGTATTTGCCCAAAGAATGTTGAAAAAGAGAATTATACCTAAATCACTGGAAAACTAAGCCTATAAATCTTTAAAGAACAGTAAAAAGCATGCTGCCATGTACTGATAAGAAGGCAAGGGATCATTAAAGGTTAAGGAGAAAAAAGTCCATCCAGGTGGTGGCTTTCCAGCTAACCAGCTAGTTGAAAATTGCTTATGAATATTTGATCCCAATCTATAATCCAATCTTCCAAAGGAAAAGGTGGGAAACATGGCAACAATAAGGTGGTGGTAAAGTGCAACAATATTAACACTTTGTGATGACTCAGGGCGTGGCACAAAGGCAACACAGTCAGATAATCAGTAGGAGTCCCTTTTTTAGCTCCAACTTTGCCCCCAATGTCCTGGTTACCTTCTGGCTAGAGAAAAAACTCTCCCAGGAACAGCCTTTTGGCTGCAGAGAATCAAGTCCAAAATCTGGTCAACAAAATCTGTAACTATAAGTCCAAACAAGGCAAAATAAGGTAATTAGTCTGGCAGGGCAGGAGAAGGAATTCCAGACATGAAGGCATGGCAATAACTCAACACGGTTGGGAGGATGCCAGGAATGCAGATAATCAAAGTACACACAAAATAAACGCACGTTTGTTCCCAGCAGACACTGCATTCAGCATGCATCTCTTTTAAATTCTCTTCCCAGATGTGGTAAGCCACGCAACCCACATTGCTCTCTCCTCCGTTCCTCCCTGCGTGCCTTAGGATGAAGAAGGGGTGGGCCTGAGTCTTCCTCTGAACTCCCTCTCCCTTGTTCTACCTCTTTCCTGCTCTGCCCAGCCGGACTTTACCCTTCCCCAGTTTCCTCCATAGCCAATGGAGCCACACTCCCACTTTCTGTCATCTGTTCGTCTTCCTCCTTGGATTCAGACTCCAACAGGGGCATGACCACAAAACCTGAAATCAATAATATTTTTTAGGGGGTTCTGTCAGGAAATCTGTGTGTTTGTAATCCACTCTCTCCTATTAGCACTAATAATAGTCCTACTGTGCTATGAAGCATGAGGGACAGACACATATACCTTGGGTATTGAAGTAGCAGCAACAGCCATTTGGCACCACTGAGCCAATGCTCTTGAAACTCCTTTGTGGGGGCACATGCATAGCACAGAGCTTTTTAGAAGGATACAAGGACTAGATGGTCTTCTACACCAGGCCTGTGACATATCTGGCGGTCGATGGGCCGGATATGTCATGTGCAGGCCACTCCCATTCTGGCTCTGCAAAGGCAAAAAATGCCGCAATATGTCACAATCCTGCCCATGACACAATCGAGTTTGACAGCCGTATCCTACACTGTAATCTAGCAATCACTAGAATTGGCCACCTTATTCTATCAAACTCATAGTAAGAATGTCTAGGTGGCTTTTGAAGCAGAACTAGATTGCCCCTTTAGTTCTTGCCAAGCCGAGGGCCAGCAAATACAATCTCTCAACAGCAAATATTGTTCCCCAAAGCCAGCCCGTGGCATTTGCCTGTATTTAATGAAAGTGACTATGAACTGAGCACTGGGCCACTGTATTAGGAAGCCACTATTTAAATTTCCCCTAATGTCTTTGACCGAACATTGGTCTATATGCTCATTTTGAGCTGCTAAAGGGCAGATTTGAATAAGAAAAAAATACATAATCCTTAAGGCCTGACAGGAAAAGCATTTGCATTGTGCTCACAAGGGACGGCCTTTGCTAGCAAACTGCAGCATGCCATCAGCAAACGGGTACACATGATCAAAGCAGCTGAGCTGCAAGAACTGTTCTTTGATGATAAATGACACAAAGTGCTCTTACATGGTCTCACTCAGGGGAATGTAATACTGTGTACAGTAGGAGATCCTTATCACCCCGAAGCCTTTATCATTTCATTCATCTATCTGTAATATCCTTTCATGTTTTGGCTGGGGAAGAGATTCATTAGTCACAGGCAGAAAATTTAGGTTGACCAGAAGGAAAATTAACTCAGGCCATACTTGAATTAAAAAAAACACGCTCCCAGGAACAGAATAATTCTCTCACCACAACCTCCAGCCCTGCCTTCTTTCAGGGATATTAGCCACATTTTTTTCATATTTTATTTTCAGCAATTTTCAGTCTTTGCAAGAACTAATATTATGCTGTGTTGCATGTGTGAGTGGTTGAATAAAACAATTGAATAATCTGCTCCTTATTAGAAAGAATGTTGGGCGGAAATTAAATAAGGTTTGATGGGTTAACTAAGTCCTATGAGAAACGTATGAAAAAGCCCCCTACCATGTCAGCTTTCCTATTTCTTCTACTTGCAATTCTTGCAGTCATTAAGAATTATAATCTAACTAAACAAGAGAATAATCCATAGATACCTTACTTGGTCAGTAAGGAGGAACAAAGACAGCAAAAGTAAAATGTTATATGCAGGTGTGGGATTCAAAAATTTTAACAGCCGGTTCTGTGGGCATGGCTTAGGTGGTGGGCGTGGCTTGGTGGTCACGTGACTGGATGGACATGGCTAGGTGGTCTTGTTATTGGCTGAGTGTGGCCAACTCAACATCACTTACATTGAGGCACGCATCTCCTCACATGGCCTCTCATGACTGTGGGGATGCTGCAGCAGTCATAAGTGTGAAAAACGGCCATGTCACTTTTTTCAATGGTCATTCCACACAAGCAAAGTACCAGCAAAGGAGGGGAAAAAAACTCCAGAGAGGTTCCAGAGACAGGAAGTCTAATCCTGCCAAGAATGTAATAAGGGTCAACGGAGAGGCAGTTTCTGTAAGCAACACCAGAATGTTTCCTTCCTGCCTTCCTTACAGGATTAGGCCAGTAATTTCTTCTAACAATCGGTTCTCCGAACTGCTTAGAATGCTAACAACCGGTTCTAGCGAATAGGTGCGAACTGGTAGAATCCCACTCCTGGTTATATGTCCTGGTTACTTAAAAAGTGAATATAGCACAGAAACAGTTTTTAATTCTGGCCATTATTGATATTGCTTTGTGAGTCACATCATTGTTAGAATCCTTCCTTCATTTTAATACTGTTTTAATCCCTCCATACTGTAAAAACCTAAGCAAATTGTGGAGATAATAATTTCAGTCATCATCCTGGGCACAAGGAGCAATGTAGAACTATTAAATGAACTGTATAATATGTGCAGTATCAGATGTCAATTAAATTTTGACTCTGATAGTTTTCTCTCTTTCTAGATAGTTTGAGAAAGGCATGGCTTGGATAATAAACCAAACTTCTTTTTAACGGAAAGAAGTTTGTAAGAAAATGAATTCAAAGCCATACATCACTCTTGTCTGAATTATGAACAGACTGAATATAACGCTTTCACTTCCTTCAGACCTTATTTAGCCTAAGGATATTGAACAGGCTTTTAAAAATAATATTTCACCCATTTAGTGGGATAAAAGGAGTTAAGTTCATGCCAGTTATCGAAGTTATTCACACAATCACATTTTAAAAGCCTGTCACTTTGATCAATCAGGCCGAAAACTTCTAGTAACTTACGCTGAAAATCGTAACAGAGAGGGAAAAAGGGGCTTGTTTGAACATAACTAGTTATGATATACCTCAAGGGAAATAGTCCCAGGCTTGCTTTGAATAGCATGCAGGAATTTAGAGAGAGAGATTGAGTTGACAGTGAGTGACAGGAATCCCCAGAATAAGGACTGATGATTTCTTTGAATTTTGCTTTTGGGACCCAGTTATCAATCAACAAGACTAGAACTCAGCGATGAGCTTGGACATTCACCTTTTGTCATCCACCCATTACTTCAGTTCTTGCTATTAAGAGCATTCCTTTGAGCTGTGAGTTTTACATACTGTACAAGATGAGACAGAGAGCCAGATGATGAGAGACCTTAGTAAGTGGAAACAATGAGCACAATTCTCATCCCAAAGGTAAACTTGGAAAAGAAATGCAACTAGTTAAGTTGTTGCCTCATCTATGGCCTTCGACTCGAGCAGTCAGCAGTGCTGGATCTCTAGAAAATCTTTCCAGAGTTTGCAGTGCAGAACCTATGATTTGGGGCCTTAATCGGCTGCTTTTAAACCTCCTGTAAAAGCCAGGAGAGATTTGGTAATGAGCCTTGCAAGTCCCAGGTCTGCATCTGAACACTGCCAGACAATAGGGCTGAGGAAGCTACAAGCTGTTCCACCAAATGCAAAAAACCCCAATTATACGACATGCCTGCTGCTGCTGCTAAGTTGAAAGTACACTTTCTAATTATGAAAGGGGAGAGGCAAACGGATATGGATATGGCGTGTGTTTTCTCACCTCCTTGAGAGAAACTGTATCCCTGAAGTTCTTCAGAGTCAGGTTGGCTGTTTTTTTAATTTGTCCCAGAGAATCCAGTGAGGTGAGGGGTTTTTTTTTTCAGAAGACACCTTTGAGCTCCTGATCTTCTATGAGAGTATTCAGCTCCACTTATATTATAGGATGGCATATTGATATGTGCATTGTTTTTATGAACTCCAAACCTGGAATGCATTTCTGCTCAGCTGACGGAACAAATGTTTATTAGGCCTTTATCAAGGTTGGGGAGTGTGTGTCTATGGTGGTGTGTATTTCACTGTATGGTGGTGTGTATTTCCTTAATGTAGAACTTGATTTATAGATTTTAAAATGAAGAGATAATTGCTCCCTATTAAATACTGATCAAAGTTTTAACAAGAAGTTTGAAGGAAGTGTCTGCTGCAATAAAAATGTGGCTAGGGAAAAAGCCATTTATTAATAGTAATTTCCTCTTAATATTCTCCACATATTTGACAGTTAAAAACAGGAATGCTTGTTTTGCATTATAAACAGTAATTTCATACCAGGGAAAATTATTGAACAGGAATGGGGGATTTCTGCATGTGGGGTTGAGTATTGTGGACTTTCCTAAATATATTTTTTTCAGAATACAGGTAGTCCTTGAGTTACAACCAGAATTGAGCCCAAAATGTATGTTGCAGGTGGTAAAAAATTTGTTAAGTGAGTTTTGCCCCCATTTTAAGACTTTTCTTGCCACAACTGTTAAGTGAATCACTGCAGTTGTAAGTTAGTAACATGGTTGTTAAGTGAATGTGGCTTCCCCATTGACTTTGCTTGTCAGAAGGTTGCAAAAGGTGATCGCATGACCCTGGGACACTGCAATCATCATAAACAGGAACCAGTTGCCAATCTTGATCACATTACCATAGGGACGCTGCAAAGGTCATAAGTAACTTTGAAAGATCACTAAATGTACTGTTGTAAGTTGAGGGCTACCTGTACTTATTTCCTTATACCTCAGAACAAGGCCATCTAACAAAAGAATAATGCTACTCTGTGTGACTATATTTCTGTCAACTTCAAACTCTGGCCGCAGCCATCTTTCTGTTCCTCAGTTGCCATACAGAGAGGGAAGAGGGGAAGGAGTTTGGAATGCATCAGTAGACACAAGAAAGATTTCAGGATTCCGGGTTTTCGAAGATGGCGGCCGCGCGCCTCCGCTGGAGTTTTCTCCGGACGTGGCGGCTCCAGACGCGGCCCCCCATGTCCCCCGGGTCCCCCTGCCAGTGGCAGAGGCGGGGGAGGACCGGGGGAGGTCGGCAGGAGTCACCAGAGGCCGGTCGGGGGTGCGCTGGAGCAGCGGGACCGGCGTGGAGGACGGTGCGGAGGGCGGCGCGGATGCGGCCCCGGCGACGCCGAATGGATCCTGGAGGCCTCGGAGGCCTTTCCCGGCGGCTGGCGGTGGCGGATGAGGCCCCCGGCAGCGCTAATTGTGCCGGGGGCTGCAGTGGTCATAGTAGCTTCGGCGGCGGCGGCCTCGGCGACGGCGGCGGCGGCGCCAGCGGTGAGGGCAGCCTCGGAGGCCGTGGTGGAGGCCGTAGCACCCTCGGCGGTCGTGGCGGCGGCGATGGCGGTCGCGGCGGCGGCGGCTTTGGCGGCGGTGGTCGCGACAGCGGCCTTGATGGTGGTCGCGGCGGCGGCCTCGATGGCGGTGGCGGCGGCCTTCGTAGTCAGCATGGTGACATCTTTAATACTTTGGGCGGCGATGGACCCAGCGGAGTCCATCGCCGCCGGAGTGGGGAGACCGCCGCGGCATGGCCCCGACGGCCCCCTGGAGGGAGCGGTGGCCCTGGATTTCCCGGGGCGGCGCGGACCTGGGGGAGCCGCCTGGGGGGCCTTGGACTGGCCTCAGTGGTCTCAAGGTCGCTGAGGTCCTGGAACAGCTGCCGCGGCAACCCTGGATTTCCGAAGGGTCATGAAGAGGCCCTGCTGTCCCTGGCGAGGCACGACAGTGTGGCAGGCTCGGCGGCCTCGCTCGGGTCGCGGCGATTTTGGGGGGTCCTGATCGGTTCGGAGGTGGACCCGCGGTGGACATGGCGGGCCCGGTCTGGACTCGGGGCAGCCCCTATGGCTTTGAGGTCGATGCGCAGACCGGTGGTTGGAAGGCATTGTGATCGGTCTCCACCCCTCCTTGGGGCCCCCATCTGTGGCAGGGGTGGTGGGCCCGGGGAGGGGGGGATTGACTTTGCCTGTGACTCCCCTTCCCCCGGGGGTCCCACCAGTGGCAGGGGTGGGGCGGCCGGAAGGGAGAGGGGTGTACCCCAGTCTGCCTGGACCTCTCCATCACAGAGATCACCACAGAGACCATGGACGCTGCGGGACCGTCGGGGCGGGGTGGCCGGGGCCACGGATTTATTCAAGGGCGGAACTTTGGGCCCTGAGGGATGTCCCCCTCTCCCTTAAGTGGCCTTCAAGACTATCAAAGACATTCCGCTATGAGGGATCCTGGGATCCGGAGCGATGGTGGGGCCATGGAAGCCGGAGAAATGGAAAGAAGAAGCGCGGGAAACCCGGGGTTGGCGGTTTTTTAATGGGGTTTTTTAACGGGATGAGTGGATCCAGGGTGGGCAGGGGAGACAGCCCACATGGAGTTGGGGCAGCCGGGCCGGCCCGCGCGCCTGGGGGGGCTCGGGGGTTTCCATGTCGGGGTGGCAGATTGGGGGTGGGCAGCCGGGGGCTAATTTTATTCGCACGGTGACTGCGAGGGGTAGATATGCTGGGGGTAGAGGGCCGTATCCGGTAAGGGGATCGCGCTCCCGATGTTTGCAAGCGGTAGCGCGCTCCGACCCTCCATACCCATCCTGCAGCCCTGGTTGCCCAGATTCTCAGGCCCTGAATACCCGGCTGTTGTTGTGCAATGCCAGGTCCGTGGTTAATAAGGCTCCCCTGATCCATGATTTGGTTCAGGAGGAGGCCGCGGACCTGGTAGGTATCACCGAAACCTGGTTGGGCCCAGAGGGCGGTGTTCCTCTGGTTGAGATGTGCCCACCAGGTTTCCTTGCATTTCACCAGCCTAGGGTTCAGGGAAGGGGTGGAGGGGTGGCGGTGCTTATAAAGGAAGCCCTTCATCCTAGGGAGGCCACTGTTCCTCAGACGGCTGGCTGTGAATCTCTATTTGTGAAGTGGGGGCAAGGGGTTCAGATGGGTCTTTTGATGGCGTACCTGGCTCCCTGCCACGTCTCATTGGCTCTGCCCGGACTCCTCGAGGTGATAGCTGGGCTGGCGGTTGAGACCCCCAGGCTTTTGGTCATGGGGGATTTCAACCTGCCATCGTCCGGTGAAACCTCGGGGTTAGTTCGGGAGTTCTTGGCTTCCATGATGGCCATGGACCTGACCCAGTTAGTTTCCGCCCCCACTCACATTGGAGGACACATGCTGGACCTGATTTTTGTCTCTGGGCAGTGGTTGAATGACTGTAATTTTGGGGAGTTAGTTATCACACCCTTGTCATGGACAGATCATTCCCTCCTTAGGTTGGACTTCCGTTCCGCCACTCCCCACCGCAGGGAGGCGGAACCACTTAGATTGTTCCGCCCCAGGCGCCTGATGGACCCGGAGCGGCTCCAGAGGGAGCTTGGGCCATTTCCTGAGTCTCTGGCTCACAGCTCGCCTGGAGACCTGGTGGCCACCTGGGATGGGTCGGCCGCCAGGGCTCTAGATCGAGTTGTGCCCCTGCGACCTCTGACCCGGCACAGATCCCATTTGGCTCCGTGGTATACGGAGGAGCTACGGGAGATGAAGTGCCGGAAAAGACGTCTAGAGGGCATTTGGAGGGCGAGCCGTTCTGAGTCTGACCGAACACAGGTGAGATCTCATATTAAGACTTACCTTGTGGCGATAGGGGCGGCGAAGTCTTCGTATTTCTCCGCCCTTATTGCGTCAGCAGAAAATCGGCCTGCCGCCCTGTTTAGAGTGACCCGCTCTCTACTTGAACCGAGAGCACGGGATGACCTCTTGCAGGGTAGGGCAGAGGAGTTTTCCCGATTTCTGCATGATAAAATCGCTCATATTCGGGAGGGGCTCGACTCCAATTGGGTGGTCCCGGGGGAGGTGTCCGGGGCAGGTCTTGTGAGTGTTATCTGGCAGGAGTTCGATCCTGTGACCGCCGAGGGTGTGGACAGGCTGCTGGGGGGGCTGAATGCCACCACCTGTTTATTGGACCCGTGCCCTTCCTGGCTGGTTTCGGCCGCCAGGGAGACGACACGAGGCTGGCTCCAGGGGATTGTCAACGCTTCTTTGAGGGAGGGAGTGCTCCCTGCCGCCCTGAAGGCGGCAGTGGTGCGCCCCCTCCTCAAGAAGCCTTCCCTGGACCCAGCTATTTTAAACAACTATCGTCCGGTCTCCAACCTTCCCTTTGTGGCGAAGGTTGTTGAGAGTGTGGTGGCGCGTCAGCTTCCCCAGTACCTGGAGGAAGCTATTTACCTCGATCCGTCCCAATCGGGCTTCAGGCCTGGACATAGTACTGAGACGGCATTGGTCGCGTTGGTCGATGATCTCTGGAGGGCTCGTGACAGAGGGTTCTCCTCTGTCCTGGTCCTATTAGACCTCTCGGCGGCTTTCGATGCTATCGACCATAGTATCTTGTTGCGACGGTTGGGGGGGTTGGGGATGGGTGGAACCGTCCTTCGATGGTTCTCCTCCTTCCTCTCCGACCGTTCGCAATTTGTGTTGGCGGGGGGGGAGAGGTCCACCTCTAGGCCCCTGCTTTGTGGGGTGCCCCAGGGGTCGGTCCTCTCTCCCCTCTTGTTCAACATTTATATGAAGCCGCTGGGCGAGATCATCCGTGGTCTTGGAGTAGGGTGTCATCTATATGCGGATGACACCCAGTTGTACATCTCTACTCCAGACCACCCCAACGATGCTGTGGGGGCTATGTCCAAGTGCTTGGAGGGATTGGATTGGATGGGCGGGAACAGGCTTCGGCTCAACCCATCCAAGACCGAGTGGCTGTAGTTTCCGGCGCCCCGATATAGCCAGCTGACACCTTCGTTGGCTATCGGGGGGGAAGTTTTGCCCCCCGCAGAGAGGGCTCGCAACCTGGGTGTCCTCCTGGATGTACGGCTGTCACTTGAACATCACATCGCGGCCGTCTCCAGGGGGGCGTTTCACCAGATCCGTCGGATCTACCGGTTGCGGCCCTTCCTGGATCGGGACGCCTTGCGCACGGTCACTCAGGCCCTTGTCACCTCTCGCCTGGACTATTGTAATGCCCTCTACATGGGGCTCCCCGCGGGGAGCATCCGGAGACTCCAGCTGGTGCAAAATGCAGCCGCGCGGGTGATTATGGGGGCGTCGCGTAGCGCCCATGTGACGCCTCTCCTGCGCGAGCTGCATTGGTTGCCGGTGGCTCTCCGGGTTTGCTTTAAGGTTCTAGTTTTGACCTTTAGGGCGACCCATGGCATGGGACCAGGTTATCTCCAGGACCGCATTCTGCCAGTGATCTCCAACAGGCCGGTGCGTTCCCACAGAGAGGGTCTGCTCCGGGTGCCGTCGGCCTCTATGTGTCGTCTGGCGGCGCTGAGGGGTAGAGCCTTCTCTGTGGGTGCCCCCGCCCTCTGGAATACTCTGCCACCGGAGCTTCGTACCGGCATGGACCTGAGGGCCTTCAGGCGCGCGTTGAAGACCTGGCTCTTTGAGCAGGCCGGCCTGGGCTGAGATAATGGTTTTAATTTGGTCTCCATAATATTTAATTTTAAATTGGGGTTTTAAGGGGGGGGGTCTTTTTAGTCTCAGTAATCAGCCAATTAATTTAATAGTTTTTTAATTTTTGTATATTTGTGGGTTTTAGATGGGCTGTACACCGCCCTGAGTCCCTCGGGAGAAGGGCGGTATATAAATGTAAATAATAAATAAATAAATAATAAAATAAGAAAGAGCTTTCTATGAGAACAAAGATCATCTCTACTGGCAGCAGATAAGGTTGGAAAAGGAGTGCCTGAAGAGCCCACCAATTAACCCAATTGGCCAATGTGACCTGTGGCACTTGGGAATGCGGTTCTTTCCTAGTTTAATTATACTGAAACCCCGGGAAAGATTTAGGTTTGGTTTTCCATTGCAGCTGTGCCAATATGATGAGACCTTTGAGAGAGAACCAAGTCTCAGAGTTCTGACTTGCTTGGATCCATTAGTCGGAGTCTTGACTAGGCCGTGATTATATAATCTCCTAAGGTCCCAGTATACTGGTATGCTAATAATGATAGCAATGATATTCAGATATAAAAAAGGCAGATTTTTGTTCAAATTATATTTTTGGTGTATGGACCAGTGTGCTAAGCCACAGCTGTGTAGTTCAATGAACCAATGGCATAACCTCTGGATTGTTTTGGCATCATATGAACAGTGGGTATCTTCCTTGAGGTGGGGTTTTTTATTTATTTATTTTATTTTATCAAGCGATTATAAGATAACAGGTATAAGTATAAACATAGTTATGAATATATGAAATGGATACAAATAACAAAAAAAGAAACAATAGGACAGGGACTGGTAGACATGTTGGTGCGCTTATGCACGCCTCCTACAGACCTCTTAGGAAAGGGGTGAGGTCAATAGTAGACAGTCTAAGGTTAAAGTTTTTGGGGTTTGGGGAAGAAACCACAGAGTCAGGTAGAGTATTCCAGACATTGACCACTCTGTTGCTGAAGTCATATTTCCTGCAATCAAGTTTGGTGCGGTTTACCTTGAGTTTGTATCTATTGTTTGCTCTTGTGTTGTTATGGTTGAAGCTGAAGTATTCATTGACAGGTAGGACATTGCAATGTATGATTTTATATACTATACTTAGATTGGACTGAATGAGGCGTAGTTCTAGGTTTTCTAGGTCTAGAATTTCGAGTCTGGTGGCATAAGATATTCTGCAACAAGTAGAGGAGTGGAGAACTCTTCTTGTGAAATATTTCTGGAGTTTCTCCACTGTATTAATATCAGATACGTAATGCGGGTTCCAGACTGGTGAGCTGTATTCAAATATTGATCTAGCAAAAGTTTTGTATGCTCTAGTTAGTAGTGTGATATTACCAAAGAAAATATTTCCTCCTAATGACCTAGGATCATAAGTCTGATTACGATTCTGGTTTCTTAGAGAAGGACAAGATAGAGGACCAAGGTTGCTATAGAACACTCAATTAATATTAGAAGGAAGCCTCATCATTTTTCCCCCACTGCTCCCATTGAGAAGAAGAGTCAAATGAGCCCCCTCAAGCAGCATGCCCCAGCTGTGTATGAAATGCAGTCATCACTCTGATAGGTACACTTACATTAGATACAGCAACTACTCACCACTTTCTTTTATCTCACTTTGTCACATCACCTATAAATCTGCATTGTTATGCAGTTGTTTCTACATTATATTTGATGGCACATAAAAACCTGCCTTAAAATTGGTAGATCTCCCTTGTTCGTTTGTTTCATCTGTCTTCAGTGGCTCCTTCCCTTCTTTCTTCCTGTCCTGTTTTTATAAATAGCTGTCCCTCTCCACGGTCAGCTCACTCACTCCGTTTTTAGCCAGACCTGCAGTTAATTTCTACCATCAGGCTCCCAGCCAGTGACAGGAAGTGGTGTTATGTGCCCTGCTGCTCGCCACTGCCAAGTGCCACTTTGCAGCCCCCTTTGGCTCATGGGTGAGAAAAGCGTTGTCATTGTGACAGACTCTGATCACTGCTGACCCTTGCGAGGAGTTAATTGCCCATCTACACTTCTAGTGCATGCTGTAGGAACCAGGCCAATTCAAAATAGAATTCACCAAGGGAAACCTTCAAGCACTTGCTTTGCAGGAAAATGCGACTTCAGTTGTGAATTCTTGAATATGTTTACAAAATAACATGTTGGAAAGGAAAAGATGGATTAAATATTTACTGCCAGCGAGCCACAGACACAGTTTATTAAGCACTCAGTGGGCTACAGTATACCACCAGGCAGCCAAGAATTTGATTGGTCTGATTAAAGTAATGCTTCCTTGCCTGGATGTGCAGAGTTGCGACAAGAGGGAAACAAAAGCTTGAAAAACGCTGACAAATTGGAAATTCTGAGTGCATTAAATATCGCAGGACTTAAATGAGCTGCCATGGAGCTCAGTGTCGCAATAGGACAAGGAGGGTCAGACATTTACAGTTGTTCTTGGAACGTGATGCTGATTTTTCAAAAAAAAACTTTGCAGTGTGAAGGCTTTGAAAAAATGTTGTCCGTTAATCATTAAGACTTGGTCTGGAGAAACAGTCAGAGCCATGATATTAAGCTGCAGAAATATATACACATATGCACATGCCTCTTCTCTTCCTCAGATTAGCTATTTTAAGTTGTGGCTTTCTTGCTGTTTGAAAAGGAAATAAAACTTTGGTCATGTATACCTGGCCAAAGTACAATACAGAAGGGATTTCTAGGAATAATCAACTTCCTTTATCATATATATATATTATTATTTTTATTTTATTTTTATTTACATTTATATGCTGCCCTTCTCCGGAGACTCAGGGCGGCTTACAGTCTTTAGAGCACCATGCTAAGTGCTCGGCAATAGCCTTCATTCCATTATATATGCCTGCTTATTACTAGGGCTTTTTGGCCCCCCCAAGCGGCATTTTTAACAAAGTCAGCTTATTGCCCCCAACAATCTTGGGTCCTCAATTTACCTACCCCAAGAGGATGGAAGGCTGAGTCAACCTTGAGCCTGGTGGGATTTGAACCTGCACTAATTGCAGGCAATTGAGCTAAGTGCTAGATGATTAACAGCCTGCACCACCAAGGCTCTTATATATGTAAAAAAAAATTCCATTGAAAAAGAAGCAATATCTTTATTTTCCCAAAGTTAATGCAGATGAGCAGCATATAGTCCCTTGATACATACGTACATCGCTATCAACATATAGATATGCATAACTCTTCCTACTCAATGGATACTAAGAGGCTGCTTATTTTTTCATATCCTCCCTCCAATAAATAAAAACAAAATTTCAGTCCCTTGAACTACCCAGAGTTACCCCTAGATGAGACTACCTAGAACCAATCAAGATTTGTTACTATTACCCAATCTCAATGTAAGAACAACAACCCATCACAAGGTAAATAAGTATAAATTGGTTTGTGGGATGGAGTAATTCAAATCTGATACCGAATCCGAATCCATCCCTCTTCACAAATGATGCCAGTACTTTGCCATCTGCACTGCTGCCTCTCTAAGTAAGTCTGTAAATAATCTCATCCACAGTGCTGATTTGAACTTTTAAAGTCTAATATGACTTGGGAGCAGGCTGCATAAAAGAATAATTCCTTCTATCTTAAAATGAAGACGTATGTGTACCAACAAGGAACCTGCGAATATATAGTAACAATAAACCTTCGTTCACAGCTAAACTTAAGCAGCTATGTCGTTCCAAAGAGGAAGCCTACTGAAAAGGTGACCGAATGCTATGCAATCTGGCCAGAAACGTATTAACAAGAGAGATCAGAACAGCAAAAAGAAGCTACTTGAAAAGTTAAGGAATCAGTTCTCAACAAATGAACCAGCAAACATGTGGACCTCCTCCCCAGGCAGAAGGAAATCAACAACTAGCAGATTATCTGAATGTGTTTTACTGAAGGTTTGAAAGGAAACCTTATCTCCACAACCCCCATCTCAAACACACCAACAATACCCAAGCTTCCTACAACTGACCCCAACCCATTGGGTTCACAACCTCTGGTGATCACAGAAAAAGAAGTGCAAGATCTATTTCACAAGCAAAAGCCAGGAAAAGCACCAGGGCCAGACAAGATAATTCCTTCTTGCTTAAAAGTCTGTGCTGACCAATTGGCCCCCATCTTCACCCAAATCTTCAATAAATCACTAGAGATGTGCTATATTCCTTCTTGCTTCAAGCACTCTACTATCATCCCAATGCCAAAGAAGCCCTCCATCAAGTAACTGAATGACTACAGACCAGTTGCTCTAACATCTGTAGTTATGAAAATCTTTGAAAGGCTTATGTTGTCCAATCTGAAAACCATCATGGATTCGCTGTTAGATCCCATGCAGTTTGCATACCGAGCAAATAGATTGACACATGATGCTGTTAACATGGCTCTGCATTACATCTTACAACACCTTGAATTTCCAAATACCTATGCACGGGTCCTCTTTGTAGACTTCAGTTCAGCATTCAATACCATCATTCCAGACACTCTTCTAAGTAAATTAAACCAACTAGCAGTACCTGAACACACTTGTAAATGGATCATAAGTTTCCTAACTCACAGCAAGCAGCAGGTGAAGCTAGGCAGAATCATATTTGATACCTGTACAATTAGCACAGGGCCCCCTCCAAGACTGTGTGCTTTCTCCACTTCTCCCTATATACCAATGACTGCATCTCAAATGATCCATCTGTTAAAATACTGAAATTTTCAGATGATACAACAGTGGTTGGTCTCATTCGAGACAACAACAAATCCACATACAGACAGGAGGTTGTAAAACTTGCCTCGTGGTGTAACTGGAACAATCTGGAACTGAACACACTCAAAACCATAGAAATGGTGGTAGATTTTAGAAGAAACCCTCCCATACTACCACCTCTTACAATACTAGACAACACAGTATCAACAGTAAAGACCTTCAAGTTTCTAGGTTCCATCATATCACAAGACCTAAAATGGACACCTAACATCAAAAACATCATCAAAAAAGCACAACAAAAAATGTTCTTTCTGCGCCAACTCAGAAAGCTCAAACTGCCCCAGGAGCTTGCAATTCAGTTTTACAGAGCAGTGGTCGCCAGCCAGTGGGTTGAAAAATTTTGGTGGGCCTCAGAGAAATCTCACCTCCAGAGCACCCTCCCAAAGCAATTAATACAGGCTGTGCAGAAACACAAGGCTGAGGCCACCCATATGGCCCGCAGGAACCCTCCCTGCCCACTCACTCCTTACCCAATAAACTTGCCTGCTAAATTGCTATTTTTCCTTTTTCCGACCATCATCTGTTCTGCTGTGCCAGGAGATTTAGATTAGCTAGAAAGCAGAAAATGGTTGGATTTCTTGCTTTCTAGCTAGTCTTTAGATCTTCGGCTCTGCTTTTAAGTACAGCCGAACCTCCCTTAGGACTGAAGGTTTGCTTGCAAGCAAATTAAGTGCAGACTCATGGCAAGCAAATTTGAGAGACTGAGCTAGCCGATGGCAGATAGATAGATCACTGAATGATTCTGTGAGCAACTTAATCTGCCTGCTTTGCCTGATTTTGGGTAAAAGTTGCTTTTTTATAAAAAAAATTCAATATTGATATAAATATTTATAATATTTACATACAAGCCATGCCCAGCCAATCACAGGGGCACCAAGCCACATCTACAAATTAGGCCACACCCATAGAACCAGTTAGTGGTCCCTGGGATCTAAAATTATGTGTTTGGTGGTCCCTGAGGTCCAAAAGGTTGGTGACCCCTGCTACAGAGGAATGATTGAGTCTGTCATCTGCACCTCTATAACTGTCTGGTTTGGTTCTGCAACCCAACAGGACAGATACAGACTTCAGAGGATAATTAGGATTGCAGAAAAAACAATTACTACCAATCTGCCTTCAATCAAGGACCAGTATACTGCACACCAGTCAAAAAGAGGGCTGTGAAAATATTTACATACCCCTCACATCCTGGACATAAACTGTTTCAACTCCTATCCTCAAAACGACGGTATAGAGCACTGCACACCAGAACAACTAGACACAAGGACAGTTTTTTCCTGAATGCCATCACTCTGCTAAACAAATAATTCCCTCAACAATGTCCAACTATTTATAAAGTCCGCACTACTATTACTATTCATCACTCCTTATCACCCATCCCCTTCCACTTGTGCCTGTATGACTGTAACTTTGTCGCTAGTATCCTTACGATTTATATTGACTGTTTCCTAGTATGGTTTGATTGCTTATTGTACCCTATGAGTATTATTAAGTGTTCTACCTTATGATTCTTGACTCTGTGAAATGTACTTTTTCTTTTATGTAAAATTTTATGTAAAAGAAAAGATACATTCATCAGAGTCAAGAATCATAAGGTACAATACTTAATAATACTCATAGGGTACAATAAGCAATCAAATCATACTGAAAGCATTTGCACCAAGACAAATTCCTGGTGTGTCCAATCACACTTAGCCAGTAAAGAATTCTATCTTCTATGAATACTACAGTCCACTTAATTCAATATAGAGGGCTTTTTCAAAAGCCCATTCCCCAGAAAAGCTTACAGACCATCCTATCTTTGTTGCTAGGTGAAAATTAAAATAACAACAACTTCCATCCAGGCATGATATCTGTAACACCATCAAACATCCAGATTTGCTTATCCCAGGTCCTTGGTAATGATTTGATGATAAACCCAGTCTAAAATCTGGCTGACTCTGCAATGATCAATAATAATAATAATAATAAAAACCTAAGGCATTTGTAGAATTGATTCTGATACTGCACAGTTTTGGGTTTCATGTGGCTGCTGAATGTCTACGGTCGTTCCAAATGTGATTTTTCAAAAGGCAACTGGACTTTCTTTGTTTTTTCTTCAATATTTTGCTCCTCGTCCAAGTTCACTTCATTCTCTGTGAACTGAACTGAAGAAGCTTCTTGAATGAGAAGCAAAATATCTTCAAGGAAAAACTAAGAAAGTCCAGTTGCCTTTTTAAGAAAAGCACCTTTGGGACCTGTGGCTGCTGGTTTTTTTTATTTTTTATTTTAAAAACCAACTAATTGTTCTATTTTTCATGTTTTATTGTCTTGTACTTCATGTTGTTAATTCACATGTTGCCTGTAAGGATTTTCAAAAGTTGATCAATATATATATATGGAAACATGGTTTTTACGAAGTCCTAGAAAATAAACCTCTGCTTATTGTGTGCAGTAGGGCAGGATTTCTCCTTCTGGGAACAGAAATGCTGTCAACCTTCTTTTGCTGATTAGCTATTGAGGGGTGATTGGGCATGTTTCCTGGGTCTTTATAAGCCATAGATTGATAGATACCCTGCCGTACTATTTTGGTTAAACCACTAACCCAGGTAATGAATGGAATCCAACAATGTCAAGATCTTTGAACTCCATCAAAGACACAAGCTATTGGGTCTATCATCTACAAAGAAAACAACACAACCCACCCAGAATCAAAAAGATCTATTTCCCTATTGAATGTAGACTACAAACTATTTACAGCAATACTGTCAAAGAGAATGTATGGCCTTTAGCTGAATTAAAACATCCTGATCATACTGGATTTGTTCCAAAGACATACATGAGAGATAACATTAGATACATCATGATACAACATTACACATGATATGTAATGATACAACATTAGATACATCATTAGCAACATATAAATCAGAAAAATAAAAACACGGGTATAATTTTTCTTGATATAGAGAAAGCTTTTTATAATTTGGAATGATCCTTCAAATTTATGATTCTGAAGAAGATGAATTGTGGCTCAATTTTTTTCACAAGAATACAAAGAACAAGAATAAGAAGCTAATAATAGTTTTTTTTTTTTTTCCAGCACAAAAAATTACCAGAATGAAATAGACAAGACAAGGTTGTCCCTTTCTTGTTCTTTTTTTTTTTTTTGGCATAAGAGGCATAATTGGAAAAACAAGATATATCAAGAAGAAAAATTCAAGAATTAAATTAGCAAATAAAGAACATAAACTGAAACTGTATGGTGTCACTTTTTGAACGTATACTTAATAATAGGACTTATTAGAATTGATAATGGAATATATACAAAGGTATGGTTTGGTGTCAAGCTATTGTATTAAAATCTTAAAAGTTGATATGGAACCTAACTGAAGAAGAAAAGTAATGCTTAGGGTAAATTTTGGGGTTTAATAGTAGTGCTAAAATGTTAAATATCTGGGAAATTACTTGATACAAAATAATAAAGATTTAAAAATAATTGTTCACAAGTCTGGGTTGGCATAGTGACCTACAGAAGCTCCCCAAGCCAACAGAGTCTAATATTTGGTGGCTCAGCCTTCTCATCATTATCGTCCAACTAGGTAATAAAATAACTGCTGTAGCTATTAAATAGTTGACATTATTTAAAATAATGATTGGTATGGGATGAGACCTCCAACAGCTTTATCCTGAGCATATGATTATCTCACAGTTCAGGCTGCTAGGAAAAGGCAATCCCTCTGGAGCAAAATTAAGGTGAATTCATGGACTACTAAAGAGGTAGGACTAGAGCTTCTAGATGAGTTGTACTGAGTAAGTTCTGAGCACATGAAATGTTTATAGCTTGCACCTCTATGTGTGTTTATAATTGCATAATATTAATATTTTTGTTTTGTCTGGGGCCTTTGAGTTGATTCCTGGCAATTGCCTGGATTGGCCCTACAATTTTCTTGGCAAGATTTTGGAAGTAGTTTGTCATTGCCAGCTACCTAAAGCTGAGAAAAATCAGCTTTTATGCCCAAAAACTCCCCATTCCCCTAGTTTCTAGGCTGGTGCCTCAATCACTACCCCAATTTGGCTCCATAGCTGTACTTTAATTTGGCTATACTGAAGAAAAGAAGCTGAGAGAAAAGATGGTTTGTTTGGCTAGTACTCAAACAGTATTAAATAAGTTATTTAGAAAGCATTAGAATGGAAATAAGGACTCATATAAAGAAGAAGAGGCGATTTCTCCTTTAAATGAATTGCTGTAAGAAGAGAAAACTCTGAAAGAGATATAAGAAATGGCCATTACCAATTTTGCTTTATTCAGGAATATAAATCACTGCTTTTTAAATATTAAAATTTTATACCTAGAAAGAATTGTGTGAGTTTGCACAGCATGAGGCTTATAACATGTCATACCTGCTAGTCATTGTGGATTGAATTAGCCTTGCCTAAACAGCATTCTTAAAAATATCCCTGGTTATACATGCTTTTAATAGGAAGGTGTTTATGTAATGATGCCTGTTACTTGTAGTTATTTGAGTGTTAATTTCCCTCACTTTCAAACTGCCTTTTTGACTTCAAATTTTTTACAAAATTCAAGCCACCTAAAAAATCACCTAGCTATGACAGCCATTTATAAGTCTGCTTTCTTGAGCTATAAACCTATTCCCAGCTGAGAATACTTCAGAAAGAAATGTTTTCCAATTTGCACTGCGCAGCTATAATAAGGATTTGGAGTTGGATTCAGAGCCATTTTCAGTGTGCATAAACACTTTAGCTTTACAATTAATGTCCAGTGGATGATCTGTTTTGTTGGCTCTTATACACAATGGAAGTTTATTTAATTAAAAGAAAAAATTGAAGATCTAACATTTTGTAGTATGTTTCCAAGTCTATGGATGTTCACAATGAGAAGATATTCCTCACTGAATGTTGTTGAGCTTCAGTGTCTACAGCATTGATTACTTGTTTTGCCCTTCTTTGTAGGATATTAAGCTGAAGTAGACAATTAATTAAGGATCCTTCAATTGGCCAGCAGTCTTAATTCTTGAACCACTGGCTTATATTCTCCCATATTCAAGATTTTTAGTGAAATGGGTTATAGATTCAAGAAGCGCTTTTTTTACATTAGAATCAACTACAAGATTGAAGAAATCATTGTGAGAGTGCCATCTAATCAGCCATCAATCATCTTAATCTTCCTATAATGCAGTGACTTAGAAGTGAATCATTCTATGACATAACAGTGTTTCCTTCAGTGCCTGGTAGTTATCTTGTTTTTTGGTCAGAATGACAAAGAATCATAGCACTACTCATGCTCTACAATTTAGGTGAATTAAAATGGCCGCCTTCAGCCTTTTGACGTTTCTGCCAAAAATCATTGGTGGCAATTGCATGTGCTCCATAATCATGAAGCTATCCAGAAAGATATGTGAAATATAGAAAATATAAAAAATATATAAAGATAAAGAAGTGTGTTTCTTCACACACACACACACACACACACACACACACACAGGATTAGTTACACCAAAGCATAGCAAGCAGCTGTACTCAATGCCTTACTGTGGTAAATATCTTCCCCAACTATAGGCTATTGCTCTGGCAAATTGATGCAGCAATGTAAATTACATCTTTAATATTCAGTCCTGAAACGAAGAAAAAGTCTGTAAAGTGGCCTACAACCTTTGCTCCCTTCAAAAGCTCTTGCACTAAATGGGAGGAGATGCTTGCCTCAGTGGGGTTGTGCTTTTTCTGGTTGCTTCCATGCTCCAAAATTGGCTCTTTAGTGATGTGTTTTTGAGCATTTCAGCTTCCAAACGAAGCTCCAGGCAGTTTTTACTCTTTACCCTTTTTTACTCTTACTACTCTTAAAGTAAGTTGAAGTTTATTAGTTATCTTATTTTATGACGCTAATTGGGGCATAAGGTGTTTTGCTGGTTTCTTTGTTCAACTATCTGCTTCCCCATGCAGGTTTGGTAAAAATAAACAAATACAGTATAAAATGAATAGCCATTATACCTGGTCCTCATCTATGTAGCCTGGAATGCAAAAAATTCTGGGCAAAACAGGGACCAGTGAGTTTAATGTTTGAATGCTCAGCCCTTACCTAGATTCTCTAGGTCTTTCTTTTACCAACAGACCAGTTTTTTTATTATTCTACAGAATGTTCACACAGAAAGCCTCAATACACATACAGTATTTAGTTCCAAAAGTCTCTGTGCTATTTAAATATGACCGGATTGGTTCATGAATGTCTCCGTTCTTTAATAATTATGTATGTTTCCAAACTTCAGTACTTAGTTGCTACTGAAACGGACAAGTTTAGGTTATCATAAGTTCTATTCTCGTTCAACTCTTTCTTTTCCTTTTTCATCTTTCTGTGCTCAAAAGCCTCTGCTCAAACAAAGTGAAATATTATTAGTTGGAACTGTGGAGATACATTGTGATTGTGCTTGGTGTATGGGTGCGTGTATGCATATGTGTGTACATATACAACTCACATACATATACAAATAATTAAGTACCATTCAGTGGCGCTCTGAAATGTATGCTTTGTTCTTAAAAGTTTTTTTTTCCTGCAGGTAGCCTTATTGATTAGCAAATGCTAATAAGCATTTGTTAACTGATTCTAAGACAAAGATAAATCGAATGGTTCCTACAGCTCATAGTAACTTAAATTAAGGCTAAAAGCTATATTGCCATGCATGTTTCTTGTTATATATGACCAAATATGGCCAAGGAGTGGAGTCATAGACTCCACTCATTGGCCCAGCCGCTGGTGGGAAAAACGAAGTCCCATCAGTGGCTGAAGCTTTGGACTGCGTTGGCTACAAAAGCCGGCGCCTGCCACGTTTGAGCAGCTTTTTTCCGTACTGACTCTAATAAGGCTGCTTACCAGTCCTGCTGTGTCCTGCCTCTCTTTTCACAGTCGGAGCCATCTAACATTTCTCATTATTGCATGGCAGTGAGGGCAGCATAGAGTTTAATAATGCTGCTGTCACCATCGTATTCTTGAATAACTGTCCAACATTTTTTTTTTAAACTGTACGAGAATAGTGTTCTATATTCTATCAAACTTTGAGGATAAAATCACTCATCTTCATGACTTAAATGCTACCATTGTTACAAGTCCAAGCAAGGTATCCAACCCAAGATCTGATCTTGATTTGAATGGCCTGTTTCAGCTTTTCACAAAGATGTGGGCAAACATGGTAATGATATTCTCACCTAGAGTATGGTGAATGCATCATTGGGGATAGTACATTTGTTTGTTTTTAACCTTTGAAAATGCCTCCTTTTTTTAGGTAAAATAGTTGAAAAACTGATGATGCAATTTCCAGCATTGCTGGAAGATGGGAAACAATTAAGTTTTTGTCATCTGCTTGGATGACCTTAATGGAGAAGTATAGAAGGAGTGCAGTTTTACTATTCCTACATGTTCTTTCAATGGCTTTTTATATCATTTAGTATGGTATTCACCTGAATCAAGTCCATGGATTAAACATTGGGAGTCTTGTTCTGCAGGGAACTGGAGACTAAGGCATACAAAGAACGGTTACAGGAACTGGGCTTGGCTAGTCTAGTGAAGAGAAGGACCAGGGGAGACATAATAACAGTCTTCCAATATTTGAGGGGCTGCCACAGGGAGGAAGGGGTCAAGCTATTTTCTAAAGCACCTGTAGGCCAGACAAGGAATAATGGATGGAAACTGAAACAAGGAGAGATTTAACCTGGAAATAAGGAGAAACTTTCTGACAGTGAGAACAATCAACCAATGGAACAGCTTGCCCTGGGAAGTTGTGGGAGCGCCATCACTTGAGACTTTCAAGAAGAGATTGGATTCACATCTGTCAGAAATGGTGTAGGGGGGTTGGATTAGATGACCTATAAGATCCCTTCCAACTCTGATTATCTGTTATCTGCTCCCTCCAATGTCTAAGAAACAGATACCATAAAATACCATTGGGGGATTTTCATTATCAAAATCTTAATCTTAATGTTATTATCCTATTTCTAATAGATATGGTCACTGGGAGATTTGGAATTAGGAGTCAGAATTTTGTTAATGACTTTCAGATCTAATTCTCTATAGCAGGGGTGTCAAATTCAAGGCCTGGGGCTGGATCTGGCCCACAGGGCCATCCTGGAAATAGCAAAGGACCAGCCCACGGTGCCTCTACCAGTGAAAAGGGAGCTAGGGGAGGCTGTGTGCGGCCTCCTTGAGCTCAGTTTTTTCTGGCAAAGGGCTGAAGGAGGCCATCATGGCCAAACACAGAGCCTAGATGGGCTGTACAGCCTCCCTGAGTTCCGTTTTCACTGGCAGAGGGCTGCAGGAAGCTGTCATGGCCGAAAACAGAGCCCGAGAGGGCTGATGTGGCCAAATATCGAGCCTTATGAGTGACGTCAAGCTAGCCATTCCCACCCTGGCCACACCCCTCCCGCCCAAGGTCAAACACAATGCTGATGCGGCCCTCAGTGAAATCAAGTTTGACACCCCTGCTCTATAGCATCTGAATCAGGAGAAGCCACAATATAATCCAATGCAGTGCTTGTGCACCATAGTAGATTGGTTGCAGGGCAATAAACTGAAACAAAACCCCAGTTGGATGGAAACAATATAGGTCAGGAGTTTCTAACCCTGAGAACTACTTTCTATACATCTTTTGTAGGGCTGTAGTAATGCCTACTATAAATTTGCTTAGAGATGTAGCTTGGAACTTGGAAGATCAGATTACCACATGAGGCTCTACAAGAAGCTGTCCTTAGAACTGGTTTTGAAGCTATAAATAAGAGTTGCATCTTTCATAGTAGGGTGCTATACTACATGTGTAGTGAGATTTAACTAACTGCTAGTCTGCTATTAAGCCACCCTAAGCAACTGAAGACAGCTTAGTTTAAAGAATGAATTCAATTATATTAGCCTCCCAGGTATCTACAGTATTCAGAAAACACCCTGTTCTCCTTGCAACTGGTGTTTGGGGGTGACAAAAGAGCATTAACATTTAACCTTCTCTGTAGTGGGATCTAGATTCTGCAGCCCAATATTGCATTTTAGGCATCTTGTAAATGACCCATCCTTTTACACAGGCCTTTCCAAGCCATTAACTCCTCAGCGTTTCTTTAAATTTTGGAATTGTCAGATTCGTTCCGGTGTTGCCTGAACAACCCAACCACAATTCAATGACTGTTCCAGCTGACGTTCTGATATACTCTGCTCCTTCATGCCACGTAGATGAGAGCCTGCGTGCTGGCAGACGTTGTGATGAATTCCGCTCCATCTTGCCGCGTCAATGGGAGCCGGCATCTTGGCAACAGTATTGGAGGCAAAGCGATTTGCCTCCCACGTCGGTTATTGGCAATTCGGAACTGTAATCAGCTGTTGGCAGGGTTAGCGGTTGCATCAGCCGCTGCAGGGTGGTTCCAGAAAGCAATCATGTGTTGTTAACCTTTGTTGGGGAACGAGAATACATGGCTGGGATGGAAGGGGGAGGGATTGATGGAGTCGTTTGGGCACGGATTGGAAGCGCGTGGGTCTAATTATTGGGCGATGCTGTGTGTTAATTGGGAGGAGGGTATAAAAACAGTGTTGGGAAGCGGTTGCTCTCAATGCTGACTTTGACCAGATCCTTGTTACTGTTACTCCTGATCATGATTGGAAACCTTGAATTAAACTCTATGGTATTTCACTGCGTGTGAGTACCGTGGTTTATGGAATAAAAGTATACAATGCCTGACAGGTTGTGACAGGAATGATTTCATGGTTAGCACTGAGAATTCTTGGAGAATTCTAGAATAAAATTTGCATGTCACCTTTAGGGAAGTTTACAGTTCAAAACTACATATAGAGGGGAAAATGAGAAGCATAAAAAGTACTAAAATACTTTTAATAAAGGAGAAAAGGGAGGAAAAACTTACACACCTGTGGGTGTTGGAATAAGTGCGATCACTGTGGTATTACAGACAACTTCTGTCTCGGCATCACCATTGTAGCGCTATTGAAAAGGCAGCAGGAAACAATGTGTGTGAAAGATTGCCATTAATCTTAGCAAATATCCACCAGTGATGTGATAAAAATATATCCTTCAGTTTGGTTCAGTGAAAATTGCAGTGATATAGAAATTATTCCCAGGAAGAAGACAAGTCGAGGTAACCAAGGCATTATGAAACCTTTGTTGTTTATTTTCTGTAGGTGACAAATTTGGCTTGTCATTTAAGGAATATCTGCCCTTTTCTTTTAGAGTAGTGCCTAATTAGGAGAAACAAAATTTAAAATGCAGATTGTTATATGACTGGATATGGGAGAAATGCTGTTGGCAATTAATAAATGGAGGTCAGTCATGTAATTTTCTCCTCCTTTCATGACATAGTACGATCTTCTGGTAAGAGCTGTTTTAAATAGCTTTAAGTTTCAATAGCCTAGTAAAGTTAGATTTTTCTCTGTGGCTAAGGAAAGGAATTTTGTGGTGAGAAGAGAATGGTTAAGACATTTGAACATATATCTGTCATTCTTTGTGTTTTAGAGCAGAGCTACAGCTCCCAACATTTATCCCATAAGCATGACATGCATAACAGCTGCATCAATCATGAAACCATGCCAAATCTTCTCTTTCTTTGCTGTTATGCCACAACTTTCAGAAAAAAAGGCTATCTGTTTTATGCTGCTAAGAGAACAGTACCTTTTAGCAGATAGACTCATTCAGGGTTTTTTTCCTTGCTCCTACAAAATTCTCCAATGTTATCTTCTCTCAAAAATAAATAGGGAAGGCAATCTCATTCTTAATAAACTGCTAAGTGGGGAATCAAGGGTAGGAGAAAAAAAAAGACCCATTCTCCATTAAGGCCAGTTTATTATCTCCAAAAATGGATGCAAATTTACCCTGAACCTAGGACCTGTTGCAAGGATATATCGTTCCTAACAATGAAGATAAACTTTGAGAGCTCTTAGAAGACTAGAGGAGAATAAACGTTATCCCCATCTTCAAAAACTGGAAGAAGGATGATTGGTAAATTACAGAACCATCAACTTAATATTTATATAGAGAAAGATTCTCAAATTGATTATTAAGCAGCATGTTTGTGAGCATTTGAATTGGCATACCACAATTAACAGAAGCCAGCATTGGTTTGCCACAAACAAATTGTGTCAGACTAACCTTATCTCCTTTTTCTGATACAGTTCTAACTTAATAACTTTGAGGAATAATGTAGATATAGCATACTTGGACTTCAGCAAAGCCTTTGATGGAGTGTCCCTTAGTATATTCTCCTTCATAACATGGCAAACTATTGGCCAAGTGATCCTACTTTTGTATGAATTCACACATGGTTGAATGATTGCACCCAGAGTTCTCATTAATAAGCCCACTTATTAGAGAAGTAGGCCTTTAGCAAGCCTGGTGCTTCTCAATATTTTTATCTTAGATGAAGGAGTCAAAAGGACAAATTTGCAATGGCACATAAGTGGGAGTAGTGGTTAGTAGTATCTGAAATGAAAGAGAAAAGAATCAATAACATCTAAACCAGGGGTCTCCAAACTTGGCAACTTTAAGACTTGTGGACCTCAACTAGCTATGCTGGATGAGGAATTCTGGGAGTTGAAGTCCATAAGTCTTAAAGTTGCTAAGTTTGGAGACCTCTGATCTAAACTAATTTATGCCACTATCCTAGAGGCTCTGCTAAGCCACACCAATAGCCTATTCTCTTCAGTAGTCTTGTAAATATCACTGGAAGGCTGCCTGTAGCTTTAGAATAGTTTGGGCCAAGATGGTACCATGTCTTCTCAGGACTCTGCATGAGATCTTGTCCATTCATGTCCTGCTCAGATTTTCTAGCAGCTTCAGCAGATCACTTTCTGGTACCAAATCATAATCAATTTGAGAATATTCTAATGAAGCTGATACTTATTTTTGAATGCTATTTCTTAAATGCTGAAAGTTGATTTATTTCAGACTATAGCAAAGTTGAAAAAATTGGGTGAGGAGATTGTCTACTTCAGCCTCAGAGGCTCTTTCAGTAAAAAAAACATTTTTCAGTCTGGTTTAACATTTATCTGTGGGACTTATAATAGTCAGGAAAGGAATGTGTACACTTGTATTTTCTTTCTTTTTTTCTTCATTTGTTTTTACTTGCTGAAACTTTGCAGCAATCTCCTGTGTGTTTTCAAAGAGAGCAAACATAATAAAAATAATAATCCCAAATAATTAAAAGTTATACAGTATTGTAAAATGATAATGAAAAGTGTTCATTTTCAATCAGATTCAGCTTCTGATTTCTACACAGCACAAATTCAATAAGCTTTCCTCCAGTAGAGATAGAAACAAGAAATAGTGCAGTTCCAGCTTTTTATGTTATATGATTCAATACAATTTAGAGAAAGCAGGAAATAAATTGGATACTTTTTTACAGACAATAGATATTAACTCTGAAATTTCTGAAACAGAGTTCGGCTACAAATTCCATAGCATACCATAGTTTTCTTAGAAGATAAGCTTACTGCATATTTTCAGATTTCATTTTTGCCATTTGTATGTGTATGGGATATATTTACATATATTTCTTTCAAATATAGCTAAGGCTGTAAGCAAATCTTTTCATGGAGCATTTAAAAATCTACGCAAAAACAGCATCACTGAAGTTTTAAAAATAGTTGGTCTTAGCTATTGATTTTCTAGAAATATCATTATGATAATCAAGCCCGTCAGTAATGCAATTGGAAATGGTAATTGAAAGTGGTATCTTGCAAAGTACATCCTAGTATCTCTCATCTGTGGAGCTCTTGAAATGTGCATCTTGTTTGTGTTCCAAGCAATAGAAATCAAGACTGAAAAGCACAGGGGAGAGAGGGAGAGAGAAAATAAAACCCTTTTGAATAAAATACTTGGAAAGGCACTTCGTGTTTTGATCAGATTCTCCTGTTTATGTGAAATGGACTCATTTCTCGGTGGCACACAGTTTTATTACACAGCAGGAAAGAAGTGCTTGGGGATAATACCTGTTTCACATGCATGTCAGTATAATGAATGCTGCTATTGTTCTTCCTTCCATAACCACCCACATGGTAAGGCGTTATGAACAAAATGAGGATTTATATAAATAGAGTTTTCGTTTTATGGAAAAGCTGCTGATCCAACGGATTGAGCATCTTTCGCTTGCCACCTACCGCAGCACTATAATGCAAGATTTAACTTTGAATTTGCTTTTAACTTTCCCATGTGGAATTCCCCAGGCCTTGCACTAGTTATTATAGTGGTATTTTGTCCTTCTTTATGTAACCATGACTATTCTGAGTTGCTTTGCTATACTGTAGCTGTTAGGTGTGCCATAGCAGGCAAAACACTAGCTGGCTTTTCTTTTCCGTAGTTCTTCCTGAAACTTTTTGTCATATTGCTGTTATAGAGATCATGATAAATGATTCCCAGAGCACTACCAGGCCAGGGTCCATGGCACTTCATTTCCCCAAGGATTTCTAATACTGTTAGAAGTAATGTCCCAGTAAAAATTACCACTTCTAACCTTCATTATAACTTAATGGTGATGGTGGTGGTGAAAATGGGATAGGAAGAATCTTACGATTTGATTCACACATCATGCAAAATGAATAATGTGATTTGTTTGAGGCTTAGCAGGATGCAAACATGAAACTGAATGAATAAGCTATTATTAGTTTTAGGTAATGATTCACATATTGAAATGATGGGGGGCGGGTTGTTTCATTCTGTATGAATAATAATACAGAATTAACTTGTGGATTCCTGACTGATGCCTTGTTTATTTGTACCCCATCCAATCCTGAACTGATTTGCAGAGGATAAGGCAACTGCAGCTAAAGGAAGGCAGAAACAACAAGTTAGACAAACAAGTTATAATCACTTTGCTCATATGAAAAGCACCGGCATGCACCTGGCTTGTTTAGCAAGCCATGGTTGGAGTGCAAACAGTGAATATTGGCGATAGAAAATTCTCTCTCTCTTTCTCTCTCTCTCTCTCCCTCCCTCCCTCCCTCCCCTCTCACACACACATATGTATTATATATAAAGAGTTTCACAGCTATGCAAGTCTATCTTGAAGGTGTCATAGCCTTTGAAGCTGCTGTTTGCCACACCAGATGAAGCCTACCCTGCTATAATAAATCTTTATTTGAAAGCTTTTACTAGTCGAACTATTTGTTGCTTGAGTACATGATCCAAGAAATTCTGGGAAGAGAGAAATTGAAGCATTATTCCTCAGGTTGCTGCCAGACACTCTCTTCCTGATCCCTTTGTTGTGAACAAACAAAGCACTGGAATGCAATCGTCCTAACAAATTTGCTTTTGAAATTTTGAAACAGCTTCTGTTCTGCCTGACATCCCATAACTATATATCAAAATGTCTTGATGCTGCTGCATGTTCTCAAAATGGGAGAGCACTATCTCTCATACCATGCCATTTTGATTGGCTCTCAGGAAACCTTTCAGAAAAACTAGTGATAAGATCTGTCAGGCATGGATACTATGAAGTTATTTCTTATTATCATTTTATTTATTATTAAATCTATTGGCCACACATATTACCATAGGGTAACATTAGTCTATTTAGGACTCATCCCGAAAATCTACATGGCAAATATCTGGAAGAACCTCTGTAATAAACAACTGAAATCTGTTATTTTTTCCTTCTTTAACAAGATTACATTTAGATTAAAATACATCTAAACATACCTGCCTGAACTTTTAAAAATGTATAAAAGGATGTAAGGCCTTTGATTCTAGTGAGAGCTTTTAACTGCTTCTCATCTAACTATCCCAGAAGCTTTTATTAAAACACATAGACAATAAAAATTCAGTGGGTGAGTTTAAATGAACCCAGTGGCCCTTGGCTTGACAGATCCTTTGGAAAAAATGCTAATGTTTTATTCTCCAAGTGTGAATGACAGTGATGAAGAAAACACTTTGGAAGGTTTAGGCCTACTACCTTTTAACAAATGCCAAGGAAAAATTTCCTCTGCCCTACAGATTTCTCCAGAGAAGTCTTGAAATGTTAATATGCATGCTAAGTTGTCATTTTGGGAGCTCACTGAAAAAAGAAAGCCTAATAATAGTGACATTTATATGTAATCTAACAAAAAGGTGGTGAAATCAAGGAAGTCCAATGAGCTATAAAAATGAAAGAACTCTGAATGGCTTTAAAGTAAATTCAAATTTATCTCCAATCATTTCAGACATTTGTAGCCATTTATTTTGCTAATTAAATTGCCTTAATTTTCTTGGTGATAAATGTATAGCGTGGAAAGTAGAACCTAAAACAGGGTTAATCTTAATTTAAAATCCCCTTTGAATTCTGAAGCCCATCAAGACATTTTCATGGAGTTCCCATGAAGATAAAATTGGGCTGGTCATATCTACCCCTGCCGAGCTTCTTGGAAAAATGGATCATTGTGTGTGCCCCTTTTTAATGCCTGATTTAAGAATGGGCATTCCCAGTTTCACTTCCTCCTGCCTTCCCTGCCTGCTTCCTCATAATTATCTTTTGCTTGATGTGAGGAACTGGGGCTCTTTCAATACTTTTTGCGGCTCTGCCTGTGGGAAAAGAATGTATTATTTGTGTTTAAAGATGGATGTTTTGAAATGTTCAATCACCGCAACTGCCTCCCTCTTCCTAAATTCCGATGATTGCTTAGCAACCAATTGCTTGACTTCTATAGCTCAGCCACCGGGTAGGCATGCCACGCTTTACATTTGTCATAAAATGGGGGAGAGCCATCATGGAAATTAGCTAGCAATTGGCCTCTTAAAAACCTGAAATCATAAAATTCGGAAAGAACAGGGTATGAAGCCAAAAGCAGGAAGAAGGCTTCAGCTACATGGCTCATTTTGGAGCTTTGTTAGGAGTTTCAATCAAAGTTCCCCAGCAACCTGAGGCACAGGAAATCACAAAAATGCTGAGTGCCTGCCATCAAGCACCTTTTTTGTAAATGTAAATTCTAGGCTGCGTATGGCAGCTCAGGAGGCAGGCTTTTCAGGAACAGGTACTGTTTAAAATGTTCGAGAGAGGAAACTTTTCAAAACTTGATTAGGTCCCCATTTGAGGTTTATGAGTAAGGTAAGTCACACAGTCAGCCAGGTGTTCAGAGTGGATTTGGCATTTTTATCCACTTATCGAGTCCTTCTGGGATAGGCAGTTGCTGTTCGATGGTGTTTATGGTATTGTCAGAGGGTATAAGCTTTTCCAGGTTACGCTGTCTTTTGCAATTGTGCAGCTGTCGTGGTGTGGTCACGACGATTGTGGTGATAATAGTGATAGTAGTAGTGGTTATAAGGAGATTTTTTTCAGGAACGCTTGGAAAAGAAAATCTGGCATTGCAGATAAAAATCCAGGCTCTGATAAAAGCCTGAATCTTGCCCGCTGCAGAAGACTTTTGAAATCTGGCCTCCTTCACAATCCTTTTGGGGAACCACTCTCATCTTTTCCAGAATAGCCACCTCATGGCATTCAGAGAGCTGGTGGAAAATAACAAAGGACCCAAATGATCCATTAACCAGACATCACCCATGTTCATTTGTTATTCTCCTCTCTTGTCTTTTCTGAAGGTGCAGAAGAAGAGAAAGGAAAGCAGGTGATTGATTCCGTGCAGCCCGAAGGGCAATGCGATACAGAAAACATTTCAAGTATTGATGGTAAGCTTCCCAAGACCCTTTTTTTTTGGGGGGGGGGGAGGGGGAAGGGTGCAAGCAACATACCCCTCCCTTTCTTAGAATATGGTCTCACCTCATTCAAAGCCAGTCTGCAGAAAGTGTGGATTTATGCAAGCCACCAGCCTTCCCAGCTGTGAAGCACAAGGAATGCTCTACTGCCCTCACTTTATGCAATTGAACTTTCAATGGGATTCAGGCCTGAGCACTCAAGCAGGGGACTGACACTAATTTGCCTAAGCCAAAAATTCCACTCACTGCCACAAGGAACTCAGCTGTAAAGCAAATGCACACACAAAAGCAGTTCATTTCATGCCTTTGTTCTCTTTTGTCTCCCTGTCCCATTCTGTGAACCAATCCATTTCTAGTCAAGGTGATAGGATTAAAAATTAGCACCAACTGAATGTAGAGAACGTCAACCTTCCCTTTAGTCACCTTTATATGTCAGCGTTAAATCTGCAGACAAAACCCAGCGAGATTTCATTAATTCATCCCAACGTTTGGGGCTGATTGTTTAAGTTTGCCTTGCTGTTCAACAGAGGTGTAGGCACCAGGGTTCATTATGATCTGTAGCTAGACACCTTCAGGCAGTGTGTATCCATTTTTGTGAAACTGCCTATTTTGAATTTTATAAAGAGCTAAATGGCCTTTTTAGAAGAAATAGATGGGATCATGAACCAAAGAAGTAGAAAATGAAAAAGAATACTGTTTCCTTATAATGTTCATAATCTGATAATGTATTTCAGGGTCTACAGGATGGAAAGGCTAAATTTCCATTCCCTGATATGCCATGGTTAAAACAAGGCATACTCTCTTGGTTCACAAATGATGCTAAGGTATAATCATGGATTATATGCTACAGTAGCTAATTCAATCATAATGCGGTTTATAAGGTTATCCTGTGATTTATTGAACAACATAAGATTAAAATAGAATTGTGTGATATAGATAGATAGATAGATAGATAGATAGATAGATAGATAGATAGATAGATATAGAGATAAATAGATATAGAGATAAATAGATATAGATATAGACAGACAGACAGACAAACACACACACACACATACATACAGGGCTGTTAGCACATTGGCTGGATGGTATCATTAATGTAATGAACATTTATTTGGGCAAACTCTGGCAGATAGGGAAGATAGGGGGACCTGGCATGCTATGATTTATGGAGTTGCAAAGAATCGGACGTGACTTGGTAACAACAATATAAGTACATATTAAATTCTAGTAAACATGCACAATAATTAGAGAGCTACATGCAGAGTGAAACGGTTGACATGGATTTGCTATGCTGCCTTGTCTTTTTTTATCCCGTGCATACCAACATTTCCAACTCTAACCCTTAACCCTTTTGTTTGAAAATGCTGGGCTGTTGTTATTTCTGACTGAAGAATAAGTATATTTGCAAGCTTCAATCCATGCTTCCTCTTATTTGCTTCCTTTAGTTGTGTCTTTCGATGTGTATTTTTTAAAAAAAAAATCCATATAAACAATGCTTGAAGAATTTCATTCTGCAAACAACAAATTGTGATAGACATTTATCAGATAATGAAACAATTCTTGACCAAACAGTCCAGTATCATCAATACCCATTTCTTTTAGATTATGTACTTCACTGATAACGGCTAATAGGTTTGGTTCACTTTCTATCCGGCATCTGTTCCGAAGATGATGACATCAAGATAAAGAATTGTCTGTCATGATGTCATGATCCAAACTTTGTATGTTTGAATTTGCAGTGCAATCTGAGTACATAAAAGGCATCAAATAATAACCAGTTTCCTGTGTTCCCAGCATAATCTCACTTCCCTTTCCATCCACCACCTCTCAATTGGTTCAAATAGTTGCCTGCTCCAACACAACAGAAGAGCTTTGTGTTGTGCATAGCAAGAGGGGCATAGATTGGTTGACATTCATCCTGGATATTTTATTCAGCATGGGAAATTAATACAAGGCTGAGCTCACTAGACTGAGCCCTGAACATACCGCCTCCCTCTGAAACCCTTCCCCCATCAATCTCTGTAAAAGATAAACGATCTATTATTAAATGTCTAAAAGTAATAAAGGCCCAGGTGAGGATTTTCTATCAGCAGAAATATTTAAGAACTTTGTTGATTGGTGGTCTATTCACACATATAAATAATACCTGCCATATTCCAGTCAGCTGGAAGATGGCAATAGTGGTCCCCATATACAAAAAAGGGATTAAAAAGAATCCTAGTAACTATAGACCCAGCAGTCTGATCAATATCCTAGCAAAAATATATAAGCAAGGTTCCTTCTGAACAAAATGGAAATCTGGGCAGAGGAAAATCATATTTTCGCAGAAGAACAAGCAGGCTTTAGACAAAGCCAGTCTACCATTGACAACTGCTTTGTTCTAAACCATCTAATTGCCAAATACAGTATACCTATAAGAGGAGACCCCTATATGCAGCCTTTATAGATCTTACAGTTGCATTTGATATTTAAGTAGAGATGTACTATGGCATAAACTGACAGCTCTTAAAATTGAACTTAGATTACTAATCCTAATTAAAGCCCTATATATAAATACTTGTTTGAAAGTGTGGTATGGAGTAAATGGAGCTCTGACTAACAGGATCCATACAAGCAAAGGGGTAAGGCAAGGATGCATTTTAGCCCCATTACTATTTAATTTATACATCAATGACTTGCCGGGATTAATGAAAGAACCTATGATGCACATGCCAACGATCCTAAATAGAAATTGTAAGACCTTGGTCTATGCTGATGATATGGTCCTATTATCATACTCACAAGTAGGATTCCGTAGGCTACTAAGGAGATTTAACTATTACTGTTAGGATAACTCTCTAATTATTAGCAAATCCAAATAAAAAATTATATTATATTTTATATATTAAAGCATAGCCAGAGACATAGATGGCAACTAGATGGAGAACCAATTGAACAGGTTAGCACCTTCATATACTTAGGCATAACTTTTTCCAAGACCAGATCTTGGGTTTGTAATCACCAACAGAGCACACTTATTGCAAACATTCACTTGAATCTATTACTTAAATTAAAGAGTCACAATTACCCAAGCTCCCTTAGTACCACTAATCAAAGTATATAAAGCTAAGGTAATCCCTATTGGAGATTTTACAGTATCCTTCCCCTGCCATGCCCACCAAGCCACGTCCACTAAGCCACACCAACAGAGCTGTTAGTAAAAAAATTTGAATCTCACCACTGCCTAAGATGTATTTTGGGTGTGGACCCTAAGACATCTGCTGCAGCAATCAGAGGGGAACTGGGAATCTACACAATCCACATACCGTCTAAAACCAGAGCTTACAACTATGGCTCAAATTTAATGAAATGGAGGCGGATAGACTCCCTAAGCTATGTCTGCTGGAGTAGATAAAATTGCAATCACAAACCCTCTGGATTATTAAATTGACAAATTAGATAAAGAGTTGTGGTCTCCCTGCCCCCTGTGTAACAGGAAAACAACAACAAAAAAAGAGTTGCCCAAAGAATCATGGATATAGAAGCTCAAAACGACATAGCCACACTTAGTAAGGCTGGTATCCTGAAATGGCTGAGCAAATATAAACGCACTTTCCAAATCGACAATTATTTAAAATTATAATTGCCAAAACATGTCAGGGAGAGATTTACATGAGCAAGATTCAAATAGTTTGATACAATGGTTAGATTTGGGAAATTCCATTCTATCCCATACAATGAATGTACATGTATTTGTGGAGCTGAAGAGGTAGAAGATCTGACTCATATATTATTTGATTGCTGTTTATATAAGGGGCAAGAGATAAATACTTTGATGCACATATTAAACGTATGGCCCAGTGGGAGGCCCATATTAAAACAACATACTTCATGTGTGGCCAGAATCTGAAAATGACATTTAGTACAACAGTTTCTGACTAAAATGGTCTGACTGAGATCGCCATATGTGGGCCTGATTGGAGTAGATTGCAGGGGTGATGCAGCAATATAATTTTATGTCATTTTATTCTATTTTACGTAATGTATTAAATTATTGTATTTTATCCTATAACTATTGTATTTTACCCTACTCTCATTTTAAATTGTTGTTTGGAACTTTATTGGTAATATGTATTTGAACCTGTACATTGATATGGCCCATAGGCTGATCAACACACACACACACACACACAGAAACCACCATCACTACCACCAAAGAGAGGGGCCTAGTGTGTGATATGAATTGTAGCTAAGATGCAAAATCAGCACCTTCAACTCTGTCCAGCAGGAATGGAAGATAAATAGATAGGGAGCGCATCATTTGCTGAGTCCCAAGTCTTGGGGAAGTCAACCCCACATCTTTCCAAGTCTTAGATGAGTGATGTCTCATCTGAACTGGTGAAAGATTGCAATGCCAAGCTTACCATTTTGGGTAGCCACCATAAAATATTCCCTCATCATCAGTATCATTATTTAGGAGGTATCACAGAAATTAATTCATTGGGGGAGGAGGATGTCATGGCACAAGTTGAGAACCTATTTGATTTCCCGTGAAGTTTGGTTTTATCACTGATGGGGGAAGGACTTCCATTTTGGGGGGGGAATCATACTAGTAAAGAATGAAGTATTTGTTTTCTTTTTACAATCCTTTAATCCCTTAATTTGGGGTAGAATCGGAGTGACTGAATGAAGCTGAGCATTTATTGGCCAGATGCCCTTCCTGATCCCTAGGTGGAGTTCACAGCAGATATTTTTTCTTTGCGCCCTGAGAGAGAAAAATTTGCTGCTACATAGGATTGAACTCTCAACCTTCCAACTGGGAGGCAAGCATCTTCAGCCTTAGGCTCGCAAATAAAGAATGAACTAACATGTTCAATCAAATTTAATATCAGTGATAGATTATCATCATCTGCAGCTATTATTTTTTTCCTAACTAAGCATGTATTGATTTAATTCATTAAGTAGGAAGAAAATATAGCAAGTAAAATGTTTGACCTTAAGTGCAGGGATCAGTTTTGACACAATAGTTATTTCTCTGCATATCTATAGAAAGAGCAGTCTCATTTAAGTTTGAAAATGTCTGTGCTACTCCAGTAAGTGGTTTAATCTAGGAAGCGTGGAAGTAAAATATAGATGAATAATTCACAAGCAATTCAACAGAATCTTTGCTAGTATATTGGTATGACAACAGTGAGTCAGAAGCAGATTTGCTTCATAGCATATGACAAGCATATTAATTTTTTTTCTATTGTCTCTTATTTTTCAAATCTTCAGTTCAGGTGTGAATTTATTCAGGCAATTTCAAAACTTCTAGTCAAGAGCCTTCCAGGGAAATGCCAAGCATCAGCTATGGATGTGCAAAAACAGTTTTTTTCCACAGAATAACCATAGAAGTATAATAGGAATAAGTTATTATAATTCAGACTTTATACAGAATTTCATTCAGCCCTACAGAAACAATTCATAAGAAAATATATTCAGTAGTATTAAGAACTCAGAGACCAGATATTGTCCATTACATAGTCATCTAGAAGACTCAGCTTTTGCTCCACAGTATTCTATGGCTGTTTCTAATGATGAATAATTGCATCATGATAACCGCCATTTATTGCATTCATACAATTGTCATAATATGTGTGAGAGTGTATAGAATTATATATGTATATTTCTATTATAATTAAAATGAGACTGAAATACTTATTCAAAAGGATAAGATGCAGTTACATTTTGAATATCGCCGCTTTTTGCCTGCTTGGTATTAAAGTGGAAAGTAATTGCCCTTGTAAGTGCATCTCATTCAGTTGTTAGTTTGACTGAAATATTGGATTTTGGACTTTAGGTCTCTAAAGTTCTATAGTTGGTATCCTTGAAAAGAATGGATTGTCACCTGCAGGTTAGTCCTATTCCAGGGCCAGGAGTAGATAGTTACCAACTGAAATAATTACTGCCTAAGGTGCCTTAATAGCTATAGTGATATCTATGATATCTTTAGCTGTCTATAATGCCCATCTGCTCTTTACTTTTTATGGTACAAGTGGGTAACTAATTGGTTTGTTTTCTTAACCGGAGTATGATACAGTTGGAGACTTCATTCATGTTGACCATGAAAACATGCTCCTGATTAAGATACTAGAGTTTCTGCTATATTTCACACATATTCACAGCCAGGTGCTGGTTCTCTGGGTAAACATTTCTGCATATTTTAGCAGCACAGACGCTTCATTTTGTGGTTGGTGCAGTGAAACATTTGCTATGATATCTTACAGAATTCAGCTCTGAATAAAGTTCTATATCGATCAGTGGTATCAGTCATGAAGTGTTCAATAGCAGTACTGCAGAGAATATGTATGTGTGTGTGTGTGTAAGGTTTTTGAGCTGATAAATAATTAAACAAGGGAGACTAGGATAGATCTATTTCAAGCTATTTAGTTCTCGTCAGTTAGCCATACCCTTACTGGGATTCGAACCAGGGAAGTATTATATGTGAGGCAGTTGTAATTGCCATTAGGCCACTGGTTCTCATCCAGATCAGCGATACAGGGGAATGAGTGTATATACTTGTGTTACAACACCCTGGTAAGCCCCAATCAAGGGAGGAAGCATACTGCTGTCTTTTTCTGTCTTTCAGCTCATCACCAGAGACCATCCAGACAGAAAGCTATTTGTTTCATTGTCTTTTGTTTATATGTGTGTAAGGTTTTTGAGCTGATAAATAATTAAATAAGGGAGACTGGGATAGATCTATTTCGAGCTATTTAGCTCTCGTCAGCTAGCCATACCCTTACTGGGATTCGAACCAGGGAAGTATTATATGTTATATGTATGTATATTATATATATATATATATATGTGTGTGTGTGTGTGTGTGTGTGTGTGTGTGTGTGTGTGTGTGTGTGTAAGGTTTTTAAGCTAAACAAAAGGCAACGAAACAAATAGCTTTCTGTTGGTATGGTTTCTGGTGATGAGCCGAAAGACAGAAAAGAAAGCAGTATGCTTTCTCCCTTAATTGGGGCTTAACAGGGTGTTGTAATACAAAGTATATATATATATATATATAAAGTATATATATATATATATATATATATATATATATATATATATATATATATATATATATATATATATATATATATATATATATATAATATAAATATATATATAATATATATTATATGTATGTTTGCAGATTGGCTGGCTTTTTCTTAAGAACATAAGAATATAATACATAACATAAGAACATAAGAACACAGCCAACAACCCAGGAGATTACAATACAAGACCCAGAAGGTCACAACATTAGAACTCAGAGGGTCACCACACAGCCCATTACCCAGGTCATTATGACCCAGGAGATTACAGCACAAGATCCAGGATGTCAAAACAATAGAACTCAGAAGGTCATCACACAGCCCATTACCCAAGTCGTTACAACACTGATAGACACACAGCCAATACCTCAGCCACACATGTTCTTAAGAAAAAGCCAGCCAATCTGCAAACATCAACTCCATCAACCAATCAAGAAATGACAACACAGCCAACCTCCCCACCAGTATATATAGAAAGACAGCAGCTCAGATCACGCTTTGCTCGCACAAGCACAAAGCCAAAAGCACCAGCCTGAAGATGGCAGGTGAGATCTTATTGAAACGTTGCCAAGATACTCTCAATCTTACATATAACATATATATATATATATATTTGTATATATATATATATATATTCATAGATTTTCACGGGTACAGGTACGCAGGTCTTGGCGTGTTCGGGTTTTTTCCTGTGTAAGATTGAGAGTATCTTGGCGATGTTTCGACAAGGTCCCACTCACCATCTTCAGGCTGGTGCTTTCGGCTTCGCACAAGCATAAAATCAAAAGCACCAACCTGAAGATGGCAAATGGGACCTCGTCGAAACATCAGCAAGATACTCTCAAGGGAATACTTCATGGTAAATGTAGTTAATGCCTCATGGGAGATGTAGTTCATGTCATGTGGTCACATCTGTAATCCTGATTGGTCACTGAATTGACCTCTAGTTGGGTTGGGGGAAGCTTTGTTCACTCTTGCCTGGATGCAGCATCACGCTGGAGCCTCCCTTGATGTATCATTATGGGGTGAAGATAACCATCTTTTCACACTATGAAGATGACTATGTGGCCAACCAGGCAACGACATGCAATTACCCCTGGACCCGCAGATTCAGAGCTGATAGTTCCCCAACTGACAAAAGAGCCAGCAGGAACTCTGCACCATCCACGGGTCTGGCACAAACTGCAAAGGGAAAATCCCTCATGTAAAATGGGGATCGCTACCTCACCAGTTCAGAATATGGGTGAAAACCCATCAGAGACAACCCAATATAGACTTCTGAGTACAAAGAAAGACCAGATTTGTCCACTCCACAAATCCCCATACCCTCTGAACTGGTGCAAGGCATTTGGAAAGAAACCCCTGTACCAAAAGAAAGCTTTGATTAGGGAGTACAAGCTCTGCTACAAGTGTTGCGAGTCTATAGAACACATAGCCAAAGACTGCACAGCTAAGGTGCGATGTTACTTATGCAACAGCAATGAGCACCCAGCCACTCTGCATCCAGACTCTGAACTACCACAGCAGACAACTCCTATTCCTCCCTCGACCAAGGAGTCTCAGCATGCCACAGAGACACACCCGGAGCCGGGGTGAGCACCACATCACAATGCACGGCAGGGAGGAAAGCTACTGCTGAACTTGAAGATTGAACCTCAAGCTTTGCATGCTTTGTATCTACCTCATTGCATTGTTTACCTTAGTTGGTTACTTTAGTTGATAGTTAGTTGGTAGTGGAATTTATAATTCCAGGCAGGGAGTGTGATGGTCAGACAGTATATAGTTAGTTGGGAATTTGGAGCTGAACCCTTTAAGGGAATACTTCATGGGAAATGTAGTTAATGCCTCATGGGAGATGTAGTTCATGTCATGTGGTCAATCTGTAATCCTGATTGGTCACTGAATTGACCTCTAGTTGGGTTGGGGGGAGCCTTTGTTCACTCTTGCTTGGACCCAGCATCGTGCTGGAGCTTCCCTTGATGTATTGTTATGGGATGAAGATAACCATCTTTTCACACAATGAAGACAACTATGCAAAGATTGGACATTAGATGAATCTCAACATAACTCTGAATTATACCTTGAGGATGCCTAATAAAATCCAATAAAGAAACTTTGTATGGAAGCCTTTGTAGGGTTTAACTGTCTCTATATTCAGCCAGAAAATTAGAGAGACAGGATATATAGCAAATTATACATGAACTATTTTGCTGACTATATGTATAATGAAGAGCAATTAGATCTTGGTTGAAGTCAGCAAAATGCAAAATAATATTATATTATTATATATTATAATTATTATATATTAAATATACCATATTATTATAAATATATTACAATATTATAATTATTATATATTATTATTATTATTATTAAAAATAAAAATAAATTACATCTTATAATGATACCTTTAAGATCATCAAAAAAAATCTCCCAATCCCAGGCCTTTGGGAAGGACTCAGTAAATAGATGAAAATGCCAAATGTAGTCTAAAAATCTGGTTCACTATGTAATGAATCAGAATAATAAAGAAGTCACTCAATGAATATGAAGGCCAGCACCAGCTAAAAAACTGGCAGCTGTGATTTCACACTGTTGTGAATAGATTATAATAATCACAAAGTATCAAAATCAAAATGAAAATCAAAATGGAAAGATTATGTCATAAACTAGCCTTGTTGCTCTCAATAGTTATTGGCACACTTGATGCCATACCAAAAAATCTTGAACAGCAATAGAAACTGCGGATTAACAAAAATGTCCATCTGTCAATTGCAAAAGGCCTTTTATGAGCACATATACTTTGCTGATACATTACAACCTTCTAGGTTCGTGGGAAGAACGCAAAGTGTAGGAAGATCAATACCAGCTAAAGAATTAGCATTGTGACTTTCTATTGTGAGTAGATAATAATCAGACTAGAAGAGAAAGAACTGGAGAAAATCACAAAATACAAAGATTTAAAAAGTAGAAACACAAAGATTGTGCAAAAGAAATCAAAGATAGCAGCAATAGTGATAGGTGCCTTGGGTGTAATCCCTAAAAACTGAAGCACCAGTTGAACTCCACTGGCTTGAACAAACTCACCGTCAGCCACTTTCAAAAGGCATCCCTACTTGGAACAGCTCACATCATGAGAAGCTAACTTCAACCAGTGGTGGGATTCAAATTTTTTTATTACTGGTTCTGTGGTGTGGCTTGGTGGGTGTGGCAGGGGAAGGATACTGTAAAATCTCCAGTCAGAGGAGGTATTTGCTGGGTCTCCAAACTACTCAAAATTTCCGCTACCTGTTCTCCAGAACTGATCAGAACCTGCTGAATACTACCTCTGCCTTCAACACAATAAAACAATAGCATCTGTGCCTATTCCAGGACCTTGATTAGTGGATAAAAATACCAAATCCAGTCGAGACATCTGGCTAGGTGTAACCAACCATAATTCATACATGTTGGCTCTCAGGTAATCTTGCTGTGATCCAGGATGAGGAATTGTCAGATGTTTACACTCTTATAAGGCCATATAATAAAACATTGCAATGCTACTTACTACATACAAATACTAATGTTAAAATGACACTAAAATATTTCAGTGAATGAAATCAAATGTTTAATTTCAAATCAGGTCCAAAGACTCCCACATTTATAGCAATGATTTCAATGTTTCTTTTTAAATGAGCCAGTCAAATTAATTTTTCTCTAGTGTGATTTGGAAATCTTCTAATGCAATTGATGAAATAATTGATCAACAATTTGATTACTGAATTTCAGAAAGAATGCTGGACTGAAAAAGAATGCAGAAAAATAACCTTTATGGTTTTGTTTTCAGTTGAAATGAATAGTCAAGTTGAAAACATAGAAGAGCCTACACAATCACAGACAGAAAATTAATCTCAGGGTAAGTTAATTCATCTTTCCTTTCTATTATAGGAAGTAGTTTTTACAGAATAACAGAATGTGAAGGGTTCTCAGAGGTCTTCTAGTACTGCTCAAGCAGGAGACCCCATGCTATTTTATTACAGCTGTTCCACATGTAATATTTTTATAGATTTTATAGCTAGGAAAACTAATGGAATCTCTATGTAAAATAAAATATGCCTAAAAATATGAATCTGACTTGAATCCCCAAATACAGTGTTGGAAAGTATAAAAAAAAACACAAGCCTCTGTGACACTCCTGCTAGCCAAAACATAGACTAGAAATACCCTCTTCCCTTTTCCTCACATTCCTCTCAAAAGTCTCCCCTGACCTTGTGCAAGGTTATAAAAATATCTGAAACCCTTTTTAAATTGAAATTGGCAATACTCATCCAGCTGATACCGACAAATCAATCCGGAAACAAGATGCCATAAATCATGATATGGAAACTTCCTAAATCACAATACTCGCCTCCCCTGATCTTCAATGCCAAACCCCTCATGAAAATTCCACACTACAGAAGATTCCACATTTAGAAAATATTAACACTTCCTAATGAGGGACACGGTGGCTCAGTGGCTAAGACGCTGAGCTTGTCGATCAGAAAGGCTGGCAGTGGTGGTTTGAATCCCTAGCACTGCGAAACGGAGTGAGCTCCTGTTACTTGTCCCAGCTTCTGCCAACCTAGCAGTTTGAAAGTATGTAAAAATGCAAGTAGAAAAATAGGGACCACTTTGGTAGGAAGGTAACAGCGTTCCGTGCGCCTTCAGTGCTTAGTCATCCCAGCCACAGGACCACGGAGATATCTTTGGACAACTCTGGCTTTTCAGCTTTGTAACAGAGATGAGCATTGACCCCTAGAGCCGGAAACTACTAGCATGTATGTGTGAGGGGAACCTTTACCTTTAACACTCCCTAACTCTTCACATGACCCTCAGAACAAAAACATGTCAAATCAACATGTCTACACACCCTAAAATAAAAGCCTACTTTCACTATAAATATTACTATTCTCAACGTTCTGATTTTGAGGCCACCTTTGAGAACGTTACAGTTCATTATACTGTCAAAAGAAACCATCCTCCATCTCAAGCACATTGTCCAGAGTGCTTATTTTCATGACCCAACTCGAAAAATGGACCGACAGAATTTTCTTCAAACAACAGTCACTTGGTAAAGGTCAAGGATTGTCTGCAGATGAGAACATGGAGTCTTCCAGCCTTTTACTTCCTTCTTCAACCAGACCCAGTTGCCAAGGGGTTAACGAGGAAGGAGAAATAGGGTGAACCAAACTGCAGAAGATTTAGACTTATCAATTCTGTCCACAGCCAACAGAGGACATTCCCTTCCTGTGCACAAATGAGTGCTACATTTTCTGTATCTGATCCTTATAATATCTGATGTGGTCTATACCAGGGGTTGGGGAAGGAGATGATTAGTGATCACTGATTCTACTATGGAACTATACAGGGAAATGAATGAGAATTACAAACAGTTTTCAATGGAGCAGCAATGTCAATGTCTTCATACACTAAACTGTTACAAAGAAAAGGCCAAGCAAATCAGCCATTTCTACTGGCTGGAATTAGGCCTGGCTCTTTGAAATCAATATTCCAGAAGCAATCGATGTATGTTCTGAGAATTTCATGCCCTTGGCTGAACATTGCCAAATGCCACTTCTAACTATTGAACTATTCTGCTTCATAGAAACTGAACTTAAAAGCAATTGCAGAGTTTGATTACATGAGAAATGAAAGAGAACACACCGTTATGGTCATAGACATAAGCAGCTTGATTCCTTGGTAGACAGAAACCAAGACCTGAAAAAACTCAATTCTCTGTCACATCCTAATTATAAAACCCAATTCTGAAATCCTTACCCAAGATAGATCAAACAGAATCACAAATACATTTCATTTCTTTTCCAGTGCTGATTACTTGATGCCGGTATCATATACCACCAAGATGAGCTATTTACACCTATAATGGGATTTCATGTCTCTCCAAACCAAATATAGAACCTTTGTAACAGTGGCAGTTCTGTCACAGAGATTTTAAAATGTCTTATTACTGTGTGTACTTCTTTGTCCTTGCCAGCATATTGGCAATATACTGCAATGCTGCAGATGGGAGAGAGAAATATGAGCTGCAACAGCCTCCATTTAAATAGTTGTCAAAAAAAAAAGGGACACACCAAATTAAAAGGCTGCATTTGAAATTCTTCTCTTCTGTGTCACTGTCTAATTCATGCTCTCTTTCTTTCTCTCTCTCCTTCCCTCCCTCCTTCCTCCAGCATTACTAAAAATTAAGCTGCCACGTGCTTGACATTTTAGACATAGTTTCAAAGTTTATTACCTCCATTGGTGAGAAAAATATAATTAGTTTCTATAAATTGTTTTTATCTGAATGGAAATGCTATTTTTCTTCTTTGGTGGTTTGGGGTGAAGTAACATGTGTATCATATTCTACAACTGGAAGATTTAAGGCATATTTCTCAGATTCCCAGATTGGGGAGCTGGGAGGTTTTATATGAAATAAAGTAGTGCCACCAGTAATAGCACACTTGTTGGCTGTTGTCCTAGCTAACACAGTTGGGTTTTTGCAAGGCACTTTGAGAAGGAAGCCCTGAATCTCTGAGTTGCTGAAGATGAAAGTCTTCATCTGGGGTTGCTAAAGATGAAAGAGTAAATTTCATCTTTACTCGGCTCCTGTCCCTCACTATCTCGAGTATACATTATGAGGGAGAGAATATATCTAGGGTTTGAAATATCACCGTACTCAAAACTGACAGATTATAATGAAAACTGATTTCTTACTGCCAAATAACAAGAGAAAATTGCCTTACATACCAATCCTTATCTATAGAAGTGGAAACTTCACTCAATTACTGATTTACTTTCAGGTACCTTTATAGAAATCTGCAGTCTTAAGGCTTAATAGAATGTCTGGTTATGATTATGGTAGCATCCATATTTTATGTTATGTTATCAACTGTATGTAGGGTTTTTTTTTTTTAAAGGAAAGTTAATTTAAGAATGTTTAAGTATATGTGATGATAAATGATAGATGAGAAAGGGAGATGGTAGATAACAAACTATAATATAGTGGATCATATTCAACGATGGTCAAATGCCCACGCAAACCAAATGGGGGAAAAAGCAATGTTTGGATGCAGCCTTTCCTCAAAATGTCTTTTAAAATTGTCCATGTATGCTACGTCTGAGTATCAATCTATCTGGTGATACTTTGGTGCAGATTGAAGGGCTACACAGGACCGCAGAAGGAGAGAATTTAAAATGTCCCAGCATAAGCACCTTCTGCTGACAGAGTAGCTGCGGTTGGGTGGAACTTGCCCAGTGTTGCTCAGCGATAATGCCTGTGAAGAACTCTGGGTTTAAACAGGATTTCAGGGATCACTCTTGTGTTAGAAGGTTATTAGCTATTCATTTTTTAGAGTTGTAACAGCAGAGCTTTATCCTGATGTTTCTCTGCACTGAATATCACTTGGAACGTTACTCTACAACCACGAACCAAGAACAAATACATCCATGCCCTCGTCCCCCGGTAGGCATCTTCTGCTGGCACAGCGGAAGCAACTGGAATGCAACTCTTGATAAATTTACATAAAACAAGACCTTGGGGAAATACAGAGGTAATATGAATAATTACTGAGGTTCAGCCAATGCAGTGAGAGAAGAAATGAAGATAGCAGGATATGAAGCAATGTAATTGCTTACCAGTTATGTAAAAAAAGATAATGACATGGGAAAGAAGGGGGAGGTGGGGGAAGAGAGGGAGATGAAGGACTTCTTCATGCTTTTAGATATGACAGCAGATCTGATTGGGAGGAGGAGGGGAGGAGAGCCCCAAAAGATGGGAAAGTGTCAGAACAAAGAATCCTTTTCATTCGAGACCTTTCACAGAGTCTGATGTTATCGCCTAGATCAAAAAGCTTTTCTTTGCATTCAGGGAACTTTAAGCAGACACTAATTGGATCAGCCATTTAAAAACCCTCCTCTAATTAACATTTATATATTATTATGTGATGTTTAGCAGATTTCTCCCTCCTTAACTCTCTCCCAACCTTAAACATTTAAACTTTTGACTGCTAGAAACTTTTAATGTATCAAAAGAGTAGCATGCTTACTACTCTGGGCAAAGGCACTAAAAGGCTTTCTACTATAAAAATGGCTACATCAGTTGTAGGACACAGTACACAATCATTTTTTTTCTTATATTAATAAAAGCTGCTAAATATTACTTTAGTTATATGAATTAAATTTAATTCCTTTGTGATTATGTGAAGAAAGATGGTGACTTCTGCCACAATATTCCTCAGAATGCAGTTCAATATTGCACGATAATCTTGATGGGTTAAACTTTAGATATCAAATGAGATTTTTTTTTTAAAAAAATGTTGAAGTAGCTACCTGAGTTTTGTCACTGCACCATTCTTGTCTTATTGTAAGATGAACTCCTACATCCATAAATATCTGTATTTATGAATTAATTGCAATCCTGATTGCAATTAATTACTGACTGTTTTGAACTGATGTCCCACTGTTCCATCTACTTAGCTGGCATTCATCAAAAAGGGTAGGAAAGCTCAGTTTCCTTCCTTCCTTCCTTCCTTCCTTCCTTCCTTCCTTCCTTCCTTCCTTCCTTCCTTCCTTCCTTCTTTCTTTCTTTCTTTCTTTCTTTCTTTCTTTCTTTCTTTCCTTCTTTCTTTCTTTCTTTCTTTCTTTCTTTCTTTCTTTCTTTCTTTCTTTCTTTCTTTCTTTCTTTCTTTCCTTCCTTCCTTCCTTCCTTCCTTCCTTCCTTCCTTCCTTCTTTCTTTCTTTCTTTCTTTCTTTCTTTCTTTCTTTCTTTCTTTCTTTCTTTCTTTCTTTCTTCATTTCATTTTAATGTGAGCTATTTGATCTGGCTCTCTTTCTTCATGGAAAAGCTGAGGAAAATAGCATACATTCCAGATGAAAGGAAATGATTGAAAGATGAAGTAGGGCTTCCTACATGATTCCAAGCTTATTAGTTAAATAATTATATTCTGAAGATTAAATCCATATTCAATTGATAATTGGCCATAGTTATTAGTCATTTCCGTATCTTTTACAATAAACAAACTTACATTACCTTTAAGGAATATAAGCATATAACATATTATCTTACAGACGTAACACTTGGCCGTGTCTCCTCCTGATTTCTTGTAGAAATGTAGATCCAAATCTGAAATGCTTCCCCACCTTTGCTTTGATATTCAGTTCATCTGCCATTGGGGGACATGCTTTCCACTGATACTGTTTCAAAGATTTGGCCTCTGGCTTTGTTTTTCACGAATATTTTTATTATGTACATGCAGACATGTCCACGTTAAGATTAGAGAACTATGACAAAGCATTCATGCTCAATTTCCCAAGTTTTAAAATTCTCCAAATTAAGGAATGTTGTCTAAGCAGAATGCACAAAATCCACTAAAGTTAAAAACAACAACAACCCCACAGCATTTTCTGCACATGTTCCCTAAAAATGGAAATCTCAGTAAATGTCAAGTGCCAGGGAAATCGGGAGATTTAGGAAGTTCAAAGTATAATGATTTATTGAAAGCTTTAACCTCTCTACAAAAATCTGAACTACTAACCGTCAAGGGAAATGAGTGGGAATTAAGAAGGCATTCAAAGGTGGGCTGGACTTAGATCTCTTGCAGGCACGCAGGGACTCAAAATATATGCTGTGTTTGACACCTCCCTCAGGCTCAGCATGGTCATCTCATACAGAAAGCCTAGAAACAAGGTGAATATAATCGAGATGCCTTGGTTATTCCCTCTGCAGTGAAAAGTGTTCTGGATAAAGTTTACACCATCAGCTCCTTTTCTTTCTCTCTCTCTCTCCAGAAGACCATGATGACAGAAGAAAGCAGGAAGTGACCGAAGATCTGCAGTCACTAGTGCATTATGTGATGACATTCTGACTAACAGACAGCAGCACACCATGGAGTGCAAAATAGGGAGGGGGAGGGGAGGGCAATTAAGGGATTTGACTGATTCTTTATATTTGTTTATCTTCTCCTGTTCAGTTGGTTTGGTAGATGACATGAAGCTTCTCTACTATGAGTTGTAGAGTCATGGATTAGATTTCTTTGCCTCATTCCTATCTGTTCTGCCTCCCCTTTTGAAATCCTAAGGCCCCATTCTTCTGCGTATATATTGTTAGCTTCTAAATACTGTCTCTCAGTTGCAATTCCTCTTCAAGGCAACATAGGCAAAGGATGTTTTAAGCATTGTCCTTCAAGAGTCTGAGGGTTTCTTTGGAGTGTTCACAAAGCACTTACATCTGTCATTACTCCCATCAAGTAAAGATGCTGGCAGTACTACTATCCTTTGATTTGTTGGTAAAGTCAACTTGCCAATGCTAGCGCATCAACATTTGGTAGAGTTTTCCAAAAGCCAATATAACTACAAGCATTAAGGTGAATAGACGTTACTGTGAATAAAGATTTGAGGGTTACTAATGTCAAAATTACAACCTCTCCATTGGGGACTGACAAAAACAAGTCTAGTAACATGGCTGATACCCCATGCAGAAATTCTTGATGCAAACTAGAGGCTGAAAGGCACTTCTAAATGGTGACTGTCCATAATCAAACTAAATATAGATTACAACTCCTGCACAGAATTACTCTCACACAAAGTGCTATTCAGCCATCTCCAGATCAGAACTAATGACATTTGAATTAGTCCTCAGACTGTTTTAACTCAGACCCAGGAGAACAACTAAGTTGTCCACAGACAGAATGCAAACGTATATTATGGAAAATGCATCTCTCAATGAATAAGAGTCACAGTACCGAAGAAAGAATCATCCATGTTCAGGAGAATAACTTTCTTTGCCCCCAAAATCAGGACATGGATTTCTTTTTCCTGTTTGTAAGCATCCCAAGATGTGGAATATCTCTAACAGGTTAGATTTTTATAGGACAATCTCCATAATTAGCCACTTCCTTGCAAATCTACTCATGGCATGAAACCTTTTATCTACCCTAATGGTATTTCTCCACAGCTCAGTATTGTATTGCCTACTAATAGGTGAGCACCTTTGGAGTATTTGGACATGTCTAAAGTACCTATTAATTCCAGTGCCCTCTGGGCAAGAGAGGTTGCAGATACTCTGCATCTAGCACATGGTATAATATGGCTTGTGGCTTTAACAATTTCATGCCTGCTCTTTGTTACATTTTCAACTGCATATGCACACTTTTTAAATACATAAAATGCAATTAACAGAATATTGGTGATGAATGTTGTACCATATGTCATCTGTTTTGCTAGCATAATGCTGGGTTCAATTGAAAAACAAAAAGTTTTACATTCATTTTTCAACTACATTGTAAATTAAACTGATACCCTACTTGCAAGATTGAAAGAACACTCAGCATGGGTCCAAGCTTGATATTCTGTAAACTAGTTTCCAACTGCTGTTAAAAACAATTACAGGAAGGTTTTTCTGTATTATGAGATGCTGGTTTTGTGTAATTATGCATATGTACCATCTTCCAAACTTTTAAAAATAATTCCAAATATAACAGAGGTGTACGCACATGAAAGGAAACTGAAATTTACCAGCCTTGGCTTACTTGTAAATATCTCCAACACAAATCTCAGATGAATAGTAACCATTGTTTATGCTTATAGTAGAATACCCAAATATGAATTGGTTCCTGATATGTAATTTGTAGAAATATTTTTTTTTAAAAGAAAATTGGTTTCAAATAGATACATAGCTTTGTTGCCTTATAAGCAATACTTATGTATTCAAAAACCATCGTGTTCTAAAAATATTATAGGTTCAACTATTAATTTCTCCTCTCTTTTTGAACCATTCATTACATTGGTGGCCTGGAAGATTCCTTTTAGTTACTACATAAGCACAGTATCATCCAGATTAATATGAATTTAGATTTCAATGAAATATATAAAATGTTTGGTTATACTTATATCGATACCATCTGATATTTTTGATATGCTTACTAAGAATGTATATTTAATCCCCCATTTATCCATGGAGCACATGTGCCTCTTTTCTTCTCCACTCCTGCTTGATGGTTCCCATTTCCTTCTAGTTCTCCTTGCCACTGAGCTGTCATTTCTGTTTCAGTTTCCTGTGATTCAAAAAATTATGGCAGTTAGCCATCCGACACGAACAATCACAATTCAACAAAAGCAACAAAATCCAAACAAGTGAGGCAAACTTCATTGCATAAATCTCCTTGCCCTATTGGAGTCATACATGAAATGAGATTTTTTTTAATCCACTACAATATATAATACATGATGGTGGGGTTTAAAAAGAATTGTAGCCTGGATTCCTCTGCATGCAAACTTAGGAAAGAAATACTTCATCCTTCTCTTAAAAATAAAATAAAATTGCAAGGTGAGTCAGAGGTATTGGGCTTGTATAAAATTTACAAGGTGGCCAAGAGGTCTTTTCTAACTTGTTTTAATCCTTTAATACTTCAGACATGCTTTCAGCATCATTGAGCACTTTGAAGTGAAGAAGACTTTTCTATCCCACTTCTGGAATTTTATAAAACATGATCATAAAATGTTGCATGGTCACATGGTTGTTCCTGGGAATGCTAAGAAAGAGGCCTCAAGTTGCTGCTAGTATAAGGGGGGGGACTTCTGTTTGTGGCGGAAGAGAGAAATGGAAAATTTTGGCCACTTTGTAAAGTTTATGTCTCTCTGAGCCTCCCACTCCAATCTGGTACAATCTATACAAATTTCTAAAATAAACATTGGAACAAAAATTTGCCTTTAGAATTGTGTTCCAAAAAGTAAACAGTTTCAGAGATCTAATGGTCCTCTAATCCCAGTAAATATGTTTTGGATAGTGAAAATGACTTCCTTCACCGGTTCACATCTGTGCCCAGAAACACCTTGCTTTGGGGTGCAATAGCAAAGCATGAAGCCAAGGTGAAACACTTCAAACAGGAAAGTTTGAACTATGCCTCCCTGAGTTAAGGGGGCTTACTTGCATTGAAATGCGTAAATACAACAGACGGTTTGCAGACTGAGACATGATGTTTTCTTAGGGCCTGTGTGTAGTTAGGTAAACCATATGTGCATTAATTAAATATTCATTTTCTTGCAGCTTGTGCTACATAGAAACAAGCTTATGGATTCTGAGTTGAAGTTGTTTGAGCATTAGATACTAGAGCAGTGGTGGCTAACCTTTTTGAGCTCCTGTGCCAAAAATTGTGCATATGCTTGCACGTTCACAGTGGCATGCCAGCACCCAAAAGGCAATGCGCCCCCCCACGCTCCCTACGCATGCCTGCATAATCCCCACCCACGCTACCCCCTTACCTGCAGTGCACCTCACAGCTGATTTTTGGCCAGTTTGAGGCCTTTTTTGGCCTCCCAAAGACTTGAAGAAGGCTTCTGCAGGCTTTGCAGGCCGAAAACTAGCCCCGTTTGTCACTTCAGGTATTTTCAGAAAAACAGGAAGTGACGAAATGGGGCTAAGTTTTCAGCCTGCAAAGCCTGCAGAAGCCTCCCTCAAGCCTTTGGGAGGCCGAAAAAGGCCTTAAACCGGCCAAAAATCAGCTGTGAGGCACGCGCATGCCCAGTGAGATAAGTTTGCCTGCAGCTTGCATGCCGTCTGTGGCACACTTGCCATAGGTTCGCCATCACGGTACTAGAGAAACCCTTAAAACCGGAAGTTGCTGATTCAACCATCCTTCTTCTGCCTCTATCATCCATTAGACAATAGGGTGTTTTTTTTTCTTCTTCCTTTTCTTTTTTCTTGCAAGTGCTTTTCTCAGATGATGGATGTTTTTTAGCAAATGTGCCTTTGGCTATTTGCACATAAAGACAAAGGATGCACAGCAAGTTCTTGAATTGATCTCAGCTGTACTGAGATAGGTAGTTTCTTCCTACCAAGTTGATCACTGGCTCTTTTTACTGAGTATTATCTGTACTGGGTGGCAGTAAATCTTCATCATTTCAGACGTATTATTTCTCCCAATCCTAAAATTTTGAGGTCGACAAGGAATATGCACCAACCCTATAGGTTCCCCTCCCCGCCCCCCCAAAAAAGCCTTGCAAGGAATATATTAATATTCTTTTGTCTGTTCTTGGAAATGACACCAGCTGAAAGATATTACTTATTCCTAAAGATTAGAATATGGTTTGATAAAGCATCATCATAATTTGCCTTTTCGCTCCCCACTCTCCTTAAGCATTGTGGTATTTAAGTATTAGAAAGGAACAAAAAGGAGGGTATTAATGAGGAAAGAAGAGAGTTAGAAAAATAAGCACAGAAAGCAATGGAAATTTTGACTAAATCTGAATGATCTCAGAAAAAAATGTGTGAGCAAAATAGTCTGATTAGTAGATATTTTCTCATATTCGATTATAGCCATCTTTTGTGACTTCTTCACTGCTCCCAACATCCTCATTTTGGTTCTCATTGATAGCGATGCTTCTCTTGGATCTAAATGCTTTACCTTACTACACTATCACCAAGAATGAAGTAAATTCTTGGACTACGAAGGTGAAAAGATCCGATGACATCTCAACTGTCTGATTTCCAACTTGACTGTATATATTATTATTATTTTTCTCACTTGGAAGTCTAGGCTTGGAGAAGGTTGCTTGCCTACAACCAACCAGGTAGATAATAATACTATTGACTTATTTTCTTTTGGCTAGTCCTACCCAGACACTCTCTAATAGCAATTAGAATAAGTTTTGTTACTGTTTAGGGATGCCTGGACAGTACGTTCTGAATGATGTGGATTTTTATATTAGCAACACAAATTTACAGATAGCTAAAGAGTACAAATTCTTGCCTCCCTGTCCTCCATGGCCATTTTCACAATGCTTCGAGCATTGAGATGAAAGGTCTGCCCCCAGAGAGGGGACTTTGCATTATTTTGAGATACCTATGTTTAATGTATTCCTTCTACATTGGTGTTCTGCTGTAGCAATTCTATTGGTACCAGTCTTGCCTCTTTTTCATGAAAACATACAGAGTAGGCAACTGATGCATTATTTTCAATTAATATTAGGCAATATATTGTTCAATGCAGCTAACTGTATTTCATCTCCCAAACAATGACTCCCTCCCCTTCTCTTTTATGAATTAACATTGTTCAGTTTACACACTTGATTTCAACAAAATATGCATTGTCTATATGCAGCGCATGTCTGCTTTGCTTTTAAAATGACAAAGTTAGCCAAATACGTTGGATATATTTTCTTGGGAAATAGGGTTTTTGTGACATTTGTGATATAAAGAAAGTCAGAAAAATGTAATTTTCTTGATCAAAAATATGTTTTTACTTCAATGCAAATAACTGTAGTACTTTGCTTGCAAAATATCTTCTAAGAAATAATACAGACTTCTACATAGGGTTAATACAAGGCTCTTTTCTTAATCTGCCATTTAAATGCTGGACTTGCTGATGAATTTGTTTTTTTTTTTTTCCCTTTTGTCTGTGCCATGCCTAACTAAAAACTCTAACAAACAATGCCTTCATACTAAAATGTTTGTTAAAAGCAAAATAGGAATAAACCTTGAAACTGAATTGTTTGCATGTTTCCCATATTTGCAAAATGTGTATTGCGTGGACTATTGAATATGGAATCTACAGTTTACTTATATTTCTCAGAAGGGAAAGGGTGCACGCATTAGATGATCCTGTAAATGATTCAAACATTGGAGAAATAATGGAATTTATAGAAGAAAGAATGAAAAAACAAACCTCACGACTCAAAGCACTTATATTTGAAGGCAGTTTTAGCTATGCCCAGGGCCATCTTAACAGCATTATGGGCCCCGGGCAAAGCAGTGTACTGGGGCCCCATTATGTACAGGAATAAAAATGTAAATGGTCAATAAAATTAAACATATATGTGCATGTTAGTATTAATTTATAAATGCAGTAAAATGTAATAAATATGTCGCTGTATTTATATGATACAAGGTGCATTGAAGAATTAACATATACAGATTAGTATGGGGCCCCTATGCTCATGGGGCCACGGGCAAGTGCCCATTGGGCCCATGCATTAAGACAGCCCTGGCTATGCCACAGCTGATTTTACTAGCCTAATCATACTGGTGACATTGGGATCATCGGAAGGTGGGCCAAAATATTATAATATTGCCCTGCAAAGTACTTCTCACTTTTACAGGTAGTTCTCAACTTACTATCATTTGTTTAGTTAATATTCACAGCTACAATGACCCTGAAAAAAGTTACAACTGATCCTCTCATACCCATAGCATCCCCTCAGTCATGTGAGGGTGTGTGTGTGTGTCTGTGCACGCATAGGGACACACAATAACTTGAGATAGAAGGATTCAGCCCGGTTCCCAAATAGGTAATTTGGGATATGAGAATGAAACGCTTCATGCTTAATAACTAGCTATAAAAGGCCTTATGAATGTATTTATGTATTTATTTATTTAAGGCATTTATTTCTATGGCCTCCCATCTCATATACATGACTGTGGGCGGTCAACAATTAAAATAGAGTGAAAACAATAAAACAGAAATAGTATGAAATAGCAGCTGAGAACATAACACTATAAACTAACCACAAAAATGGGCTCAGCCATACTACCAGTGTGAAATACAAAAGCAGGTTTTTAGTTATTAGAGTGTTTGATAGACTTGACTCAGTTGAAGGAGTACGTCTTTCTCTGTGAAGTAGCCAATGAACTGCTGGAGTTTGTATATAACAAAATGAGGGACAGAAGCACTTTGGGCAACATAACCGGGAAAAGTGCACTACAGTGGCAAAGCAGAAAAATATACTCCAAAGTTACTTCAATTAGGATTAATAGAGGACAAATATGAGGACAAATTATATATTGTAAAGATTGCTTGGAGGTGAGAGATACTTCCAATCAGTGATGGGATTCAAAAAAATTTACTACCAGTTCTGTGGACGTGGCTTAATGAGCGTGGCAGTGGAAAGATACTGTAAAATCTCCTTTCCCACCCCACTCCTGAGAAAAGGATACTATAAAATCCCCATTATCTTCTAAATCCCACTGACCTGCTTTCCAGCTCCGTTCTCCTGTGCAGGGCAACAAAAGAAGACCCAGCCAATCAGCTGGGACTCAGGAGGCAGAGAATAGATGGGGGAGGGGCCAGTCAGAGGTGGCATTTGTTGGTTCTCTGAACTACTCAAAATTTCCACTACCAGTTCTCCAGAACTGGTCAGAACCTGCTGAATACCACCTCTGCTTCCAATGTAATCTAGTGGATCCCCTGCATGGATTGCCCCTATGACTACATAGGATAGATGGGGAGGAAGCTAACCACAAGATTGCAAGAATGCAAGCGAGTGGTCAGACAAAGAGACTCAAACTCATTAATAACCTCAGACTCCAGTGAACAAGGACACACATTAAATGTTGCAGCTACTAAAATTGTTGGATGAGCAGGCACAAAAACAGCCAGAGAAGTGGTTGCAGGCTGGGAAACGGGCCCCTCTTCAGTCAACAGGGATGCTGATTTACCATCAGCTTATCAAGTACTTAGGGGGTGAGGGCTTGTCAGCACAAGGAAACAACAACCAATGACTTAAGAGCTGGACATTAACACCCAAATCAACCAACAAAAAGCCACACCCAACCAGGCACAATACAAAGACTGTGCATAGAACAGCCCAAAGCACATATAGTGTGGGAGAAAGGTTCTCTGAAGATGGGCTGCAGCACAAGTCGGAAAGCTCAGAAGACTAAATCTCTGGTCTTGGTGACGAACCCAGATTGGATCCTGCAACAAAGTTGGAAAAATTGCTATCTTTTCTGATGATGGGGCAAGAGAGTAATTGGGATACATTCTACAATACAGGAGTGCATAAAGCCACCTCCATTATTACCCGAGATCAGAGGTAGTATTCAGCAGGTTCTGACCAGTTCTGGAGAACCGATAGCGGAAATTTTGAGTAGTTCAGAGAACCGGCAAATACCACTTCTGGCTGGAGACTTTATAGTATCTTTCCCCTGCCACGCCCACCAAGCCACGCCCACAGAACCGGTAGTAAAAAAAAATTGAATCCCACCACTGCCCGAGAAGGTTTTGGCAACTTGTCCTATCCTGTGACCCTGCAATCTCCTTCTGAGGACTTTTTCAGTCCACTGAAACAGATTTGAAGAGCATGGAAGCGGGGAGAAAGAATTTCTCTGGCTGGCCGCTGGCGTTTCACCTGCAGAATGGCATGATTAGGTGCAACCCATCTGTCTGCATTAGCAGTCTGCATCTCTTTCCTGCTGATGTGCAGCGATAAGAAGAAGCTGAGCATTGGATTGTGGGGCGGGAGGCTGCAACTGTTTCTCTTGGCCTTCCCAGTCCTTCCCAGAGGGTAAAATGATAAGCACAAGGCTCCTGCAGAGCTGTGGAGAAAGCAAACATTGTGCAAAATTAAAACTATTTGGAAAAATACAATTCTGGATTTGGTTAATGCAGATATCCATTCTTCACACAAATAGTGGAATGGTGATGCAGACACTGATAGGGAACCCAGATTTTATTTTTGATGTATTGACAACTTTTGTATTATTTGTCTGTTTGTTTGTTTTTGCTTGACCATTTTTTCTTGAACCATAAATTTACTGCAGGTAAAACTGCAAAGACAATTTAAAACCAGAAGGAGAAATATGATTAAATAAATAGTATTAGTCTTATAATATAATAAATAAATACTGGAATTGATTTGAAGTGAAATATTGTATCCAGTTTTGGTTACCACAACATAAATAGAGATGTTAAGACTAGAAAGAGTGCAGAGAAGAGCAACGAAGATTATTAAGGGACTGGAGGCTAAAACATACAAAGAACAGTTGCTAAAATTGAATGTGTTTAGTTTGATGAAAAGAAGGATTAGGGGTGACATGATAGCAGTGTTCCAATATCTAAGAGTTTGCCACAAAGAAGAGGAGTCAAGCTATTCTCCAAAGCAGCTGAACGGGTTGAAACTGATCAAGGAGAGAGCCAACCTAGAACTAAGAAGAAATTTCCCAACAGAACAATTAATCAGTGGAACAAATTGACTCCAGAAGTTGTAAATGCTCCAACACTGGAGGTTTTTAAGAAGAGATTGAACAACCATTTGCCTGAAATTGTATAGGGTTTCTTGCCTGAGAAGGGGGTTGGACTAGAGGACCTCCAAGATCCCTTCCAACTCTGTTATTCCGTATCCATACTCACTCCAAAACTGCAGTTTCTTTGACTTCTTAAATATTCAGCTACAATCCGGTGTAAATAGTATAGCAACTGAATCTAGCCCATCTACAAAACGGAATAAATTGGGCAGACCATGGCTTGACTTATTCACATCACCTTAATCCATAATGTGAGCCTATTTTGGGCTTGGCATAATATAGGAAACCAAGCATTGGGGTTTGTAAACTTCAAAGTGAAACATGGTTTATTCAACAAACTGTAATTAAAATACAGGCACATGGCACAAACCCAGCCCTCTGATATTTTCCTTTATATTTCCCCACGGACAGTCTTGAAAGACTAACCAATTAAAAAAAAAAAACCCAAAGGTTCCTGAATTACCTTCATTATCCGAGCTTCAGAGGCCAGATCAAAAGCAAGGCTGGCGTTAACCTGTAGGTAAATCAGACTCTGCCTCCACTGTCCTTGTAAAGAAATAATCTTCAGGTTTTCATTTGTGGTGGCTTTGTCCCATTCTTTAGAAACTCAGATCAGAAGGTCAGCTTGGCTGTTAGAAAGAATTCTACTCTGCCTGCAGGGCATCTGACACTGCATTGACTGTTCTACCCACGTCTTTTCCTGCATAGAAAACTCTCAACAGTACAGGTATTAACTTGCACAGCCCAATTTGCAATTGGAAATGCCGCCGAGGCAGGAATCATTTTCTTGTGAATCAGTGATAACAGGAACGTTATTCAGATTACTGACGCTACGTGGCTGATCAGAAGGCTTGGGATTTGGCTCCCTTAATATGACCCAGTGGGCAACATGTTGGCTAGGGATCCATGCCCCTCCACAAGCCCTTTCTTTGCATCTGTCAGAATAATGGAATAGCAAAGTTGGAAGGGATCTGAGAGGTCTTCTAATCCAACCCTTTGCTCAAATAGGAAACTACAGTAGAAGCTTGGGTCACAAGCGCTTCTGTTCGCGACCAAATCAGGTGAGGACCAAAAATTTGGGGAAGTTGTTGCTTCTGGTCGCGAACAGATTCTCGGGTGCTGATCAAATACTGTCGCGGCAATTTCTCCTTCTGCGCATGGCCAGAATTGTAGGTGCATGTGCAGTCAGTCTCGCTTCTGTTCATGACCAAATCAGGTTGCGACCGAAGTCCTGGAATGGATTACAGTCGTGACCTGTGGTTCCACTGTATAACCATTTCAGACAAAAGGTTGTCCAATCTTTTCTTTTAAAAAAGCCCAGTGTTGGAGTACCTACAACTTCTGGAGGTAACTCTATTTATTGTTCTCATTGTCAGGAAATTTCTCCATAGTTCTAGGATGGTTTTCTCCTTGGTTAGTTTCTATCCATCACTTCTTGTCCTGCCTTCCAGTGCTTTGGAGAATAGGTTGATCCCCTCTTCTTAGTGGCAGCCCTTTTAGATATTGGAAAACTGCTTCCATGTCACTCCGAGTCCTTCTTTTATTAAACTAGACATACCCAATTCCTGCAACTATTCTTCATGTGTTTTAGCTTCAGACTTCAACCACTCTTACACTTTGGTGGATTAGGGTAGTTCCCACCCATTTTGAGATAGAAATAATATGAAAGCTCTTAGATAGAATACATAATATCACATCACACAAAAAAAGTATGATGTTAAAAATGTGTTTGAACCTTTTCTATGCTATTTTAGCTCTGCTGAGAAAAAAAGATGTGATAGGTCCTATTAGATTGGAAGAAGGTGGATAAAATGAGGTATTTTATTTTAAAGCTGCTTACTTTTCCTAAATGTATGGGTGTTTTATCCTTCATCTTTGTATATAGATATTTAATTTCACTGTGCATGTATTATCCATAGGGGCATATAAGATACACACAAATAGACCCACAAAAGTAATTATGCACAGGAAAATTTCTCACAAGAAATCAAGGGATTGATCATTTGTTTCCTTGGACCAGGAAGATAGGAGAGCGCAGGAGGGGAATTACCAATGAGAGGTCAGAGTCACCTATTGTCTGGACTGAACATTTTCCAAGCTACTTCCAAGATGTGATTAAGCCATTTTTGGGTCAAGCTATTCTGAATTTAACACAGAAGCAGTTTAAATGGCAACTCGGGAGAGCCTTTTGCATAAGGGACACTGGCTGTGCAGAGATATGATGACTCTTGTCTCTCTGCAAATTGTATTTCCTGTTCAAAAAAGCATGCTTCCTCTCTGGGCTCTTCTTGTCTCCCAAACTAATGCAGAGAGCTCATTCTGCCTCCCCTTCTCTTGTCATTAGCATTACACCAACTGGTCCAGTGATAATTCAATGGGTTCTAAACTCTCGGCTTTTAATTGAGAAGAACATCAGTTGGAATCAGCTTAATCCAGCCTTTTCCATGACACAATTGCTTTTGCAGGAGTTCCCCTGATCTGCTTCAAAGCATCATTGCCTCCGACTGCATGCCGCGTGAGGCCATGGTGAGAGAAAGGTATCCCGTCACTTTGAGCACCTATAGAACGAAATTTCAAAATCCAAAATCCAATTTGCTCAGCTCGGTAATATCATCAGCACCCCAAATCAGAATAAAGTTAATATTCAGCTCATGATAAGCTTACCTCCCAGGGATCTCAATTAGTCTACCTTTGGGGAGGAGCAAATCAGACTCATGGTAGAATCCTATTGATTGTACTTGCCCTTATCCCCAAAAAACATGGCTCCGACAAGCACCAGAGAGATGATGACCTTTTCCAGGATTGCCTCTCCTGTGAAAATAGGTCCTTGGTCCTATGGTCTCATATGGTCTGTGCAGAGGTGGCATTCAGCAGGTTGTGACCAGTTCTGGAGAACCGGTAGCGGAAATTTTGAATAATTTGGAGAACCGGTAGTGGAAATTTTGGAGAACTGCCAAATACTACCTCTGACTGGCCCCACCCCCATCAATTCTCTGCCTCCCAAGACCCAGCTGATTGGCTGGGTCTTCTTTTGTTGCCCTGGAGAATGGATCTGGAAAGCAGGTTAGCGGGGTGGGGAGGGAATGGGGATTTTGCAGTATCCTTCCCTTGCCATGCTCATCAAGCCCCGCCCACGGAACCGGTAGTAAAAAATTTTGAATCCCACCACTGGGTCTATGTAAGTCCCCACACTGTCACCACGTGTAACCTGCATCTGCTCTTTTGTTTTATGGTTTCTTTGCACTAAGAGAAGCTGGCAAATCCCAGTCCTAATTGAAATCCCCCAAAGATGGTGACAGAGGTTTAAATCTTCACGTGCTTTGCCGCAGCACAATTCTTCACGTGCACAGAAATTCAATGGAGCTTAGCTCTAACCACCATTCAGGGAAGTGCAAAGAACTTTAGAGCAATGTGTATGCTTTTAGAATAAAAGATATCACAATAAAAATATATTCAGAGAAGGAGGGGGAGAGAGAGAGAGAGAGAGACCATCCAGAATTCTCCCAGAAAAACATGACAGCAGTGTTCCAATATTTGAGGGGCTGCCACAAATAAGAAGGGATCAACCTATTTTCCAAAGCCCCAGAAGGCCAGACAAGAAACAAAGGATGGAAACTAATCAAAGAGAGAAACAACCTGGAATTAAGGGAGAAACTTCCTAACAGTGGGAACAATTAACCAATGAAACAGCTTGCCTTCAGAAATTGTAGGTTCTCCATTAACTAGAGACTTTTAAGAAAAGTGTCACGTGTAGAATGGTATAGGGTCCCCTACTTCAGCAGGGGGTTGGATTAAGAGAGCTTCAGGGTCTTTCCAATCAGAGGTGGTATTCAGCAGCTTCTGGCCAGTTCTGGAGAACTGATAGCGGAAATTTTGAGTAGTTTGGAGAACCAGCAAATGCCACCTCTGATTGGAGATTTTATAGTATCCTTCCCCTGCCACCCCCACCAAGCCACGCCCACAGAACCGGTAGTAAAAAAAAAAAATTAAACCCCACCACTGTTTTCCAACTCCATTATTCTGTTAAAACAGGTAGTGGATTTATAAATGTTGCCAGTGTGTTTGCATGTCCTGACCCAAAGAAGTTTTTTTTTTCCCTCCGTGCTTCAGCAGGAGGCAGGAATTAAAACATCCTGCATTTGCTGGGAAGGACGCTTATCAAAAGATAGTTTATCACTGAGAACTGTCTACAACTTGAACACTTTCCCCAAAATAACCACTAATTCCGCCTGTCTTTTAAACTACATTCATTAGTCACCAAGAATTGCCCTTGTAGTTTAAAAAAAGAAAAGAAAACAACAGAAAGGAGAAGAAATCCTCCAGCAACATTTCTCCTCCTTTCAAATAAATAAATAAAAGGATCAGGCGAATGATAAGATGAGATAAGGCAGAGCATGACTTCCCCGGCACAACTCAATCTTCCAACTCAAGAGTTTGTTTTGCAGGATAATAAATCCAGCCAAATGGTGAGCCCTGAAAGACAAAGAAAAGGTCATTGGATACATTTAGCACTTTTTATACTGCAGTCCCATCACCTAATTAAAGGCCACTTCAAAGTAGAAAATGCTTTAGGTTTTATGCATGGGTAGTTTCTGATGAATCCTTTTCAAAAGACATCCCTGCTCCTAACTTTGCAAATGTTAAATGTACTTTTCATAGCCAGGTGAAATTAGAATTATCTTCTGAAGTAATCTTAAGTATAGTATATAAAATCATACATTGTAATGTCCTACCTGTCAATGAATACTTCAGCTTCAACCATAAGAATACAAGAGCAAACAATAGATACAAACTCAAGGTTAACCGCACCAAACTTGATTGCAGGAAATACGACTTCAGCAACAGAGTGATCAATGTCTGGAATACTCTAACTGGCTCTCTGGTTTCTTCTCCAAACCCCAAAAACTTTAACCTTAGACTGTCTACTATTGACCTCATCCCTTTCCTAAGAGGTCTGTAGGGGGCATGCATAAGCGCACCAATGTGCCTACTGTCCCTGTCCTATTGTTTCTTTTATTTTTCTTATATGTATCCATGTATTTATAACTATGTTTTTACTTATACCTATTATCTTGTAAGCAATTGACAAACCAAATCAGTCAGTCAATCAATCAATCAATAAATAAATAAATAAAAATATGTACCACTGTTAGATGGAAACAATATAATGCAAAATAGAGCCTGACTCTGTTGCCATCTTGTGGTCATCCAATGTTCTGTAAACCAGATCGGGTTTCCAGGTTTGCAAATAGATTTAAAAAATAAAAGAACATTTTCCTCCGTTTTGGGTTTTTTAAAGCTTGTTTTTAACTTATTTCTCCATCTATATAAGAACTCTCCTCCAGTAGGGAAACCTAGCATGTTTGCAAATTTTGTTGACCTTTTGCCACTGAATTCTAAAATCTGTTTATTTAACTAGTTTTTTTTTTCTTTTGTACTCCTTTATGTTTAAATAAACAACAATATTGTTCACTTTAAGCATTGCTGAGAGAATTGGGTGCTAACTAAATTAAGCAATAATTGATTTAGGAATATTCTGTTGTGTCAGCCTTTCAAAATGTAAAATATCAATGCAGTAAATAATCAGAACATATGGATGTGTCTTAAGATAAAAATAACATAGGGAGTCACAAGAAATAAAGTAAGAAGGAAGTTCTCAAACTTTTTAATATTAAATTTTTAAATACGATAAGACTTTTTGCATTCCCCTTACATCTCCATTTCAGGAATCAATTCTAAGTAATAATTTTAACTAAATTTAAATTGAAACCTTTGAGAAACACAGAGAATTTGGAATGTAAGACTACGTAAGAGAAAACTTGCATGTTACGAATTCCCACAAAGCTGAATGGCATTTTTTCATTTTTATTTTTTAAAAAGTTAGAATATGAAGTCCTGACTGCTTTTCTTAGAGAACTGAAGAGATAATTTAGTATCTCTTTTGAACGTGGACGAGGAAGACACATGTACTTGGAAATATTTTCCTCCTCGTTTTTATTGTTGCTGATATATACTGTTAATTACAGTACAAGTTTAAAGGCTTTACTAGTTAAAAGGTATCAGCTACAATCCTCAATATCAGCTTCAGTTCTGCTTGGAACTGAATTGATCGTTGTTATATTATGCTCAGAGTCCTACAAAGCAGACATATCTACTCATAAAGTTGCAGATGAGATTTTCATTCATAAACTATAATTCCATACTTCAAGTTCTATTAAAAAAGGATTTATTAGCTGTTACGTTCTTCATTAGGTATTTAAGTTCCAATATTTTTTTTTATGCAGTTACCGGTAAGAGTGACTAAGCGGCTAAGTCACAACCTCACTTTTTCTTGCTCTGCCTGGACAAGCTAGCTATCCAGAAAATTCAGAATGGATTGCGAGGCTTTGTGTATCCAAAAGCTGTTTCCTATCATAACAGCTCCAGGGTTTTCTTCCTGCTCTGCCTGGATAATCAGGCACAATGCACAGTTTTGATTTAGCTTCATGGGGAAGTCAAAAAGTCAAAGTTATGACTATGCAATCAAAACTCCATCCCATTTTTTAATTTGTTGATATCCCAGTCAAATACCAAGGAATGGGGCTTTGATGGCACAATCAAATCTGCTGGCTTGATTTTTTTGACATGCCCGCTGTCTAAAGGGTGTAAGTTGCCCTCGTTTGGCTGCATTAGTAGGTGCCACAATTTAACAATACAACTGCTTTCATAAGCAGAACTACTCTGACTAGATAAGATGCTTGCAGAGAGTGTTCATTCTCTCTGTTTAGTTCTTCTCTTGGAAAGAGATTTGCAAGCAACACCAAGCTTAATTAGTACACATAGGTTTAGAAACAATATGTATATCGACTCACAATATCTAATTGGGAAAAAAGTGTGGTGAGATTATTGTGTATTGACTTAAGTTTCCACTCAGGTCCATGCTTTGAGCGGGAAAGTACGGACCTCTCCCATTGGTTGATGCCGTTTGACAGCTGGCTATAAAAGGCAGCTGTCAAACGACATCAGCTGTTGCCGCTCCAGCTGGCTGCCGTGTTAGAGCGGCAGTAGCGGTAACCCTTTATTTCAAAAATAAAGTGAGAGCTGAACCTTTGCCTTGATGTCTGCCTGAGTGATTACCGCTACTCTACAACACTGGCGACGAGGGCGGGATCCTAAATAAAGGCAAGCCAGGAAAGAAAGGAAAAAGAGCGAAATCACTAGCCGAGAGCTGAAATCGCTACAAAGTTGCTGTCACTGTTCGCGAAGCATGGTCTCTAACTCGCCTCAGGAGAAGCAGTACAGCTGACAGAAAGATGACTTCGAATCCTGCATTCCCGCCCTTCAGACCGACGGCAGAGACATGGGAATCATACAGGAACCGGTTTGACTGCTTTTTAGATGCTATAGACCTTTCAGATATCTCTGACCATAGAAAAAAGTCTTACTTCCTAAGCTTTTGCGGAGCCACGGTATTTGACACCGCAACAGCATTACTGGCCCCACAATCTATTAAGACTATTCCCTGGGAGGAACTGCAAGAAATTCTCTCAAATCATTACTCCCCTAAGCCTTCCAGAATTGCCAGACGCCATACCTTCAGAAGGCGCATTCAGTCAGAGGGAGAAACCATTAGTGACTATATGGCAGCACTGAGAACAGCTGCCTTACATTGTGTTTTCAGGGACTACCTCGAAGATATGCTGTTAGATCAGCTGGTATGTGGAGTTAGAGATCCCAAATTACAAAGACGATTACTAGCTAAAGGGGATCTAACCTTAAAGCAAGCCATAGAAGAATCCCAGGCTGCTGAGCTATCAGCACTCTCAGCAGTTGAAATACAGGGAAACCCAATCAGACTAGATAACCCAACAGTGCATTTTGATGAAGCCTCCACAGAGGAAGAGGCTACTGAGGTAAACCGCCTCAGACAGCCCAACACAAATCAAAGGGAGTACAGGCAGGGTACAAGCCAACCCCCACGAATACATACTACCTGTTTAAGCTGTGGGGGCAACCATCTCAGGGCATCCTGCAGATTCAGGAATGCCATACGCTTAAGATGTCAAAAGAGGGCCATTTGGCAAAAATATGTCAGGCAGGAAAGACCTTTAACCAGCCACAAAGGCCTCAGAAACCCATACAATATCCAAGACAAATCGAGGACTGCTTCACATGCTACCAATCTAAGATACCTAAAAATAATTCTAACAAAATTAGTGTCACTGTTTCTATAGAAGGTAGACCATGCAGAATGGAAGTAAACACCGGCTCTGCACTATCCATCATCTCGTGGGGCATCTTGAAGAAACTACTTCCCAGGGTAACAAGAAAGAAGATTCCAGGCTGCAATCTAACTCTACGGGACTACCAAGGCAGAACCATTCCTGTCATTGGAAAAGGCAAGTTTCCAATTCATTTTCAAGATTTTAAGGGTCACTTGCCTCTAGTGATAGTGGATGGCGCCCTCCCAAGCCTATTGGGACTAGACTGGTTCCCTGCCCTGGGCCTCCACATAGGTGGAATCCACGCCATTGCAAGTTCAGACGTTGATTCCCTGTTCAGGGAATATGCAGACGTATTCAGCGAGGGCCTAGGCTGCTATGTGGGAACCCCAATATCCTTCAAGGTGGACTCCCAAGCAGTACCAATCTGTTTAAAACCCCACAGAGTTCCTTTTGCAATTCGTCCTAAACTTGACAAGGAACTAGACAAATTAATTAAACAGGGCATACTGCAACCTACAGACTTTTCAAAATGGGAGACCCCTATAGTGATGCCTCTAAAGAAGGATGGAAATTTAAGAATCTGCTCTGATTATAAATCTTTGATAAATAAATTTTACAAGTAAGCGTGTATCCAGTCCCCATGGTACTCCATTCCCTTGAGCCTGGCTCCATTTTTGCAAAATTAGATATGTCCCAGGCGTATCAACAGTTCCCTGTTGATGACGAAACTGCTGAACTGCAAACAATAGTGACACACAGAGGGGCTTTCAAATGTACACGCCTACAATTCGGAGTTAGTGTTGCCCCTGGAATTTTCCAGTCCCTCATGGAAAGAATTTTGCAAGGGTTGCCAGGCGTTGTGCCATACTTCGATGACATCCTTGTATCTGCCACCAGTCAACAGCAATTACTACAAAGGGTCAGAAGTGTACTTGAGCGTTTTAGACAGTCAGGTCTTAAATTAAAAAGGGAGAAATGCACCATAGCCACTCCACAAGTAGAATTCTTAGGTTACAAAATTGATGCCAAAGGTATTCACCCAACGGAGTCAAAGGTCAAGGCCATTCATGACGCGCCCACTCCTACTAATAAAACAGAGCTTCAAGCTTTCCTGGGCCTCCTGAATTTCTATGCTTCGTTCCTACCCCATAAAGCTTCAATTGCCGAGCCTCTTCACAGGCTCTTAGACAAGAAATCGCCATGGCACTGGGGACCAAGGGAAAGTCTTGCTTTCAAGGAAGTCAAGTCACTACTAACGTCCAAAGCTGTACTAATTCAATTCAATAAGGACTTACCACTAGTTCTAGCAGCTGATGCTTCCCCCTTCGGAATTGGGGCCGTTCTGAGTCACAGACTGCCTAACGGTGCAGAAGCACTTATAGCCTTCTTTTCCAGGACACTGTCCTCCACTGAACGCAACTATAGCCAGATTGATAAGGAGGCCTTGGCTGCAGTTGCTTCAGTAAAGAAATTCCATGAGTTTCTCTACGGTCATCACTTCAAACTCATAACTGACCACAAGCCACTGTTAGGTATTTTATTCGGCACTAAACAGACTCCCCAGATTTTATCCCCAAGGATGACCAGATGGACTGTTTTTCTGGCTGCATATTCCTACACTCTAATCCATCGCTCCGGAAAAAATCTTTGCCATGCTGATGCCCTCAGCCATTGCCCCCGGCCTGTTCCAGTCGAGGACCCAGCACCAGTGATTGCCATTTTCCTCATTGAAGAACTCAGGCTGCTGGTCACCGCTTCTGACATCGCTGCCCATTCGGCCAAGGACTAGGTAATTTCCCAAGTCCTCGACTGGGTAGGGAGGGGGTGGCCTACAACCCCTTATCCATCAGAATTCCTACCCTACAAGCTACGCCAACAGGAACTTTCCTCATTGCAAGGCTGTTTACTGTGGGGAACCAGAGTAGTGATTCCCCCCAAGTTGCAAACCTCAATCTTGAAGGTGCTGCACGAGGGTCACCCGGGAATAGTTTGGATGAAGGCCCTCACCCGCAGCTACGTATGGTGGCCGGGCATGGATGCCCAAATCTCTAGCTGGGTCAATTCTTGCCAGGCATGCCAAGCCACCAGGGCATCCCCACCAGCAGCCACCCCTAGGACCTGGGAGGAGGCAGGCAGCCCCTGGTCCAGAATCCATATAGACTTGGCTGGCCCTTTCCACGGGCGCACATTCCTGGTGGTAGTGGATTCATTTTCAAAGTGGGTGGAATTGACCTTAATGCACTCCACCACTACTGAAGCAGTTAGCAAGGCACTGACCAGGATGTTCGCCACACATGGCCTTCCTGATTCCATTGTACCTGACAATGGCCCCCAATTTACCTCCTGTGAATTTGAGATTTTCCTAGCAAACCTGGGCATCAGACATATATTAGTAGCCCCTTTTCATCCTGCTAGTAATGGGCTGGCTGAGAGGGCAGTCAGATCTGCCAAGGAGTTACTACAGAGATTGGGACCCATTAATTGGCATTCTAGACTGGCCCAATACCTGTTGAGCCAACATACAACACCTTGTGCCTCCACAAATAGGTCACCAGCCAAAGTGTTAATGGGACGCCAGCTGAGAACCACTCTTGACAGGCTGCACCCAAATTATGCCCCAATGCTTTCCCTTGGGTCTAACAGCCAAGACAGAGGGTTCCTAGTAAACAACAAAGTGTATGTCAGGAACTTTGCTGGGCAACCACTGTGGTTACCGGATCGTGTGGTAGCAGTAACTGGTCCTAAGTCTTATAGAGTCCAGCTACCTGATGGGCGTGTCTGGCGGCCACATGGACCAATTGAGGAGACGTTGCAGCACTGCACCCAGAGGTCATCTAGATGGTCCCAATACAGAAGCACCACCACCACCCGGAGAAACCAGCCTCCAGCCCACCAGGGATGACAGCCTACCTGAGGAAGAAGCTGACCAAGGTCCTGACCTGGTTCCAGACGTCCCAGCAGTCTCACCTCCGATAGAAGCCATGCAGCAAGCAGAAGACAACAACCCGGTGCCATTTCCAACCGAACCAAGAAGATCTGGATGAGTACGCAGGCGCCCAACTTATTTACAGGACTACGCATGCTCCTCACTGGGAGGGAGGAGTGTTGTGTATTGACTTAAGTTTCCACTCAGATCCGTGCTTTGAGCGGGAAGCACGGACCTCTCCCATTGGTTGATGCCGTTTGACAGCCGGCTATAAAAGGCAGCTGTCAAACGGCATCAGCTGTTGCCGCTCCAGCTGGCTGCCGTGTTAGAGCAGCAGTAGCGGTAACCCTTTATTTCAAAAATAAAGTGAGAGCTGAACCTTTGCCTTGGTGTCTGCCTGAGTGATTACCGCCGCTCTACAACAGAGATAAACACCAGATGCCTGGAGACAGTGAAAGCTCTTAGCTGCCCTTCCAGTTGCAGAAGAATTGGGCCTATGAAAATCAGCATTATTTGTCCATCCATGGGAGCAATAACTCATTCCATTGCTCTTGGACCTTCCCTCCCAATGCTGGGAAGTGAGAGGACAAGGGACTACAGCTCATCACTCTTGCATGGCTGAACTAAGAAGATTAAAATTATTTGGGGAGACAGACAGTTTAACTAACCAAAGTCCAATCTTTCCATTGCCAGATTTTCTACCATTCTCAACTATTCCCTCTCCATGACCGAAGATTAATCTAGTAGTAATTTGCTGTTTTGGCATGTGTATCTCCATTTGTGCTTTGGGAATTTAAATAAATACAGCTGAAGGTAGCTTTTTTGGAGTGAATGGGAAGACATAGAGCAGTTTAAGAAAGAATTGGGTACATTTCAGTAACTGGAAGGGAGAGGAATGATTCCGAACCATCACTGATTTAACAAAGGTGCCTCTTTAATCAGTGAAACTGTTTTGTAGACTAGAAGTAATAGTTATAAGTTCTCCTTTAATAAATGAATGAACTGAACCACAATGATTGCAGCTGAAAGGTGATTGGGTGTTTTGTAGGAGGTAAACTTCTGAACAGAGAGAAAAAAATGCTTTGATGGGTTTGCTAATTTGTCAAGAATTAAGAGATACAGAAGAATCTAGTTGAAAAACCTAGTTGAAAAAGGAATCATTAGGGCTTATAAGTGACTGTATACATATTTTTCATACTAGAAGAGAGTTCTTGTATAAATGGAGAAAATGCTCATAAGCCTACAGATCACAGATTTTAAATGTGCCTCAAGCAAAAAAGGCAAGAGGTTGTTGGAAGAAAATCCTGGGTCCAAATCTAAGCCAAGTTGTGAATAAACACACTGGATGGCTGCTTGGGGTGGAAGGTAATTTTTTTTTTTATTTGGCAGCTTAATGTGGAGCAGAGCAACTGAAGATTGACTACAAAGTTAGAAAGCTAAGATTAGAAATACATATAATAATGGTGGGCTTTGATCATGAAGTAATGGACTTTGATGTAAGGCATTTTTAGATGTATAAATTAAGACATTTTTGTTCCAGGGACATATAAAGTCCAGAGAGGAAGATTTGTCCCATACCCTGTGAGATTTGTAGATCTTAGATATGTAGATCTTCTCCTAGAAGTGAATTTTTAGAAGGGATTCTGGTTGAGGCGCAGTATTGTGATAAAAGACTTATCTTGAGGGGGTACTCTTTTATATTTGTTTGCTGGTGCCAAAGAGATGTGATTGGTCAATTTCAGCCCAAGTGACAAATGCCAACGGATAAACTTTAAGTGGCTTCTTTGCATCCTTATTTTAAAGCTTGCCTGGCAGATCAGAAGTGGCCTGGGTATCATGGATCCTGGCCCAAAGGGGACAGAGGGCATCACAACGACTTTGATCTTCTAACAAGTTTAATCTAAGATTCAGAAAGTACCAAGGACAGGCTGTTATTTTGAGACAAGAGATAAATAGAAGAAACATACATAAAATATAACCGGCATTAGTAATACATTGTAAAGAAGGTTACCAATAAACCTAGTTTGTTTTTGAAGATCCAGACAATGCATCAAAGTATAGTTTTTAGAGCAGGGGTCTGCAACTTTGGCAACTTTAAGCCTGGAGGACTTCAACTCCCAGAATTCCCCAGCCAGCAAAGCTCAATTTACTCATACGTTTAGAGATAGAAGAGCTACAATATGTGATTAACTTTTCCACATAGAGAAGGATTGCATGGCTTCCAAAAGAAGTTATTCTAGGTGCCACAACTTTTTTCTTCTATTTATTCCTCCCCCAACTGCAGTGATATATGGGGGAACTGAGGTGAGGGGTGAGTCCAGAAGGAGTAGAAGAAGGCCATTCTACTCCCAATGGTTGTGACCCTGATTGTGTCTCTTATGTTTTGATACATTTTAAAATAATATTATTATTTCTTAAACCATTTGTTAAAGAAAATTAGGAAGTACAGAATGTCTAACAAAACCAAAGGTAAGTGTCCTACTTATTGGCCAATGTGGGCTGCTTATCTCATAGATATCTGTTGAGAAGGAAGAGGAGATGTGTGGGTTGATGTCATCACAAAAGTCTTATTAGCCCACTGTGTTGGCTAGAGAAAATGGAAGTTGTAGTCCAGCTCAATTATAAAATGTTATGCTTTGAACAGTTGCCTTTGGGTTATGATATTGGAAGTTTATAAAGTGTTTTCATTGCTGAGAAAGATATAAAAAACTCGTGCATCCTGTTTTAGAACTTTGGGATTGGACCACTATAGTGACTAAACAATCTGCTCAAGGAAGTAAAAACAAACATTAGAAAAAAGAAGCAGGGTTTTAAAGAGTAAAATCTAGCAGTGCTTTCTGCTGATCAGAATAATTTTGTATTCAGCTGAAGGAAGAGTGCAAAAATTGCCAATTCTTCACAGAAATCTTAAAAGATGTTTGGCACAGTTTCCTCTCTATTATATCTTTTATTGGTAGGAGACTCAAGAAAAGCTTCTTGCTTTCATCATAACCATAGCTCTTTCAATTAAACAGACAATAGGGGCTGTCTTGTGAGACTCTAAAAGCTAACAAATGTATTAGGCCATTGTAAAAGATTTGCAAGCAAATCTTAGTTGCAGCAGACAAACAGCATTCTCTTATCATACATAGTTAAGACCATAAGGTTTGTGATGAAACTCCCATTTCAGTATCGATGTCTGAAGTATGTGCTCTTCTGACTCAGTGTCTGAGGCTATCTTTGCTGAGAATCACTCAAAATAATCTTACATGGTAGAAGTAAGGAGGATGTATGCAGGATGATATCACAAAATCCTATTAGTCCAATGTTTTGACAGAAGAAGAAGAAGAAAGAAGAAAGAAGAAGAAGAAGAAGAAGAAGAAGAAGAAGAAGAAGAAGAAGAAGAAGAAGAAGAAGAAGAAGAAGAAGAAGAAGAAGAAGAAGAAGAAGAAGAAGAAGAAGAAGAAGAAGAAGAAGAAAGAAGAAGAAGAAGAATTTTATTGTCATTGTACAAGTACAACGAAACTGTGGATGCACCCCAGCAACTATTTGCAATACAATAAAACCAAAACACTTATAAATAAAATAAGAAAAATAGAGTATCCACATCTCCATTTGCAATTTAAGAGTGCAATATCTACGAATATACAAAGAAATAAGAATAAAGAAAATGGGAGCATCAATCAAGATATTCTGGTCTGAATTTGGCAAGCAAATCAAGGTCCACTGAATGAAAATGACAAAAAATACAATCCCACTTAATTCCCTTCTCTGTTTATTAATTAATTAATACAGCATCCCTTTGCCCATGCTTCCAAGGAATTCTGTGAGTTGATTATCATGAATGGATCTGCTTAGATAAGTAGATTCAAGTGCAAAACTCCATAAAATCATGCAAAACATTTAGCAAATGTTGGAAACATATTTGAAAACATGTCAAAATGTCTCATTTGGTGTCCTCATGGATTGTCACACAAAGGGGGTAGATATCACACTTTCTTATTTCCTTTATTGCCAGTAGAACAAATCTTGTTCACTGCAAAATAAAAAAAGGACTTACAAGAAGGATGATTGGATGAGAGCTGTGCTGTCACTACTTTCAGACCTAGGCGATGAAAAATTTGCATAGTGCCACAGAAGGTTCATCATTGTGGCTGCAACTTTGCTTAAAATTTTTTTCTCCTATTTATTCCTTCCCCTTAACAAAAGTAGATGACAAATGTTATGGGAATGGCATCTAGACCTCACAATGAATGATTAGGAGACAGACGGAAGTAAATACTGGGTGTCTGGTAATTTATACATTAGGTTGATTATTCCTATTATGTTATTTCTCAATAAAATTCCCTATGCTTTAGAAACCAATCAGCTAACATATAACTGCAGCTTGTAGCTAGCATGATAATTAGGACTATCATTTTTGGATTGCAATAATGTGGTTGACCAGTAGATGGCACCAAAGAAACTCCTAATTGCTAATTTTTGGTATTGTCTGGATTTTTCAGCCCAGATAATCCTAACCTTATAATCTTAGTAAGCAGGGGCATCTGTAGACAAGACAATGATATGTGTATGACAACATAATCTTATACTGTAGAGGTGTTATATCCTCCTTCATTCCTGGAGACATATGGGCAGAGATTATTGTGAAAGCAAAATATTTTAGCTGGAACATGTCTCATACTATTTATTTCTACTTCACTTTATATTACTACAAAATTTAAAAAGACTTGCAATCATCGGTTTAAAAACAACGACATGTGAACGATTATTTAAAACAGCAGAGAAATGACACATTCAGTTTTAAAAGGAAGGGAAAGAAGAAAAAGAAAGCTGAACTCAGCACTCATCGAGGCAAGATAAAGAGGCAAACTGTCAAGAAGAAGCTTACTTTGTCAGGACTTAGGAACTTCAGAAGAGAAAATACTCAAAGTTAAAGGTACCGCTACTGAGAAGTCCTGCCTGTGAGTAACCCACAAGAACTGTATTCTGTCAGTTCTGATGATTTAGTCAGAATATAAAACAAAGATATTTATCAAATCTCGAAGTCCCTGTTTAGATTTTTATATTTCAATAGCAAACATTGAAATCTGGTCATATCTAACTAATTGGCAGCCAGTTTCCTATATGGGAATCAAAACCTTACATTTTTCAGTCAGTGGGAAGACAGCCTAGACAACAACATAAGGAAGGATTAGTCTCTTAATGGACCTTTGGGCCATGCTGTGGAGCCAATTCAACGGCTGAGAGATGATTATGCAGGAAAATCAATCAAACATGAAAGCAAAAAACGTTATTAGGTGGACTATGAGAAGCAGTGTTTGGGGATAAGAGCAAATCTTCTTTTTCTTTCTTTCTTTCTTTCTTTCTTCTTCTTCTTCTTCTTCTTCCTCCTCCTCCTCCTCCTTTGATTCTGATTCTTCTTCTGATACTTCTTCTTCTCATCTTCTTCCTCTCCCCTCCTCCTCTCAAGTCTAGATCCAACTTTAGACTGCCAGAATAAAGCTTCTTGGCTTTGTCATTGGCCAAAAATAAATCATTATTGATACATGTTTCTGGTAGTAGCGGACATTCCAGCAGATGGGCCAGGCTCTCTGCATTCACACAGCATATTGTTATCTGCTAAAAGCCTTCACTTGAGCATATCGGTGTTATACTTAGGCACTCCAACCCTCAACCTATTCAGAGTACTCCAAGTAGTATAATGGAGGTTCGATCCTTCAATCATATCCTCCTTTAATGTTATTCCTTGCTGATGGAGCAAGAAAGAAGAAACAAAAGAGCATTTCACCAGTCAAGAAATTGAGTGGACATTTTAGCTCAGGGGTGTCAAACTCAATTTCATTGAGGGCCACATCAGGGTTGTGTTTGACCTTGGGGGGCTGGGATAGGCATGGCCAAGATGGGCATGGTCAACATGACATCATTTGTGTTGAGAGGTGCCTGTGGTGGCCCGAGTGCTCTGTCGGCAAAAACAGGCTCCCAAGCTCCGTTTTCAGCTGCAATGGCCTCCTACAACCCTCTGCCAGCAAAAACGGAACTTAGGGGGCCATGTGCAGCCCTCTTGAGGTCTGGTTGAGGTCAGAGCTCGGGAGGGTTGCACACGGACCTCACGAGCTCTGTTTTTGCTGGAAGGAACATTGTGGGCTCGTCCTTCACTGCTTCCAGGGTGGATCTGCACCACGAGCCTTGAGGTTGACACCCCTGGTAGCTCGATTTCTAATTAGATGGGTGTGGGTGATCCCTCTTTTTCCATACTTCTTTTGAAGAAACTGGTTTGTTCTTTTATCTGAAGAAAATAAGAGCTCTTCCACGCATCTTTTAGAGAAAATTTGCCTTGAACTTAAATAAAGAGGAGGGCATTTCAACCAGGTTCTCGCTCTGTGTCATCTGGAGGCATTAATAACAGTAACTAAGCAAATTCACAGATATCCTGTGAACTTATTTTCATCTGGGTCTTCTTTTCTAAGGATTAAAAATATTGTTTTGAATCTTCTAAAGTATTGCCTCTGATTTGATCATCCTTAAGTCTACATCCCATGTTGCTGGCATAACAAATGGTACCTTTTGTGCAGTAGTGGTATTCTAGCGGTTCGGCCCGGTTCAGGCGAGCCGGTAGCGGTGATGAGTAGTAGGGACCAAACCAGTTCTCTCCGTTGCTCTGCTGTTGGGCCCTTTGTCCCATCCTGGGTCCCACACTCACTTTTATCCTCTGCTTTTGTAGCGCAGCTGCTTTGCACGGCATAGCAGAGTGCCACGCAGTAGCTGCTGAAGCGACTGGGAGAGTGCCACTTGCAGGAGGTGAGTTGGAATGCCTCTGCGCCTGCGCAAAGTGTGCATTTGGCATGCACACATGACCACCTAACCAGTGGTAAAACCTTTTGAATCCCAGCACTGCTTTTGTGGGTTTTAAGAAAGAAAGAAAAAGGATCTTCTTTTCTTCTGGGATAGGTGAGGAAGAAGTAGATGAAGGAGGCTGGGACATTGCTAGAGTAATTTTATTCTAATTTTATAAAATAAGAATGTGAAATCTCATTAATCATTAAACTGTGTCATTTCAATGTTTTCTTGAAGTCCAAGAGTAAATTTAATGTGTGTGTGTTTTTTTTTTTGCGAGGACAAGCTTAAGGGATTGACTTGTGGTGTAATAGAAATGCAAATGAAGATATTCTCATTTCAGTGCAAGTGTTGGTTGCATGAAAGATGAGATGATAAAATGATAATGAATTGTAAGGAGTGGTTTTTAAAAAGTGGCTTAGATTGTATAGAGGATTGATGGTCTCTGGTGATCACATCTTAATAACTGAGGGTCTCTGTTCCAAGTGAAAAGCCCTGAGATCTGGGATCAGATTGATCCCAGGTTTGGGAAATTGCCAGAGGTTTTAGGCCTTCACTGGCTGTGATATGAATAGCTGCGGAGAACAATTTATGGTAGATGGGATGCAGGCCTAAAGTAACATGCAGAGTTACAGTCCTTTGGGGACAGAACAAATTTCTTTTCCTGCACACCACTATCATTTCTCCTATTGCTGATAAAAAAAATGAGATGATGTTGCCTGTCAGGGATACATTTTAATAGTCAAATACAGCCCTATTGAAGTGCTTTGCATGCATTATTTAGCTGTACTAATTACAGACCTATAATAAAAGACAGCGTTGTTGTCCTTGTACCACAGAAGAGGAGGCCCAAGGTTAAGACATACCATGTTGCAGAACCTCAGGCTCTTAGGCATGGCACTTCATCCCTTTTGAGGGACAAGCGCACTCATGTATAGTAATGGGGATGACTTCTAGTCTTCCAGTCAGCCTCCTCCAGCTAGAACAATCCTGTGTGTTCCTTTTGCACTCCTCCCACTTGAGGCTGCTTTCTGTTCCAATCATATGGGAGTTTGAAGAGGTGGAGGCCACAGATAGATATCTGAAATAGCTTCCTTCCTGAATATCTAATATGGATTCAGCCTGACACTGTTCCATAAAGCCACAAAGTCCAAACCCACACAGGTCTTTGGAAGTTAATGCGCTTTTGGTTAGAAGAGTTGATGTCAATGAATGTCTTGTTTCTATTTTATGGCTTCACTCTGATTCTGTTAGAGTCATGATTTATAGTTTCACAACTATTGCACTGCAAACTACGATGAGTTAATTTGATTCAACAATACATGAGCATGTTGCATGTTCCCACATTCACATGTAGCAGTGTAAAGCAACATGATTTTATCTAGACAGGTCATGTTAGACTAATGTGATGATTTCAATACAATGAGTTGCACAAATAACACGAGCATTTGATAACATGACAATTCTAAACATTAAGCAGGCAAAAGTAGCTTTTGGCATACATGTTGGGAGATACATGTATTATTACTACAAAAGAAGTACTGCTACATTATAAAACCAGTTTTCAGAGAATAATCATCTGAGATCTCAGTTTTCTTTTTAGAAATTTTTAAGGGCACTAGAAAAGTAATGGAATTTTGAAGAAATCTGTGCATTACACCAAGTTGGATGGTGTTCCATGGATGATCTCACAAAATGAAGAATATTTGTTTGAAGAACAAAGTGCTATACATGTAATGAAAGTCAATAGAAATGATGCAAGGTCATATATACAAACATAAGCATTTCTTTAAATATTTGGGGATTCATATCCTAGCTTGTGTATTTCTTGTTGCTATTTAGTCACATGAGTTAACCCCTCCTTGGAAAAAAATCTATTTTTAGGGACCATAAGTAATATGCCAGAAAAAGAAATTAACACTACTCAAGTAGTGTCAGTCCTTCAAGGTTGTTCAGATCAGGAAACAAGAAGAATAGATCTATGTTTATGGAGGCTATAGTCCCTGCAGTTAAGAAGTCCAGAATGGACTACAAATTTCTACAGTACAAGCATATTTGCACCTCCTTAGCATAACAATGGAGCATTGGTAGTATAGAATGAGAATAAATACAGAATTTTTATCTATGTCATCACATTTTCTGGGCATCAAAACCCTACAAGTAACCAAAGACATTAGAAGACAGAATCTGCAAGACCTTTCTCCTTTCTTTTTACTTTGAGAGGAGAGTCAAGCCAAGGACTGAAGAGAGACATTTCAATCTGAACACAAGGGTGATCAAAGTTTTTTTTTTTAAAGGGAGTGATTAATATTCCTCTCCCATGTCCATGAGTTCCCACAAAGCAGCACTGGGTGTACATAGGATTGCTCTTGTGTGTAAGTCTTAAAACTTAGATTCAAGAGTTAGCACTAGCAGCTGATTTTAAAAAAGCATGCTTTGAAAAACAGGTGAGCATTCAATGTCTCCCCAAATATTTCTCCAAGTCACATCAAAGTTGAGCCAGAGAAAAATCCCTGAGAGTAATTAGTGATGCAATTCTGAACATTTTTTTAGAAGAAATACTTTTAGTAGTTTAGCTAGTTTGGAATACTTTTTTTTCCACATTATTTATGCTAATCAATTTGTAAGCTGACTTGGACGCTGAACTGAATGCTGCTGGGTTTGTACATTTTAGGGTTCTTCTGTTGTTATTTCAGCTTGATTTTATGTAGCTTTCTGTTGTTTTATGATTGAGTTTTATTGTTTTGCTTTCATTTTACAATGTTTTTATTTCCTGAAAGCCACTTGCTGAATTTGTTGCAAGACTGACAGGTGGTGTACACTGCCTTGAAATAAATAAATGTGTTGGCAAGGCAGTCTCAAATTGTTATCATTTAATGGCTGGCTTCACAAAGCACAGAAAGCTGCAGTGTCATTTTATTGGTTATGGCTTTATACAGTGTGTGAACTCAGCCAATGAATTATGTTAACTATGGCTTTGCATATTATGGCTTTGCATATTATGGCTTTGCATATTATGCTAATATTGCTGATTCAACAAACAATGGATAACCAAACCGTTATGTAGTTTGAGGCATGACCCAGCTTTTCAACACAATCCTAACCCTTACAGAAATGATTACTACTGCAGGCAACAGCACTTACAACTGTGCTTAAACTAGAAGCCTTGATTCTGAATAGAACTGGGACAACTGGGACACAAGTAAAAAATGCTACAAAAGCAGAATTGCAAAAACCTAATAGAGAGAGAGAGAGAAAGAGAAGCATATTGTCCTTTCCATTCTGAATGTGTACCTCAGATTTTGAATTTTTATAACCTGGAAGATTCCTAATATTTAACTAAAGTTTCTCTAAGCTTGCTGATCTTATCACGAGCATTGTGATTGTTGGAACGGTCTGGTCTCAGGTTAATATGGAGAAGACATAAATGCAATTCAGAGAGACACTGGTGTTGCTGGAGCTTTAATGGCATTTATAGGTCAGAGAGCAATAAGAGATTTAAACTGTGTTGAAGCAAGCACAAGAATTATTGATGGACCATCTCTGTCCAGCTCTATTCTGAATGGACTCAAGATTTACAAGTTGTCTCAGTGTGTCTATTGTTCTGAGAATGACCCGTTTGCTCATAATGTCGGCAAGCAATTTGCTCTATGCATTCCAATTATTTTATAGGCATCTGCAAATCTTTCTAGAAGAATGGTGACTGAAAATTCAAGCAGTCTGCCCAGACTCACACGAAAAGAGGCATTTAGTTCCAAAGGGTCAAGCTAGCCATTCTTAATAGGAGGAGGGAAATATCAAGAGATTTAGTGTAACCATCAAGATTTTTAAAACACAAAGACTACATAGAAATCTGGAAACACAGTAGAGTCTGCAAGCTATCATTAAATGAACCCAATTTTTAAAAACATCTTCACATTTATATATAAAGCAGCACATCATCCTAAAGGTTTGCACGTTCTGACACAGGGATAAGTAATGGCTCCTTGTAGACATGACCTTTGGTTCATAGAAGGTCTTCTCATGCAATTACTTAAGTTTTTTAATATTAAAAAAAGAAGGAAAACTGGAAAGCTAATTACTTTTCTCTGGTATTAATTTTATTTACCTCTCTCTCTCTCTCTTTCTCTCTCTCTCTCTTTATCTCTCTCTCTCTCTCTCTCTCTCTCTCTCTCTCTCCTTATGGATTCTTTGATAGGACATTCTACTTCATGTTGTTAACAAAGGATGTACATGGATCAGAAAATAGCTTCCCCTCCACGTACTGAATGCATATGAACAGTCTTATCATTCCAGGAGAATGGTTTTATTAAGAGAGTTAAGAATTAAAGCATTTCTACATAAACATCTGGAAGCAGTAAGAATTATAATGCCTGGCCTGCTAAACTACTAATATTTGGAACCATTGACATTTTGAAATAGATGTTTCAAACGGTGTTTGTGTCACTCTGAAATGATGTAAGTTTCTGTAAGATGGTACTCTTCTCATCCTGTACTGTATGCTCCAAAAATTGTAACATTTTGAAAGCTGTGACTAAAGTACCTTCAATTTTGAGTGCAAATCTAATTAATAAGTTCAAGTGAATTGGTAGTGATAAGCAGCTCAGTGGGAAGGTCAATCTCAGAAGGCAATCTTCATGAAATATTTCTTTCTCCCACTTGCTAGCTGGCACCTGCCATTCTCTAATCGAAATGCTTCAGGCTTCTGTCAACGGGGTTTGGTAGTTTGGATGAGCAAATGCAATTTAGCTTATTTCATCTGTGGCAATAAAATATTTCACTACTGGTAGTATGCACATTTTATTATGGGCAATAAAGTTGAAGGTCATATCATTTAGAAAAAGAAGAAGAAAAGGGATTGGTTTCTGAGGAAAATGGCAGTTAAGTAGGTGGCAGTAGCATTTAATGAACAATATACTGAATACTTAGAACAGAGGTCTCCAACCTTAGCAATTTTAAGACTTGTGGACTTCAAGCTTTGCTGGCTGAGGAATTCTGGGAGTTGAAGTCCACAAGTCTTAAAGTTGCCAAGGTTGGAGACCGCTGCCTTAGAAAATGGGACACTGTCCTTTGGCCCAACTGAAGTTCTTTGAAGTACAGATGTGAGAGATTCTTACTTCCAGAGATAAAATACTGAACTAGATAAACTTCTGGGTGTTAATCTCATATGAATGAACTAGTGTTTTTTGGTGGGAATATACAGTAAATGCATGTCATATAAAGGAATGATGGACACAATATGATCCAACTGCTTGACACCCAAGTAACTTGATTTTATCTGAAATACATTTGGGTGGTGTGAATGGATGTGAATCCATGGGCCAAGCACAAAGTACATTTCAAACCATTTTTATTTCTGAGCTGGAACCTCCTCTCAACAAACCAAGCACCCAAATCTGGCAGAGTAATATTCTATTGTTTAAAGTATACAGTCAATATTTTAAGCTTTCAAATAGACTTAAAACAGGGGTGTCCAACCTTGAAAACTTTAACACATGTGGATTTTAACTCCCAGAATTCCCCAGCAAAGCATGGCTGATTGGGGAATTCTGGGAGTTGAAGTCCATAAGTCTTAGAGTTGTCAATGTTGGACACTCCTGGCTGACACCATTAATATCAGTCTCTCAAACCAGAGGAAAACAAAGCACAACAAAGATCCCCTCATCAATGTAGTGGGGTTGTACAATGGCTTTCAAGTGTTGAAAAGGCATCTCCTGGCTGTAGAAGACATGCCCATTACTAACGTTTAAAAAGATGAGGGGTTTGTGGAAAAAGACGAGGAAAAAGCACTGAGATGGACTTCAGTGCAGTGTTTCCCTTATCGGTTTGTACTTTTGAGCTGACAGTGGCAGGATACACAGTCAGTCGCTCAGTGCGTGATACACTTTCAGTTAAAGATATTTCCTCAGGCAAGACTTGTACATTTCGTTTAGAGGTGGACCATGGAAACTAACTCAGCTCTTCCCTCAAAATTTAAACCTCTCCATTGGTTTGAGAACTATAAACCAGGTAATATGGATATTTGTTTCCAAACATCTAAGAATTTTTTGGCAGTATTAAATAGTATTTAATCATGTACTGATTCTGTGCAATGGTATTGTCAATCATAAAATCCAGCAAGGTTTCTGCATCCCATACCAGCAGGCTGAGATTCTGGACACTTGCAGGCATCCATCTTTTATTGTTGTTTTGACAATTTTGTAATGCCCCGAGAAAACTTGGTAGAGTTGTCTGGGCTTTGCCAACTTTCTTCTTCTCAGAATTTGGGGAACTTTGAATATTCCCAGCAGCCCTGGATCAAATATTTGTGTAATCAAAAAAACTCTAGTGTAATATCAGCTGGTCATGCAAAAATATTATTGCATGGGGAGGATTACACTGCAAATTTTTCTCCAGTTCAGACTGAGCTGGAAAAGATTTAAAGAATCTCTAATGCTTTCCTTTTGAACGTAACCCTGCCTCTTTGGTATGGTACAGCTCTCTCTAGCTTAGTGCTATCTCCCTTTATAAGTTGGAAATTTATAAATAAGTTGAGCTTTCTATGGAAACTCACCCACTCATGTCACCTGATGAGATGCTTCAGTGTGACAGAATGACATCCAAAGCTTTTTGCAAGTCTTAGCCTTCAGGCACTGTAACTTCTCATCGATGTGTTTTCCTGGCCAAGAATTATAGTGGGAGAAAAGTTGTTTGTCTGAAATGTGTTCACAAAGCCTGCAATTGTTTTTTTTTCCCCTTCTTCTTCTTCTTTTAATTCTGGTTCCCCTCAACAGATGGGAGTCATCATGAATTCTATAACCTGACGATTAATGTTATCCAGAATATTTTTTCCCGCTGCGATTGAGGCATGTGAAGAAAGATGTTAATAAGTTCAAGTATTAGCAACTGTCATTTCTTTAATAACCCCCTGAGAAATCACATTAAACCTGCAGCACAGGAGAGAGGCTATAAAGTGTGGAGTGGGGCTGTGTCCGAAAGTGTCAGTCTGACTTTAGAACAAATCTGCATATTCTCAATGGCCTCATTGAATCCAAAGAAGGGCCTGCCTTCTTTTTTTAGCATTCTATACTGTTTGGCAGATGTTTATAAGGAAGCCAAGAGGGCCATGAGTCCTGTTTACAACACAGCCATTTTTTTTTCTCAGCTAGGAGAGAGTCTGAAGCGCCTGACTGAGACCAGCCAGTTCAACAATCATTGTCCTATTCTTTGTATGTGGGGAAGCAACACTTTCTCTTCTTCTTCCTGCTGGTTGAACAGGCACTCCCCTTTCTCCCCCCCCCCCCCATTCCTCCTAGGCTTTGTCAGTTCATCCATCCTGTTCACCTCCCTTGTCACTCATACTGAAATGGCCAGGGATCAATGCCACCAGACAACTTTCTTTTTTCTCTGTGACCACACACAGCTTGCGGACTAGCACAAAAAAATGACCACACACAGCTTGTGGACTAGAACAACTTTGAGACAGTTGGCCTATAAGTTGCCTTATTATTATTATTGTTATTATTTTAAAAAAGAGTTTGGTACAGCAACCAAACGTGACAGGTACAGACATCAATGGATAGTTGTAGAAAAAACAATTGCAACCAGCCTACCTCCCACTGAGGACTTGTATACTATACGGGTCAGAAAGAGGGCTGAGAAAATATCTACAGACCCTTCACATCCTGGACATAAACTCTTTCAATTCCTCCCCTCAGGATGACGCAGGGACAGGTTTTTCCCTTGTGCCATTATTCTGGTGACTACCTGATTCCCACAGCCCGCTCTTAGGCCTAATGCTTTTTACCCATGTAGTAGGCCTGTATTGCTATTATCCTTCTCATCTTTCCTATTACCTTCTCCTATTGGTGTATATGATTATCACTTCGTTTGTATGTAAACTGAGAGCTTATGCATGGGAGACAAATCCCTTGCGTGTCCCATCAAATTTGGTCAATAAAGAATCCTATTCTATTCTATTCTATATACACCAGGCCATATATCCCTAAAAGTTACAGGTATAAATTCTTTTGGGTAAAAAAGATATTTTTTGAAAGTTTTGTTTAACATACAAAACATGTTTAATAAACTGTGCCATATTTTTGTGAAAACAATGCAATAAACATTAGTTTATAAATCACGCTGCAGTCACAATCCAGCACAATCCAGCAGTATTTACATCTGGCCAGCTCCATGCCTCAAAATCCTCTGGGAAACTGCCAAATTCTCCCTAATTAAGTATACAAAAAGGTATATTGATTCCAAGGCATTGCATAGTTTGGTGTTAACACTTATATCAATCAATTGTTGCAATTTAAACCTTCTGGCTTTTCCCTTAATCAATGAAGATACAAACTATTTTGAAAAATAGATGAATTCATTTGTATATGGGAAAACATGACAATATGAAAAAGAGGCAGATGTTAGGAAGTAATGTTAAATATCCTACTGAAGCCAGAGGGACAGGTGTGCTGAAGTTGGTTGTTTAAATTGCCCTTGAGTGTTTAATGTATTTTTTCCTTCATGTATAATTTTATCAGGCTGGGCTGATACACAATCTAGCCAAGAATGTAAACCATTTTCATTCCATTCTTGCAGAACTCTCCAGTGTATCATCCAGATGTGTTGTCTGTAATGCAACAATAATTCCCATATTGCTAGCAGCAAATTATCGTCTTTCCTATCCAAATTATAGTCCTCTCACATCTAAAAGGACTGAGTTATGGGATAGATGCTGGGCATCAAGGGGAGGGGGTGTGTATGAAAGATCAAAATGATGACCATGACTATACAATCAAAACCCATTCCTTTTTATTGTGTCATACATGCAACATACATCAATAGATCTGAGGCTTTGGTTCTGCAGTCATGGCTTTTGGAGCTTGATCTTTTTCATCTTCCCACTGAAGACTCTCTCTTGGGTGGGATGTGGTATAACATAACTTTGAATAGAAGATTGTATATGTACATATAAACTGGCTCAGTGGCGTGTTAGAAAAAGTTCTATATGAGCCACAGTGGTACAGTGGTTAGAGTGCAGTACTGCAGTCTACCTCTGCTGCCTGGCAGCTGCTCAAATCTCACCAGGCTCAAGGATGACTCAGCCTTCCAATCCTTCCAAGGTCGGTAAAATGAAGACCCAGATTGTTGGGGGCAATATGCTGACTCTGTAAACTGCTTAGAGAGGGCTGTAAAGCACTGTAAAGCAGTATATAAGTCTAAGTGCTATTGCTATAACTGTTTAGACTTATCTTGTGGGAGTCATGTGCTCTTGATTTGTTGCTGAATACCAGTCTTTAACATCCCTCAGCAGAGGCTGTAGTGATTCTTGGGAGTTATAATTCAGCAACATCTGGAGAGTCCCATGTTCCCTGCCCAAATTATATGCTTTCACATGCTCCAACCAGACCTGGTACTCTTTCCATAGATGACAATCATTATTCTGAAACATGGAGGAATTTATTTCACTCAGTGTGTTTTACCTTTAGTTACTTCTGTGGTATAAATTTGTTCCATGCATGCTTGCTTGCTGGAAAATTTTGGACTGTTGCCTGTCTGTATACCCACCTCTGATTGTGCATAAGTGGTCAGTGTTGATTCCTCCAAGTGACAGGCAACATTTCAGGGCAAGATCAAAATGTGGAGAAAGTCAAATGGTTGCTAATCCCACAAATGGGGGGTTGTGGGGCTGTAGGATCCTGCGCTTTCAACAAAATGATAAAAGCAGCATTGATGCACATAAAAAGGATCAGAATTGGTGTGGCATCAACATGGTGCTGCTGTCACCATTTCTTTGCCTTTTACAAGCTGCCCCCCCCCAAATATCCATGACAAAGACAATCATACAAGGTGAAGAAGAAGATAAAATATCTTTAAAATGGTTTCCACAAATTAGGTTTAAAATTGGTGCAATATCTATAATATTTTGGGAGGAAGACAAGAGGAAACGTAATCACTAACATTAAAATGATATTTCAGAGTTTTCAAAGAACATTTTATGAATGGAAGATTTCTCTGTCCTAGACTAGTTTAGGAGAGACATTATATCGGCAGCATATAATGAGATAAGTGGGTTTTAAAAATCTCACTTCATAGTCTTTATACTGTAGAATACTACAACCCTTTCTCTTGAGTGCTTGGGCATCTCTACAACACTGAGAAAATACTGTGACTATGTATTATTTATTTATTAAGAAAATTTACATGGCTGCCCAATTCACTCACAGTGCAAAGCTTGCAGAAATAAAATCTCAGTACAAAAAACAATAAACTTTTTGAAGTTTAATCGGAGACAATCTGTTTCTGCCTCAGTTTTTAAATTATGACTTTCAAAATTGGTACATATATTTTTGTTTGTCTCCTATATAATCTATATATACATGTAGAGTGTGTTTTTGTGAGTGTGTAACTCTCTCTCTCTCTCACACACACACACACACATGTTTTTTCTGCCCTGATGAAATAAATTTGCATTTCCATGTATATTTTGCACAGTATATGAATTTATACAAATATTTTAAACTGCTGGAACCCAACCATACTTTTCTGAGTTGTGCAGATGTTGGTGCATTAACCGCATCTAGGTACATTTATAGATTAGGGAAATAGAAATGTTGTAAACTGTCTTATCATACAAGCCAAAGTAATGTCCTCACCATCTCTACTTTCTCTCTCACACACAAGTATACTCAATTCTTAATTCATTGTATAAATGTGTTGTTGAAAGTTATGAAAATATATTAATTTGGAGTTATTCACTCCCTTGAAGCTGTTAGAGATTGAAGCATTCTGAATACATGTCTAAGAGATCCTGACAGCAACATATGACCTAAGCAATTATTAGTGGAGCAGGTTTTATAACAGAAAAGAGAGTTATAAGAGAGATACATTTCTGGGAGAGGCAAAACCTAACACTTAAAACATGTGCTCTATGTATGTGTGCTTGGGAAGAAAGGGAGACTACAGATTAGTAATCCCTTAGTCCAAGAGCAGGCAGAGTGATAGAAAAAGAGGGGTTGGATTTTGGCATTCTGTAGAAACAATCTTAACAACATATTTTCTAAAATTGGATTAGATGATTCATGTTTTTATTTACTGAAAAGCTTCCAAAAGTCTACCACCTCACTGAGCAATTGGTTCCCTGATTGGATTGTTCTTATAATTAAGAATCAGAACCTGCTTTTTTGTAACTTAAATATATTATTTCCTAACCTATACTTTGAGACAAAAGAGAATAGGTCTTGATCTTTTTTACTGTGTGAGGTGTCTTTTGGGGTATTGGAAGAGTATAATCATTTTTTGCTTCAGCCTTCTCTACTTAAACATTCCCCATTCTTACCATTTCTATTCATAGGATGTAATTTCTAGTCTGTTGATTGCCCAACTGCACTTATCTAAATCTGTTCCAAGAAGGAGTAATAATTTAGGTGAGCACTGACTAAAGCAGAATTATATAGAACAATTACTTCCTGTGATTTGGAAATTATATTTCTATTGATGTGTTTACCTTATTTAGGGGATATGTGAGCAGACACATGACATTACTATATCCAGTTTGCAATTAAGTCCAATTCCAATATTTTTTTAAGTATGAGGAGAAGTCAATACTGATTTTCATGGTAAATGATACTTGATACTTCTCTCCAATTTAATGATGACCATTAAAAGCTAATTTATGTAACTTCTTAATTGTCATGACATCCTATCTACTTGCTAATCAGATTCTGATGGGGCATTTTTTAAAAGCTTTGTTGTCATTAAAAAAATAGAAAAAGTTAGTGGCAACAATGGCTTATTGTTTAGTTCTGATAATTACTTCATAGTTTTCCAAGTGGTTACTGGCTGATCCTTTATTATTCTCCTCTAGAATATTAAACTGACTATTCAGTAATTTACAAAATCCTTCTCCCTCCCACCTTATTGCTTTACTCTAATTACTTAGCATTTCATCCAGTTTGCAGAATTTCTCAATCCTGATGCAAAGGTTCAACCAGATTTTTAGCAAATTATTTTAACATTATAAAGGAAAATTAATCTGGTTCTGGAGATTTAAACTCATTCCAAGTCAAGAAGCATTATCTGTCCATATTTCTATCAATCTAAACTTTAACTATATCTCTTCAACCTGCTTGCCACAATGGCAAGTGGTTAGAGTGCAGTACTGCAGGCTACTTCTGCTGCCTGCAGGCTACCTGCAATTTGGCAGTTCAAATCTCACCAGGTTCAAGGTTGACTCAGCCTTCCATCTCAAGGTCAGTAAAATGGAGATCCACATTGTTGGGGGCAATATGCTGACTCTGTAAACTTCTTAGAGAGGGCTGTAAAGCACTGTAAAGCAGTATGTAAGTCTGCTATTACTATTGCCACAATTGCCAGTGGAACATATTTGGAAAAAGAATTAAATAGCACTCCCCTGTTGTCTGTTACCATTTTACATTACTTTCTCTATTAGGGTAGCTGGCATAATGTTTCTGTTCGAGCTGTATGAAGTTTTCCATAGTGATCTAGAAGACGTGGTCCTGAAATCTTCACTAAACTTTTGGTGTAACCACCTCAATTTCTTCTGCCGATTTCAATAATCTCCCTACTGGAATGGTTTGCAACTATGTTTTAGTATTGTGTCTTGTTTTTCAGGCCTTCTACCTCCTTCATTTTCTCATGAACATCTGCCATGAAATCCTACTTATGATTGAGCTAATCATATACGTATTTGTCCACATTAGGTTTTAGCTTCTTTTAATATAATATTTTATAAAAAAATTCTAGCATTACAAGATTGCTTTCTCCCAATGTTCCATCTACTTTTATCTTTAAAGCTAAGTTTTTTGTTGAGTGAAGAATAGCTGATTTTCTTGTGTTTTTCTTCAGCCTCTGAAGGAGAAAGTTGTTAACAAGACAGAATTAGAAATGTCCTGGATGGATTTTTTTCAGTAGAATCCCAACAGATGTCAGGGTAATTAAAGTCCCCTATCACTACTACTTTATATCTCTTTGAAAGATCAGCAATTTGCTTTCGAACACCATTATCCATATCTTCTCCTTGGTTGGATGGATGATGTTATAGTAGATGCTAACAACAGTATGTGTTTGTTTCTTAACTTGTTTTAACCCAGATGTACTGAAAAACATTTCAACTTCTGAGTAGGAGTTGATACATTTAACGTACAACTCCTTCCTATATTGCTTTTGTTCCTCTTGAACAAATCGTATTTTTGACAGAATTTCTGTCTTGTGCCTCTTAAATCATATTTATGTTTCTATACTAAAATTCCATCTTATTTATTTTCTAGTGTAACTACAATTGTCATGAACTATAGAAGTCATATTCTTGCAGATTTCCTTGAATGTTACCCCCACTTCCTTGAATAGTAGTTTTTTTTTTTATCTTGCTTCAATTTTTGTTTGTCTTTGTTTGTTCCCACCATTCATTTTGAAGGCCACCTAATCAAATCATGTTTCATTCAAGCACAGTTTTTCAGCCTTTTTTCCCAACTAGAACTCAGCTGTATCTCTATGGAGGGTTGTGTGAGTCTTTGTTCATTGAAAAAATAATGGAAACTAATATTTGGGGGTAATTCCCTGGTCCATTCATTTTGTCAGACATACCTTTTTTTAAATGAAAGAATGAATAGCTTTGGATTTAGCTTGCTGCAGGCTTTGCATTTGGAATCTTCTTATATTTGACTAGGAAAAATCTATGCTCAAAGCCAAACGGAAAGTTTTGAATTTAAACTTACAAAACAATAAAATTAAAAATTCAAATCTTCTAAAACTTTGGTTGCATTTCTTATCTCATTCCTGAATATTTTTTGTAGTATTCTCTCTGTCTTACCCTTAAACTTGATAATGAGATTCTAAAATAGTCCATATCAAATACACTTACGTATATGCTTAAGCATAAAGAAGAAGATAGTTGCACATAGCCTTTTATATCAAGGTGGGCATTAAGAACAAATCTCACTCTGTAGAGACTAAAGAAGATGACCTTGATGGAGATATGTGAGTTCCATTACCAAAGTGACAAGTAGTGAAAAATATCTTAAGCCCACAACAGAGAGATCGGATTTGTAAGTGGCTCAAACAGATGGCTCCCTAATTCATTGGAGTATAAGAAGGAGGAGGACAATCAACCTTGAAAGATTCTGTTATTATAGACAAACTCAACAAATGTAGTTTTAGCTATCCCATGGAGTTAGTTTCTTCTGGTCTACCTAATCAGGCTGACACATTCTTACCAACAGATGTCAACACTACTCTCAAAGCGTTGGTGCTTCTGTCAGCGCTTCAAGGTAGATCAAACTAGAGAACCAATGCCACATACAATGCATCACTATTATTTTTATTATAAAGCTGTACTAATTAATTTGTTGTAACAAGACATTGAGCTAAAAACCAAGAATCTGTGAGTTCTATTCTCATCTTAGGTACCCTTCATTGGGTGACGTTGGGCAAGTCCACTCTAGGAAGCAGGCAGGACAGACTTTATTCAAAATCTTGTCAAGAATGCTACATCCACTAGTCCCAACAGCCAACGATTTAAAGGCGCGCACACACACACACACACACACACACACACACACAAAAGTAGCAGAATCTTGCAAGTTTAAATGGTTTCCCTACCTCCTTTTATCTTCATCTGATCTAGGGTGGCCTTGTCTGAGACATTACATTTGTCCCCAGGCCCCTTTTATCTGACTAGTGCCTTCTTCCTGTTCCTCAAGGTCACTCTGTCCTCTACAGCTTCTTACAAATTGTGAGCTTTTGCACAACTGCCATTAAAAATGACAGTTCTGATTCATACGTAGTCAAAACTAGGATTACTATATAGACATTGATTTTTAAGTTTGTATACATTTTATTTCTCTTACATGACTTTTATATAATTCTTAGTCTACGTCAGGGGTCACCAAACTTGGCTACTTTAAGACTTGTGGACTTCAACTCCCAGAATTCTCCAGCAAGCTATATTCATAGCTTGCTATTCATAGTTGCAGATTCAGCTTTACTGGAGCACCATAACTGCAAAGGTTTATATTTACTCCCTTTCCCCTCTCAGCCTCTTCAGTTAGTCAAGTACAAACTCTTAATTTAGAAGGAAACTTTTTTTAGAAACTGTCCTCCTATTTGTTCACTCAATCAGCCTCCCCCCCCCCCCACCATCACAAAAACCCTGGCTGCCTTATATTCTCTTACAGCCTCTGCTTACTCAGCAGGAGTCATTCTCCACAATGGGCAATCAGTAGCACTCAGGAAAAACCCTTGCAATCAGCAGCTATTCAGAAATGAACTTTTGATTCTTCACAGCTGAGCACACAATCCTTTAGAGTATACCAATTCCCTGGTCACTTTCTTTTGCCTGCTGAACTTCACTGGGAAACTTCTATTAAGTTGTCCTATTTAGTGACTTGGTTGTTTTGCTTCATGTTGATAAGATTAGTGTTCTTTTTGGTAGAGTAGAAAAAATATCCATTGTCTTACCAATGGATCTTTTCCTACTAAGAGTAGGGAAAGCATCATCTTATGATGAAAAAGTAATCATGGACAGTTCAAAGTAGAAACTTTGGTGCAAGTATTAGCATCAGAGGTGGTATTCAGCAGGTTCTGATCATTTCTGGAGAAGCGGTAGCGGAAATTTTGAGTAGTTCGGAGAACTGGCAAATCCCACCTCTGACTGGAGATTTTACAGTGTCCTTCCCCTGCCACGCCCACAGAACCGGCAGTAAAAAAAAATTGAATCCCACCACTGATCAGCATGCCTCATTGTCTTGGTTATTACTTTTCCAGAGGATCAATGAAGAAACTTGGAAAGAATCACCAAGAGTCTGCAGAAGACAGAACGCTGATAATGTGCAAGTAAGTATTGCCTGCTGAACTGCATAAAAGCCCTCAGTCATTACGCTCTAACTAGCTTAAAATCTGTGCAACAAAGTTTTTTAGGATCCTCGTCCACCCAACCAGGCACACTTATTTCAGCATGTCAGAGAGGTTTTCTGTTATAGACCCTGATGCACTGTGAAAAAAAAATGCTGAAAGGAGAAGAAAGTTTGTAGCAGCAGTGAAAAGCAACAGGGAAGAAATCCTACATTAATTCTAAAAGTTATTATATATCTATGCACGGAAAGGCACGTTTATTCTTATGATTTCTCCCTTTGTTTTATTTTTGCACCAGCTCTGATAATGATCACACTCTCAAGCTGTGACCAGCTCTCCAGGTGGCAGATTGACAACTAATTGACAACCTTCCAACATTAAAGAGCCTAGCGAGAGCGGAAAATTGAAATGGGGCAGCGCAGAACAGCATCTGAGTATCTCGAAGTCACATCTAATATAACTACCTATTAACAAGGGTGATGCTCCCACATCTAGCTCTAGATTGCATCTGATGGAGGTTAAAGTGTGCGGTGACAGTGCTGGAGGCAAAATAGGATGGCAGCAGAGCAATCGTTTGCTGGCGGAATGCCACCTTCGTTATGGGCTGTCAGAGATCCATTTGTTATTTGTAATATTGCAGCTGATATCCCTCTGAACCTGGCTGAACCGGGATTATTGAATTGACATTTTAGGAGGCACAATCTGCAGAAACCTCTTTGACTCCCTGAAAAGTTCTTAGAGAAGGTTGTTTGGAATGTGGATCTTCCTGTTTGAGTGTTTTTTTTGTTTTACAATCTCACGGCCCATTTCTTGTAACAGCCCTGGCTGTCTATATAAAATCAGTCTATTATAGCCCAGGCAATTGGTTTTGAGAAACTGCACGGAACTCAATGTTTCAAGCAAGCACAGATTGGAGACCCTCGGATTATTTTTCCTACGTTGCTCAAGGCAGCTCTGTGCAGTTTTTTAAGGCTGGGGCTGCATCTGGTTTTTGACTGGCAGGCCAGAAATCATGCTGTTCAGAATGGAGCTAAATGCTGATAGCACCAGAAATACAGTGAATTTGGATTTCCTTAACTACTTGTATTTTAACGTAGAGGCATTACATGCAATGAATCTTTCTATTCTCAGCGGGTTTAATAATTACTCCCTGCTAACGTATTAAAAATTACAACAGAGCAGCCACTTCTGTAAAGAGCTCTGAGTCCACACAGGGTACTCCTTTTGCGTTCGTGGGAGAACGGCTGCTACATTTAAATTGGCTAACAAAATTCACCTTGTCACATTCCTCAGCATAAGCCCACCGAAATCTTGGCATCTACGTCTATTGTCTGATTGATGCTAAAAACAGCTCGGGTACAGAAATAACCAGACCCTGAATGCAGCCATATTTGAGGGAAATAAATGGAGAAAACCACAAACAGCGTTCCAATTTAAAATATCACCCGATATTTATAAAATGAATGGCAGTAGAATATTCTGAAGGTTGGGCTTCAGTGCCAAGTATAAAATGTTAATTTGCATGAATTGTTTCTTGTAAAACTGTGGCTAAAAATTGATTCACTGCTCCATATTCTACAGATTCCAGGGGAAAGTTTCAGCTACTGGATCTCAGCTGGTTACATGCTGTCAGCCAAGTCTGGGTTGAATTAATGTTAGGTTTGCTGCCAGAATTCATTAGTACAACTTGAATGCATCAGTCTGGTTCTCTCAAGGCAGAATATTATTCTGGAGTTTCTGAAGACTTAATTTACAATACAATCTCACACCTGCCTGGTCCAATGTAATATTCATGGTAAGTTTCTATAAGACCACAGCCTAAATTTCCTATTGCTTTTCTTATTTACATTTTGAAATAATTCAGGAAATGCTCTAGTGGTTTTGGCTCTAGTCTTGGTTAAGACGGTCTTTGTGCACCCATTCCCATACTGGGGGTCCCTGTGTATGATTGCTCATGCCATTGTGATTGTCAGGCTGGATTATCTCAATATGTTTTACATGGGGCTGCCCTTGAAAAGTATTTGGAAGCTTCAACTAATGCAGAATGTATTATTTGTTTGTTTGTTTGTTTGCTTATTTATTTGTTTGTCTGTATTCCACTTCTTCCAAACAACACCTACTTCCTCCTGTTAGGAGCGTGGCGGCGCAGTGGTTAGAAGGCAGTACTGCAGGCTACTTCTGCTGACTGCCAGCTACCAGCAGTTCGGCAGTTTGAATCTCACCAGGTTCAAGGTTGACTCAGCCTTCCATCTTTCCGAGGTGGGTAAAATGGGGACCCAGATTGTTGGGGGGAAATATACTGATTCTGTAAATCACTTAGAGAGGGCTGTAAAGCACTATGGAGTGGTATAGAAATCTAAGAGTTATTGCTACTGCTATTTTCCTCACAGCTATATCCCTTGGTGTTGGGCTAAGAAAAAGTGATTAGCTCAAAGACACCCAGCTGGCTTTCATGGCTAAAGAGGGACTTGAACTCAGGGTCTCTTGCTTTCTAGCCTGGCGCTTTAACCATAGACCAAACTGGCTCAAATTGCAGTGTGCAGGTAGTTACTAGCATTGTTTATTTGGTGCATATGATGTCATTGTTTCAGTTTACTTCTGAGTGCAATTCATGATGCTGGTTGTGATTTTAAAGTCCTTCATGACTTGAGACCATGTTACTTATGGGATAGTTTTTCCCTAGTTGCCTTTATCTTACCTTTTCTACCCAATTCAGCAAGAGGGGCATGCTGCAGCTTCTGTTGGCTAAGGAGCATTGGCTAAGAAATGTCAGCTGGGTCCAGAAGAAGATACTTTTCTGCCATGATGTCCCCCTCCTCACCCTTTAGAACATCTTCCTCCTTGAGATTAGATTGGTTTCATTCCAGTTGGCCCTCCTTAAGACCTGGAAAACTTGATTTCATATCCAAGCCTGGAGCCCTGGATTTGTGACAGAGCTTATCTCCTGGCTGTGGGGATAATTGATTGTGCCAGGCTGCTATGGGTTTTATTTAATTGTTATATCATGTTTTATGTGTTTTACTTATTGTAATCCACCTTTGGTCTGGTACGTGAGATGGGTAGTTATATAAATCAAAATAAATACACAAAAACACAAACTTTATTTCCCTGATATTTTAATTGCAATGTGCTAACTTTTAATCGATCTGGATAATTCATTTTTGAAAGAAACTGAAAGAGAGGTTTTGAAACCCGACGGCTAGCATACCCATGGAACATTCCATCTAAAGATGCCACATAAGCTCATAGCTTTCAATCATTGCAAACCCATTCATTTCAATGCGTTTGGGGAAAAACAACAACTGAAGATTAAGATAAAAATTCAGTTATATTTTACATACCATAAATATTATAAAAATATGCTTATTTTACATGGAAAAAAAACCATTCACTTGCCAGTGCCCTTCAACTAAAATTTTCCTGAAGGACAAAGCATTTCCATCTTGCAACTTTGAAATATAACAATGGTGATTTTGCTAAATATCACAAAATGGGCATTGCATATGCAGAAAATCAACAAAAAGTTCCAAATGAGCAGTAGATCTATTGTAAGAAAATTACACAGCTGATCTCAGCCATTTTACTCCTTTGAAATACTAAACAACCAAGTCACCCTTAACAAACTATAAAGCCATGATATTCATTCAAATGTGCCGTATTGATTGCAGCTTGCTCCACAACCCATCCATCATGTCAATTTAAAGTTCCTGACTGCTATGGAAGCAATAAATGTACTCAGTGCTTCATGAGCTGTATTGATAATCTTGCACCACGTTTCTAACAATCTTGAAGTAATCCAGAATTTGTAAGAGTGTCAATATTGTCCCTCCTTCCTTCAATCACTACATACTCAACAAATTGCTAACAGCTTATTTCATGTTGGATTGAGGTTCTGCTTTCTATCAAATACCACAAGGAAACTATAGTCAAAAACCCTAAAATAAATATTTTAGTATTTGTTTTCATTCAGACTACATTCCTATTTTTTATTGTTTATTTATTTTTATTTATCCTATATATTTATTATTTAGAGATGAGGTTGCCCAGTGGCTTCAAAATAGCACAAACACTAGCAATAGCATTTAGATTTATATACAGGGGTGGGATGCTACCGGTTCGGCCCGGTTCTATAGAACCTGTAGCTGAGAAGAGCAACTGACACTGAACCGGTTCAGTGTTTGGCCTACCCACCTGCCCGGGTTCTAGGCTCTCTTTTGCACAGCACAGCTGAGGTTGAAAAAGCAGGAAACAAGAGGATTTGCAAAGCTGCGCACCCGAACGCAGTGCTTGTCAGTTGTCCAGGCAGCACAGCTGATGATTTCTTGCAAATGCTGCACACACCCATGTTATGATTGTCTGCAGTTTGGAGAACTGGCAAATTGCTCCACTGGCTGGCCCCTCCTCGCCCACTCACTCCTTACTTCGCATGCGAGCCATTCAACTTGCCTGGTTTGATAAGTTGCTATTTTTTCTTTTTCCCCCCGACCATCAGCTGTTCTGCTCTTCCGGGACATTTAGATTAGCTAGAAAGTGGGAAATCCTTGGATTTCTTGCTTTCTAGCTAATCTAAAAGCAGAGCCGAACCTTCCTTAGGACTGAAGCTTTTCAGTGCAGACTCAGGCAGCGAATTGCAGATAGATAGATCTCTAAGTGAATCTGTGATTCTGTGAGCAACTCAATCTGCCTGCCTACTTTGCCTGATTTTGAGTAAAAGTTGCTCTTTTTTATATTAAAAAAATCAATATTTACATCAATATTTGTAATATTTACATACAAGCCATGTCCACCCGGTCATATGACCACCAACCGCACCCACAAATTAGGCCATACCTAATTTGTTAAGAAATTTGAAACCCACCTGTGCTTATATACCACTTTATAGTGCTTTACAGCCCTCTCTAAGCAGTTTACAGAGTCAGCATATTGACCCCAACAATCTAGATCCTCATTTTACCCACTTCAGAAGGATGGAAGGCTGAGTTAACCTTGAACCTGGTGATATTCAATCTGCCAAATTGCAGGCAGCTGGCTGCAGAAGTAGCTTGCAGTACTGCACTCTAACCACTGCACCACTGAGGTTCATAGATGCTGGATTTGCTGGCTGGAAAAGGTCAGCTCTCTGTACTCCAGCAGTTTGAGCCCTAGCAACTTATGACGGAGTGAGTTCCCATCACTCACCTTTGTTTCTGCCAACCTAATAGCATGCAAAATGCAAGTAGATAAATAGGTACCATGTTTCTCACAAAATAAGGCAGGGCCTTATTTTTTTGAGCCCCGAAAAAATGGCTAGTCCGTCTTTTCGGGGATGAATTAATTTCTCTCCCCCCCATCAGCGGGTGGGCGGCAGCGGTGTTCCCTGCCGACACGACAACAGCAGCAGCACCGGCGGGAACGTGGAAAGCGTTTCTGCCGCTGCTCAGGTGTATGCGGAGCTTCCGCACACACCCGAGCGGCAGCAGAAACACTTCCATGTTTCCACCGGCACGACAACAGCAGCGGCGCCGGCCGAAACGTGGAAGCGTTTCTGCTGCTGCTCGGGTGTGTGCGGAAGCTCCGCACACACCTGAGCGGCAGCAGAAATTGTTTCCACGTTTCCGCCGGCACGACAGCAGCAGCGGTGCTGGTGGAAACGTGGAAGCATTTCTGCTGCTGCTCGGGTGTGTGCAGAAGCTCCGCACACACCTGATGGGCGGCAGAAACGCTTTCCACATGGAAAGCATTTCTGCCGCCACTTGGGTGTGTGCACACCCAAGCAGTGGCAGAAACACTTCCACGTTTCCGCCAGCGCTGCTGCTGTTCTCGTGCCGGCAGGAACTGTGGAAGCCATGGAGGCAGCTCCCCCGCCCGAGAAGAATCAGAAATGCTTCTACACTTCTTGCTGGCGCAAGAATAGCAGCAGCGCCGCGTATGGCACTATTTCCCCCCCACCCTCCCCCCCAGCATATTTTAACCCCCACCCTCCCCCCCAGCATTTTTTAACCCCCGCCCTCCCCCCCCAGTATGTTTTAACCCCCGGCCTCCCCCCCAGCATGTTTTAAACTAGGCCTAAATTTGGGGGGAGGGGCTTAATTTCATTTCATGCCTAGAAAACATGCTGGGTCTTCCTATTGGTGGAGGCCGTATTGTTGGAGAAACACGGTATCACTCTGGTGAGAAGCTATCAGTGCTTCATGCAATGACAAGGAACCATCAGGTACTGGGCCTGCCTGAATGCACCCAAAATTGGTGGAGAAAAGCCCCAGATGACACTGACTGACCCAGATAATGTCTTTAGTCACTCTGTGTGTGCAGCTACTTTGTTCACAACTTGCAGTGCATCCTGGGTAGCACATGAGCATAAACTGAACAAACTAGCAATCTTAAGCAACCAAAGCTATTCTGTAAGAACATTGTAGACACCCTGGCTCTCAATGTACAAATGCTATACAATAAATAAATAGATTATTCAAACAGTTGAAAATACAGTACAGATAGTTCTTGATTTATGACTACAGTTGGGACTGGAACCTCCATTGCTAAATGAGGTGAATGTTAAGTCAGTTACACCCAATTTTAGGTTCTCTTTTGCCATAGTTGTTAAATGAATCATATGGCTGATAAGTAAATCCAGCTCACCCCACTGACTTTGCTTGCTGGAAACCAACTGGGAAGGTGACAAGTGGCGATCATGAGACACAGGTTAATACAACCATCAAAAATACATGCCGATATCCAAGTGCCCACTGTGACAATTATGTGTGCGAGGACTAGTTGTAAATAAATTTTTTCAATGCTGTCATGACTTTGAACAGTCACTAAAAGAATGGTTGTAAGTCGAGGACTCCCTATAATTGGTTGATCTGGATCAACTGTTCAAAAAAGAAAGAGAAGAAGTGGACTCTAAATCTCTACCAAAACATTAAGAAGAAGAAGAAGAAATACAATATTCCCATTGATTCCTATATACCCATATTCTACTGAAAGCCAATCAGCATAATTCTGAAGGAACATGGCTGCTAATGACTTTACATTACCTTGTATGAAGCAGAATTTTTTCAGCCAGAACAACAGCCCGATAGCATTCAACAGATGCAAAGATTGGTCATTCCATTACTCTTTTCTTACTACTTTCATTCACAAACCAGGAGCTAAGAATCAATCCGGCAGTTTATTTACTAACAAATGGCATCTGAACTTGGTCTTATCTTTGTTTATTAGTGATACATACAAAATGCGTGCTCAGCTGCCCAAAGCAGTTTACAATAGATGAAAACAAATGTAAAGGCATCTCCATTCTGATTCAGATAAAAGTACTGCACTCAAAGCACCATCAATAACTCAACAGAGAAGAAAGTAAAAAGAGAAGGAGGAGGAGGAGGAGGAGAGAGAAGAAGAAGAAGAAGAAGAAGAAGAAGAAGAAGAAGAAGAAGAAGAAGAAGAAGAAGAAGAAGAAGAAGAAGAAGAAGAAGAAGAAGAAGAAGAAGAAGAAGAAGAAGAAGAAGAAGAAGAAGAAGCATTAACTCACTTTTTCACTTATGCTCTGCAGAATGGCTTTATTCTCTTCTAGTTTGGAGGAGCTCATCTATGGACCTTCGGTTTTAAATTAATTGTGTTGCTGAAACATCTACTGTCCTCTATTGTAGGTCTTAAACTGACTTATGGTTTTATAATGATGTGTCATTGATTTTAGTTTGTGATAGCTTTGCTTACTTTCGTCCCTATGGGCCACCCACAAAATGCCATTTACTGGGCAGTCTGTCAGTTGTGTAAATAAAAGATAAAATGGCTATGATTAAATTTAAATAAAGCTGTAGCCCTATTTGCACATGCTCGATAATGAGCCTCATCAAAGTACTTCCAAGGAGACATGTATAAAGATATACCATGCTACACACCCAGACACATGTGCGTGGACATATGTGTATGTGCAAATATGTACAAAGAAATAAGCAAGTATGCAAAGTACTCAACGTGGCTCGTTATTTCAACAGAGGCTGCAGCAATAACCTTGATGATTGCAATGTATACCAGAAGTAAGTCCAGCTGCAGCTAATGATAGACAGGGGTGGACTTCAAAAATTTTAGCAAAGGGTTCTCTGCCCAGTTGCTGGGTGGATGTGGCCATGATAGGTGTGGCCTAGTTGGCCTCCTGAACCACAGTGAGAGGGGGCCTTTTTGCCCCCACTGGCTCCGGAGGCTTTTGTTGAGCCACCAGGAGGGTGAAAACAGCCTCCCCTGGGCTCCGGAGGCCCTTTAGAAACCAGAAATGGGCCCATTTCCGGCCTTCCCGAACTTCTGAGAGACCTGTTTTTCACCCTTCCCGAGCCTTCACGTGCGCCCTGCACTTAACTGCATCCAAAATGGGCCACATAGGGACTCCTGGGAGGGGCGTGGTGGGGTGGGAGGGGCCAGCCAGGAGTGGGATATGGGAGTTCTCCGAACTGCACAGAATCCTAGCTTAGGGGCTCTCCTGACTCCCTGCAAACCCCCAGCAGCCCACCCCTGATGATAGATGGAGTTAATCCTCCTTTCTTTTTCTTTTCTGAATTTTCCTCTTCTCTTCTATCTTACATAGCAGGAAGTCCTGAAAAGGAAAGATAGTTCCTACCAAAGATCTGAAAATATTGCCTGTAAAGTGAGGGGCCAAATTAAAGTCAGCTAAGGGCTATGTCTGGCCCTGAGGCTACAGGTTGTTGACCCCTGATTTAGAAGAAGTTTTATGAGGAGTTTGACAGATTTTAATGGACTTAACAAACCACACAGTTTAGGAAAGCATTTCCGCCTTTGGCTATTAGTGACTTGTCGTGACCTGGTCTTGCTTCTGTATTTATTACTGTTATTCAAAATACATCACTAAAAATGCAGGAATCCAGAAGATGTCAGCCTTAACTGGCTGGATGATTGGACAGGCTGGGTATTGTCTACAATCCTTCTCTGAAGTCATAGAATAAGATGAGTACTGATTCGCATGTTGTTTATATATGAAAGAAGCACAGGGTTGTAACAGACTTTCAGAGCTGCACCATTTCTTTACCCAGCAATTCTGATCAATGGCAACATGGCATTTCGTTAAATGAAAGCCCCCAAACCAGTGGTGGGATTCACATTGTTTTTACTACCGGTTCTGTGGGCGTGGCAGGGGAAGGAGACTGCAAAATCTCCAGTCAGAGGTGGGATTTGCCGGTTCTCTGAACTACTCAAAATATCCGCTACCGGTTCTCCAGAACTGGTCAGAACCTGCTGAACACCACCTCTGCCCCAAACATTAATATGCAGTCTTTTGACTTAGTCCATACATTTCAGATGAGCTGTTGTTCTTTCATCTGAAAATTTGCTGACAAACACCAAGCATTTTCTTCCCTGGTGAAATGGAAAGCAATGGTGCAATTAAGCTGCAATTAACTCTTTCATATTGTCAAGCATATATTTGGATGTGCTGCTTTTTAAATCAATAGCACAAGGTGTCTTTTTCTTTTGCAAATGAGGAAGCAAGAGAAGAGGGTCATCCTTCCAGTTACACTTTGGGGTGAAATTTGCAAAACCTACCATTTACGAGATGCTGACAGCATCGGCACCATAAATCTGACACCCCCCGCCTCTCTATACTAGCTCCCTAACACACTGTAACTTATCCGTTACACCAGTTAAAGAAACCAGCCAAGGACTTCGCTCACAGATGGACTATATTCTATTTCCTGTAAAGTTGGATGAGAGCAGCATGGCCCGATTTGCCAGGCTGTGAACTTTTCAAATACTTACACCATATGTGTTCTGGTGCTTGGATGCTGTTTTTCCAACAAAATGAACCACAGATGCGCCTTCTAGTCCAAATGGGCATGTTTTCAATTCTCTTTAATTTGCAAGCTTCCTCAGTTAGCCTGGTTTTCTTCTTCTCTCTCTCTCTCTCTCTCTTTTTCCCCCACAAAGCCAGGATGGGGCTATTAACGTATGGGTTTGGAGAAGGAGGAACAAAGACAAATGGTGAAATGACATGTCCCTCAAGAAAATTCCCTCCTTAATAACACCTTCTGCTTGAATTCATTACCATCTTGAGGGACTAAGCAATGCTCTGTTTGTATGTGTGTGTGTGTGTGTATTGGAAGAGGGGGAAGAGCCCAGCAGCTCTTGAAATTAAATGAGTGCAAGGTCTGAATGACACGGATTACTAATCATATAGGAAGTAAATTCCCGCACGGAATTGGGGGCAGCCGGGCCGGCTTGTGCGCCTGGGGGGCCTCAGGGGTTCCCGTGTCGGGGGGGCAGACAGAGGGTGGGCAGCCGGGGGCCAATTTTATTAGCACGGTGACTGGGAGAGGTAGGTATGCGGGGGGTAGAGGGCCATATCCGGTTAGGGGATCGCGCTCCCGATGTTTACAAGCGGTAGCGCGCTCCGACCCTCCTTACCCATCCTGTAGTCCTGGTTGTCCAGAATCTCAGGCCCTGAATACCCGGCTGCTGTTGTGCAATGCCAGGTCCGTGATTAATAAGGCCCCCCTGATCTCTGAGTTGGTTCAGGAGGAGGCCGCGGACCTGGTAGGTGTCACCGAAACCTGGTTGGGCCCAGAGGGAGGTGTCCCTCTGGTTGAGATGTGCCCACCAGGTTTCCTTGCATTTCACCAGCCTAGGGCTCAGGGAAGGGGTGGCGGGGTGGCGGTGCTTATAAAGGAAGTCCTTTGTCCTAGGGAGGCCACTGTCCCTCAGACGGCTGGCTGTGAATCTCTTTTTGTGAAGTGGGGGCAAGGGGTTCAGATGGGTCTTTTGTTGACGTACCTGGCTCCCTGCCACGTCTCATCAGCCCTGCCCGGACTCCTAGAGGTGATAGCCGGGCTGGCGGTTGAGACCCCCAGGCTTTTGGTCATGGGGGATTTCAACCTGCCATCGCTCGGTGAAACCTCTGGGTTGGTCCGGGAGTTCTTGGCTTCCATGACGGCCATGGACCTGACCCAGTTAGTTTCTGCTCCCACTCACATAGGAGGACACACGCTGGACCTGATTTTTGTCTCTGGGCAGTGGTTGAATGACTGTAAGTGCGGGGATTTAGTCATTACTCCCTTGTCATGGACAGATCATTCCCTACTTAGACTGGACTTCTGTTCCGCCACCCCCCACTGCAGGGAGGCGGAGCCACTTAGATGGTTCCGCCCCAGGCGCCTAATGGACCCGGAGCGGTTCCAGAGGGAGCTTGGGCCATTTCCTGAGTCTCTGGCTCTCAGCTCGCCTGGAAACCTGGTGGCCACCTGGGATGGGTTGGCCGCCGGGGCTCTAGACCGAGTTGTGCCTCTGCGACCTCTGACCCGGCACAGATCCCATTTGGCTCCGTGGTTTACGGAGGAGCTACGGGAGATGAAGTGCCGGAAAAGACGTCTAGAGGGCATTTGGAGGGCGACTCGTTCTGAATCTGACCGAACACAGGTAAGATCTCATATTAAGACTTACCTTGTGGCGATAGGGGCGGCGAAATCTTCGTATTTCTCCGCCCTTATTGCGTCGGCAGGAAATCGGCCTGCCGCCCTGTTTAGAGTGACCCGCTCTCTGCTCGAACCGAGAGCGCGGGATGACCTCTTGCAGGGTAGAGCAGAGGAGTTTTCTCGATTCCTGCATGATAAAATCGCTCAGATCCGGGAGGGGCTTAACTCCAATTGGATGGTCCCGGGGGAGGTGTCCGGGGCAGGTCTTGTGAATGTTATTTGGGGAGAGTTCGATCCTGTGACCGCCGAGGGTGTGGACAGGTTGCTGGGGAGTCTGAATGCCACCACCTGTTTATTGGACCCGTGCCCTTCCTGGCTGGTTTCGGCCGCCAGGGAGACGACACGAGGCTGGCTCCAGGGGATTATCAACGCTTCTCTGAGAGAGGGGTCGCTCCCGACCTGCCCTGAAGATGGCGGTGGTGCGGCCCCTCCTCAAGAAGCCTTCCCTGGATCCAGCTGTTTTAAATAACTTTCGTCCAGTCTCCAACCTGCCCTTTGTGGCGAAGGTTGTTGAGAGTGTGGTGGCACGTCAGCTCCCTCAGTACCTGGAGGAAACAACTTACCTCGATCCGTTCCAATCGGGCTTCAGGCCTGGGCATAGCACTGAGACGGCATTGGTCGCGTTGGTTGATGATCTCTGGAGGGCTCGTGACAGAGGGTTCTCCTCTGTCCTGGTCCTATTAGATCTCTCGGCGGCTTTCGATACTATCGACCATAGTATCCTGTTGCGACGGTTGGAGGGGTTGGGAATTGGGGGAACCGTCTTTCGATGGTTCTCCTCCTTCCTCTCCGACCGTTCGCAATTTGTGTTGGCGGGAGGGGAGAGGTCCACCTCTAGGCCCCTGGTTTGTGGGGTGCCTCAGGGGTCGGTTCTCTCCCCTCTTTTGTTCAACATCTATATGAAACCGCTGGGCGAGATCATCCGTGGTCTTGGGGTGAAGTGTCATCTCTATGCAGATGACACTCAGTTATACATCTCCACCCCGGACCACCCCAACGATGCTGTGGGGGCTATGTCCAGGTGCCTGGAGGCCGTGCGGGATTGGATGGGCGGGAACAGGCTCCGGCTCAACCCATCCAAGACCTAGTGGCTGTGGTTCCCGGCGCCCCGATATAGCCAGTTGACTCCGTCGCTGGCTATTGGGGGGGAAATTTTGCCCCCCACAGAGAGGGCTCGCAATCTGGGAGTCCTCCTGGATGTGCGGCCGTCTCCAGGGGGGCATTTCATCAGATCCGTCGGATCTACCGGTTGCGGCCCTTTCTGGATCGGGACGCCCTGCGCACGGTCACTCAGGCCCTTGTCACCTCTCGCCTGGACTATTGTAATGCCCTCTACATGGGGCTCCCTGCGGGGAGCACCCGGAGACTCCAACTGGTACAGAATGCGGCCGCGCGGGTGATTATGGGGGCGTCACGTAGCGCCCACGTGACGCCTCTCCTGCGCGAGCTGCATTGGCTGCCAGTGGCTTTCCGGGTTCGCTTTAAGGTTCTGGTTCTGACCTTTAAGGCGATCCATGGCATTGGACCAGGTTACCTACAGGACCGCATCCTACCGGTGATCTCCAGCAGGCCAGTGCGTGCACACAGGGAGGGCCTTCTCCGGGTTCCGTCGGCTGCCATGTGTCGCCTGGCGGTCCCAAGGGGTAGGGCCTTCTCTGTGGCGGCCCCTGCCCTCTGGAATACTCTGCCACCGGATCTGCGTACCGGCATGGACCTGAGGTCCTTCAGGCGCGCGTTGAAGACCTGGCTTTTCGAGCAGGCCGGCCTGGGCTGAGAGAGGGTTTTAATGTGTCTCCAGTAATTTTAATTTGGGGGTTTTAAGGGGGTGGGGTGGGCTTTTTATCCGGCCAAATATCCAATTTAATCTTTTTTAACTTTTGTATTATTGTTGGGGTTTTAGATTGGCTGTACACTGCCCTGAGTCCCCAGGGAGAAGGGCGGTATAAAAATTAAATTAAATAAATTAAATAAATAAATAAAGTAGTAAAGTGCCCATACTAATTCTGCCCAGGGAGGATTCTCAAAAGCCTTTGTGCAATAAACTTTTGAAGAAATCCTGCAAACTGAAGTTATACTTTAACTTACTAAGTGTGAGGATGGACATTATTTTAAAAGGCATAAGGGAGCCTGATTAGAAAACCATGGGATTAAAAGTCCCATTTAACTCATTTATATGGAAATTTCAGATCATTTAAAGGATAAGCTTAATAATAGCTGAATCTTTGGAAACAAGGCTTCTCTCTTCCTGGAATTAAGTCTGAATGGAAAGATAATGGAAATTTGGGCTTTAACCTAACCCTAACCCTACAGTACTTGGGATATGGGAATGGTGATGGGATAAATATTACTTCTAATGGGTAATCCTATAATATAGCTACATGTGTAATACATGCCAAACTCTTCTATCAGTAAATTTTAATTTATGCCTCTGATCTTCTGCCTCTATGAGATTCCCATTAAAGAGTGCTATTAATGTGAAGTGGATTTTGTGAATACTTTTCCTGACAAGATGTAGAAATATCACGGGAAAGCATAATGGCTTTTTATGTCACTTTGGTTGCTAGGACACAGATTTCTGAATCCCTCGGCTGCAGAATGGATTCCTATACAGCAGTTAAATGCACATGATCAACTATAGTTGACTTTTGATATGACTCTGCTGGCCATATCCTCTTGGCTTACAGCACAGCCTTACAGATACTTGTGGATCTTGAAATTATGAGTGGCCTGACATTTTCCAAGTAAGCAAGAAACCAGAATCACTGAACAAGAGCCTTCTATACAGCTGGTAACCTGATGGTTCAGAGTCCCTAATCAAACAGAACTGTCTGACAGATGTGTGCATTTGTATTCAAGTTTAGGCAACCGTCAATGTACAAATTGTTTGTATATACTGCAAATCAAACTCTATTTCTCTTTCAGCATCACAACCAGATGGTCTTGTAGGAATGGAAGTTGGAAGAAAGTCCAATCAACCTAACCATGTGACAATGACCTCATAAAAAAGGGAGAACTAGAATTCATGGGCTCCCAGATTTTGATCCAGGACCATTTGTTTGTTATTCTTAATCCCAAAACACTTAAGCAAACAGGGCCAATTTTGAGAGGCTGATATCCTTCCAATGGCAGATACTATTTTTGCTATTTTTTTCTCTCCTGAAACTTTAATATTAAATGTTCTTAACAGTGATGGGATTCAAAATTTTTTACTACCGGTTCTGAGGGCGTGGCTTGGTGGGCATGGCAGGGGAAGGATACTGTAAAATCTCCAGTCAGAGGTGGGATTTGCCGGTTCTCCGAACTACTCAAAATTTCCACTACCGGTTCTCCAAAACTGGGCAGAACCTGCTGACTACCACCTCTGATTGTTAACTTATGAAGGAATTGTTTACATTCCTATTTTTATGCACCTTTTATTCAACAGAGAGTTTATTTAGTAATCCATGTATCCATGTATTATGGCCTTGTTTGAGAACTCCATGTGTGTGTCTGATTGGGGTAAATGGTAGTGGTGGTGCAAAAATATGTAGTGTGTTTTCTTTTAGTTTTGCTTGTTGAGTTTTGTTCGTTATGTATGACTTTCTTATTGCCTTGTATTTTGTATTCTGACATGGCCTTACAGCTAATCAATGAAGTATTATTACATTAATTTATTATCTGATGGTTCAATTTTTGTTCTTGATGTCATTTATGTAAGTGTGCAGGGAAAGTTTTAAGAGAATAAAAGTTGACAATTTCCCAACTTATTGCCTATGAATTCAGGGGGCATTTGTTGAAAAGAATGGAATATGTTGTATTGATTTGGAATGACTACAATTGTAAACCTAGCCATTACTTGGGAAAATCTTCTTGCTTGTGAATTTTAATTCTTTCTCTAATGCTCAAACAGGGGCCTGCCTTGCCTCTCCTTTTCCTTTCCTTTCCCTTCTCTCCCCTTCCCTTCCCCTGTCCCTCTCCTTCTCCCATCTCTGTCTGGTTTTCTTTCCACTCTTCCTTCCTTCTCTTCCTGGAGCACCTACTCTTTCTGTCTGGATTCTCACTCCCTTCCTTTTCACCTTCCCCTCCTCATCCTTTATATTTCTGCTGGATGTGTGTAAACCTTTGCACATCACTGTGTCTGTGGGGAAAAGAGTAATGATTTGCATGTGTGTGAGAGTGAATGGTTGATTTATGCAGATGAGAATCAAGTTTACAGACAATTGAGTTTTGGAATTTCTTGCAGGAATACAGACAGATGTTCACACAAAGTATGTTGTATGTGCATTAGAGAGAGAGTTGTCAAATAGATGCTAGGTAAGGCTCATAGCTTCAGTGTGCCTGGATATATTCTTTTTATTTTTCCTTTTATAAAGACATTGCTTTAAACTCATGGCTATCTTCCTTTTTGGGTAAAGCACTCTTTTACATTTCTTTGGGGGATTACTAAATGGCTCCTGTTTTACCCCTTCCCTCATTCATTTCTACAGAATACTAGAACATGCCGTTTCCAGTATTGCTTTATATACATGCAATGGCTATAGTCATTTTAACTCCAAATGGAAAACAATAATTGAATGAAGTTTTATGCTTTTAAAGACAGCTCATAGAGCTTTTTAATGATACACTGTGCTTTGACTGGTTTCTTTACCCCTGTTTTCTTATCTGAACAACTAAAAGGGATTTTGCAGAAATCCATCTTTTTTTTTTTCTTCCTTAAATCCAGCTGTGTTGTTTTTTTGAAACTTGACATCTCTGTAGGAAAATACTTTGGGGAAACCATAATTTTCAAAATAATCTCCTTTTCTCCATTTTTGCTTTCAGATTTGTACCCAGATTTGTACCTTTCAGCTTCCTGACTGTGTTCAGATATGCTGAGACACATTCTTCTGCTTTGTTTTTCATTAATTTATCTACTATCTATCTAAGGACATTTTATACCATGACAAATAATTAGAAAGAAGTAAAATGCTGGGTTTTTTTCAGAAATTGGAAGCCTTCCAAAATACCAAGAACAGGGTAATCTTTAAGAAGTCTAAATAATTTTTCAATCATTAAAAAAAAAACAACCAACAAACCCCAATTTCAATTACGTTTCCTCATAAATCAGAAATAAAACCTACTAACCCTATTTTCGTCAAAGCCTTCGACCCTGATGCCCTTCAGATCTGTTGAGCAGGTAACTTCTCAGCTTTCCACTGAACCTGGCCTTTGATCTTTAGGTGAAGTAGATGGATGAAGCAAAGCCAGACTTTTCTTTGGTTCCAGAGAGTTATATCTGGTATGGGATATGGCAGTGACTGTACTGGAAAACTTAGCTAATAGCAATAGCAATAGCACTTATATATTACTCCATTGTAAACTTTCTGAGCAGTTTACAATGTCAGCATATTGCCCCCAACTCATTTTGTTGACCTCAGAAGGATAGAAGATTGAGTCAACCTTGAGTTCCATTGGCACCGAACTCCAGGCTGTGGGCAGAGTTTGCCTTCAATGCTGCATTTTAACTACTCTGCCATCAGGATTCCTAAAGTTCTGTCATGTGATTTTTATCCAGCGATACGGAGAAATCAAGCCTCTCACTAGCCCATGGTGTTTTGGTGACACAGGGTCAATATATACTTTTTCTTCATCGCTGCAACCCCGGCTGAGAGTTAAGTGATTTTTTTCATGAGGTTTTACAGACAGCAATACCAGTAAATCTAATATCAAGAGTACAATTTTGCTGCCATTCAGAGCAGCCCTAGCAGACAAGTGCAGATTAAGGCTACCTCGAAGAAAACACAAACATCTTGATTTGAAAATTAAAAAGCCTAAAGCAGAAAAATCAAAACCATATAAATGCAGACTAAAGATGAAACCAAAAAGAGAAACAATAGTATTGTTATTGTTAATGACATTGAATAGACAGACTTAAATTGCCATGTACAGCAGCTATAAACAAAATTAGAATTTTTTTAAAACTTGGCATGGTGATTTTAAAAAAGAAAAGAATGGAGACCCCCATGTATCTGATGCTGTTCAAGAAAGATACTTGGGGGATTGTGATGCAGAAAATAATTTCACGCTTGCACACATGAACACACGTATGCAGTGACTGGAAATTTCATTTGTTAAAAACAGAACGAAATCCAAAATATTCTTCACAAAGTAAGGACAATAAAATACTGAGAAATATGCAAAATAACTTCCTGAGAATGAAAAAGGGAAATGGCTACATTGATATGAATGTTAGGAGATTATTAGAATAAAAGTTTGAGATAAGCGAAACAGAAAATGGGATGATTGTTTATGTTCATGTACTACCCAGAATGGATGGATGGATGGATGGATGGATGGATGGATGGATGGATGGATGGATGGATGGATGAAGGATGAATGGATGGATGGATGGATGGATGGATGGATGGATGGATGGATGATTGAATTCACACTCCCCAGGGATAGAAAATGGGGTACTGATATCATTACTATATTTAGAGAGTCTACAGCCTAGTAGTTGAAAAGGATTGGAGCAAAATTTACAAAACCCAGGAGGAAAGCAAAGAGGAACATATAAAATATTGAACTGATGCAAATACAAAACTGTAAGAGGAAAAAATGGCTTGTTTAAGCTAAGAGTCTCTTCATCCTTCTTGCTAGTCTGGGTACAAAATAAATCCAGGCAATATCTCTTTCTGTAAACACAAAGTGAAAATTCCTTGGCAGAGGAGAAGATGGACCCTGCCTGCTGAAAGCTAAACTAAGTGAGATAGGCAGCTTCATAAACAAATCTCTCCCTAGTTTTTCCCTTGCCAGAAAGTAGTCATTTGCTCCCTGCTAGTTATATTGAAGAACGGTTATTACTACGGAAACTAATCCATTGTGAGAAAAATATAAAACAAAAAGAAAAGTGGGAAAGCCCCTGCCCATTAATAATGTAGGGTTTTAGAGAAACATGCATGGGCTGTTCGTTTAGATTTGCCAAATCCAATAGGCAAAAATACAGAAAATTCAGCCTGCATTTTGCTGTAATAGTGGGAATTCCAGGATGGCTATTTTCAACAAGGAAAAAAATGGAATTGCCAGTGTTGGAGAAAGTAAAAAGCTAGCCAGCTCGGTGGAGTTTCAACATAAGGAAGAAAGAGTTATAAGATACATGAGAGTGAGATATAAAGGTAACATTTTCAGTGATGAGTGAAAGAAGGATTGTGAGATGTGAGAAAAGGTGAATAATTTACGGTTCCATCTGCTACAGCAAATGTTGCGCTGAAAAATTATTTCCTATTTTAGCAGGTTGGCATTGTGGTTTAGGGGCATTGCCTTTTTTCTTTCTTTCTTTTTCTTTCAGAAAAGAAAGAATCCGAAGAGAAGGGAAAAAATAGACGCCGATTATTCAAATCCATGGCTGAATTTATTTTGTAAATGACTGGTATAATATATTACTGAAAGGCTGAGAGAAAGTAACATAGTAAGTAGAAGTTTGGTATTCACATTACACTCTTTAAGAGGAGTTGAATTAATGTTTTTCTATCCTTAATTGTTACTCTTCAACTTTAGTTGCTTACTCTTACTCAAATGTAAAATCTCATGCAATCCTTGTTGATAGTTGCATCTTGTAGGCATACTTGTAATGCATGCTTGATTGTTTTCTGGCCAAATATCAGCTTTACATCTTTGCCAATCAAACAACTGATGTACTCTTTCTATCAGACTGTCCACAACTTGAACCTCTTAAGATAGAAATGATCTTTGGCTCCATTTGTTGAGAAAGATATAATTTTATTAGCGATTAAGTATATTGCATCATTGCATAGCCAAATTGAAAATCGTCTTGGGATGCCCTGCCTTCCCTCCAGCCGGCTGGTATTCGATGCACTGCTCCCAGGCTCATCAAGCTCTGGACATCAGATTCCTGCCATCTAGCACCAGTTCAGGGGCTTCCTCCCCCCAGAGGGAAGAGAAAGGAGGAGAGGGAGGGAAAGAGAGAGAGAGAGGGAAACACACACAGAGAGAAAAACAGAGAGAAGCAAAGAGAGAGAGGGAGGGAGGAAAGAGAGTGGGAGGGAAGAAAAGAGAGAGAGAAACATAGAAATAAGAGAGAGAAGGAAGGAAATAGAGACAAAGAGGGAGGGGAAAAGAGTGGAAGAGAGGGGGAAGAGAGAGAGGGAGGGAGGAAAAGAGAGAAGAGGAAGGAAAAGAGAGCGAGGGAGGAAAAGGGAAATGATATTACAAAAGTTTTTCTTTTTTATTGTTGCTAAATGTAAATGTAAATGCAGAAAAAAATCAAGGGGCATAAAAGTGCATTTATCATGTTTTTCTTAGAACAATTAGCTTGAATTCTGTCTTGTTTATCATTATTTTAGGTAGTAAAACCTCCGTATTTGCAAATATCCATTTTATTTGTCCACTACTAATGAGAAGCGTTGAGCTTGAACTTGCTTACAAGCCTGCATGCACTGAAACGCATCAAGGTTACTCATCTCTACAGATCTAGGAGATTTGCCTCTTTCAGTTCATAAAAAAAGCTCAAAGATAAATCCTCTGGGACTTTTAGATTAATGCTCTTTTTATTTATGTATTGTAAATACTTCTTTTGTTTTCCAAATGTCTGATCTGTAGAACAATCAGCAAGAAAAGGAAATATACAGGGCTTTTAAATCCAAACTTTATGCATTCTTATAATGGATTTTATTAGTATTAACAATGAAGTTCTCAATAGTAGCTTGTTGAGGTCAGTAATCCAATTTGACTTTGTATGATTTTGTTCCACTTCCTCCATTAAACTTTTGGAGACAATCCACAAATAATGAAAGGGCCTCAAAAGTCCTTTTTGAGGATTAGATACAGGAGAGATATTCAGAAGCATTTATTGGGAATGCCTTCATTTGCATTTTCATAAATACCTGAAAATATGTTTATTAAGCCCAAAATTCCTTTTCTTTCTTTCTTTCTTTCTTTCTTTCTTTCTTTTTTTGCTAAAAATGATTGTTAGAAAAACTTTGCAGCTAAAATTAGATTGATTTTGTGTTGGATGTAACTTGTCCATGCTGGAAGTCTCTGCTAGAGTTAGCAAAGTCAGGGGACGGAGTTCTATATAATCAAAATTATACTCAGGGATTCTCATAAAATCATTCAAATCAAGGCAGCAGAGGCAACAATGCAAGATTTCATTTTATATAGGGTAAGATTTCATCATGTGGTCCAAAAACCTGCCCAAAATTCAAACTGGCAAACAGTTCAAATACCATGCAGAATCTGGATTCAGTAGAAAATGTTGTTTCCAAAAAAAAAAAACTGAATTTCAGCTTAAAGCCTTTGTAACCGAAGTTCTCTGGCACTCCTTTATTCCATCTGTTTCTCAGAGAAAAGATAAGGTTCAAGTATTTTCAGAAAGTCTGTTTCTGTTTGGCTGTGAGCTAAAGGCAAAGGCTCTGCTGTTTGACTTTCTACACGCAGCCTGTTGCAATCTTATAATTTGGAGTTCAAGATGTTTTTCTCCAGTGGAAATGTGGAAGTTGAGCTGATTTGGTATTTTCCTCCTTATCATTAACTGTTTCTCAGATCATTTATCTCTTGATCCTCTTTTGCCTTTTCTAAAGAGAAGCTCAACTGGTGATCCATGATAAATATCAGGATTGATATGGAACCAACTACTTTCTGAACTATTGTCCCTAGTTTGAATTACCATGGAATCCTCTTCATTCTCCTGCATCAGTTATGCCTCAGACAGAGCTGTGTAAACAGTGTACAGATATTGAAGGGGAAAAAAATCTGTTTCTATCTACATTGAAACTAACGTATTTTAGGTAAAACATAAAAAGAGTGGGAAAAGGAAACCGAACATCTTTTCAGCTGGCAAATGTCTCCCCATCATCACCAATTCTTAGGAGCTCTTGGAGCTAGATGAGAATGTTACATGCCTGTATAACCTTAGATTATATTTTTCATTGTATTTAGTTATTGCCTAGATAGGACAATTTGGCATTCTATGAATAGTAGCACATCACCATCAGAGGTGGTATTCAGCAGGTTCTGACCAGTTCTGGAGAACCGGTAGCAGAAATTTTGAGTAGTTTGGAAAACCGGCAAAGACCAGCTCTGACTGGAGATTTTACAGTATCCTTCCCCTGCCACACCCACCAAGCCATGCCCACAGAACCAGTAGTAAAAAATTTTTTAATCCCACCACTGATCTCCAGGGTCTTAGGCAAATGCTTCTGCTCCTTCCGCTAGTTTTTTAAGTAATGAATAGGGATTGAAATAGGCCACTTCCTATTCAGAAGATGTCCTTTATCACTAAACTGTGGGACATCTCCATGTCAGTTAAACACATGACACTGTTTTTTTATTGACTTAGTCTGCCTGTCTAGTTCAGTGTTCTGGAAGTATCTCTCCCAAACAGCAATAGCACTTAGTCTTATATACCACCCCTCTCTGGGCAATTTGCAATGTCAGTGTATTGCCCCCAACAATCTGGGTCCTCATTTTATTCACCTTGGAAGGATGGAAGACTGAGTCAACCTTGAGCCTGGTGGGATTGAACTCTAGACTGGGGTCCGAGTTTGCCTGCAATACTGCATTCTAACCACCGTGTCACCAGGGCTCTTTGATGCCAAGCAGCATTTCACCTTTGTCCTGCTCTTTACATTTCCCACAAGCCAACCAAGTGCAGAGATGCCAGGATCAACTGAAGACCATCTATATGCAAAGTTATGTGGTATATTATTGGAATCAGAAATGGCCCTTCCAACTCTATGAATCTGTATGCATAAGTAGAAAATAAACATGGGTCTCTTTCATGTTCGAAAATCATGGCTCACATATCTCGTGAGTCAAATGGAAAAGGCAGAATCTAAAATGAAAACTGTATAGGAGAAAATGAAACATTAATACCTGTCCAAAGAGAGGAGATGTTTGTGGGAGAACCTTCCATTGTCGAAACAAGTGATGTAAAGCAAGCCAAACTCTCAAGATAGAGCAAAACTGAACACAAATTAGACCAAAATATAAGAAGATTATTTCTTAAAAATTGCAAGAGTTTAGCAGAACATTAAAAAAAAACTCACAGAAAAATGAGAATAAATTTAAATAATATTAAAATATGGACCAAAAGTATTATTTCACTACTATTTTATACATATGAAAAGTACATGAATACAAAACCAGTATATTTGCATGGACTCTATAACTTTTCCCTGTTTGCATTCTATTTTACCTTTGAAAGCAGCTCTGGCAGCTCTGCCAGTAGTAATTAAAGGTTTTATAGCTGACATACAAAAAACACCCTCGGTGATTTTTCGGGGACATAGCCCTCTATAATTTTGTAATGAGATTCTCCCTTTACAAGTGTTGATTTTCTGCTTGCTAATTTCATCCAAGTTCAATTAAAAGCAGCCCGAGAGAGGTGGAGAGAGGGTTGAGTGCTTTGCAAAACGCAAAGCATCGGGCCATCAAATGGCAGGCTCTAATGGCTTCCTCTTTCTCCTCCTCCTCCTGCCAATGGTATGAACCTAAATCCCCATTTTATATTTTGTGGACCGTCCGCTGTATGAGCTGTCCATCACAGGCAGCCTCATTAGGATTCCCACAGCACATAGCTGTTAATACTAATTCCATAATGACAGTGGAACACTGAAGTAACATTTAACAGTTCCTCAGTTAATCATTAAAATTAGCCTATCTCAGTGGATAGTGGGTTATCTAATATTTCAGGGCAATGTAATTTCAGATAATACATGAGATTATGAAAGAGAACTTTGAATATAGCACTAAATGTTGCAGAGTAGTAAAATGCTGCTTCCCTGGAGCATCCGAAGTTGGTGTCAGTAAGGTTCTTTTGTGGGTGTTTAAGTGGACATCCATTTGGGCACATCTCATACAGATCAAAAGTACCTCAGCAAAACAAAGAGGAGTGGAGCTTGCATGCCGAAGAAGTGCGTTATTTTTTTTCCTGATGTTCTCTCAGAAAGATGAGAAAAGTGAGAAAGACCACATTCCTGTCAAATCGATGTGCAATGAAATTAACCCCAGAGGCCCAGAAAAGTACAAACCTCCTTTCCTATATTGCTAGGTTTGACGGGGCCTGTTGGGGTAATTCTTGCGACTCATAGATGACAAAAGACAATTCTCCGAATCTGGAGGGAGATTTTAAAATGTCTCTGCAATGAGACAGCTTTATTAACAGGTTAATGAAGAAATCCTGCAAATGGAAGCTTCTTCTTTTTTTAAACTAAGAATGAGACCATAGGAAAAAACAAGTGTTTTGTTATTTGAAAGTTAAAAGGCTGAAACCAGCAAAGCAGCAAAACTCCAACAGTCCATTTCCTCATCACACGGACCTGCAAGTGAAAAGAAGTCATGATTGCAAAGCCTTCAAATATCTTCTCTCGTTTCCCTTTTCCCTCAGACTTTAAAAAGAAGGGCTGATTTATTTCCGTAATTGATTCTGAATGTCAAGTCCTTTCCGAGAAACAGTCAGTGATCCAATTAGCAGCACAACTTTTGGCCTTTCTGGCATGCTACTGCTTTTTCTTTTTTTTTTTAATGAAGTATGGATGTGTTTTGGTTGAATACTAATACTTTGCATTTACAGAGGTGACTGAACAGCTGATGTGTGGCAAAGGAAGGCCCAAAAGGGGTGGGTGGGAAATAACTCCATTTTTATGACCCTGATACTAGGGACCACTAACACAAAGGAGACAGATAGCAAAACTGGTCCATGGCATGAATGAATAGCCAATAAACTGAGAAAAGGGTATGTGTTATGCTTTTTGATATATTTTTCTTATATAACTTTTATTGTTTTCAAATTATTGCATTGTTTGGGTGTTTTATATTATTTGTTTGTGAGCCACCCACAGTCATGCATTGAGATAGGCAGTGATATTAAATAAATTAAATTAAATAAATGTGCAAAGTGTGCTATTTACCCTATATGAGGGGAGGAAGAGACTTGTCAGAGATGTGTCATTGTCTGAGTGATGGAAGATGCCTCCCTGTTTTAACAAATTAGACTTGGCACGCTGGCTTCTGTAGGGTAGACGTGAAAAGCTTAATAAATGAGTGTGACAGAAAGAATGATATTAGGGCTTGCATTAAGCCAAATCATGGCTTGTCATAGCCATGGCGTACAGTCACAAAACACCCTAAACTATGAAATATCACATTCAACCCCCTTTTTGGGCGGTCAACTTCATCTTTGGCCAGTATACAACAGCAACCCAAAAAGCTAATGAAATCCTTGGTTGCATAAACAGAGGCACAGAATCAAAATCATGTGAAGTATTAGTACATCTTTGTAAAGCTTTAGTAAGAACACACCTGAAATACTGCAACCAGTTTTGGTCACTACAATATAACAAAAGATGTTGAGACTTTGGAACAAGTGCAGAGAACAGTATCTAAGACAATTAAGGGCAAGGGTGTTAAACCCATGTTGTCACGTTGTCATCATGTGATGTATTGCAACTTTTTCCCCCTTTGCTAAACCGGGTGGGTGTGGCCAGCACTTGATGCATATGGCCCAGGAGGCACAGGTTTGACACCTCTAATTAAGAGCCTGGAGTTTAAAATATATGAAGAATGGTTGCAGGAATTGGGTAAGGCTATTCTAGAGTAAAAAAGAACTAGGAGTGACATAATAGCAGTATTCCAATATTTGAGTGGCTGTCGTAAAGAAGACAGGGTCAATCTATTTTCCAAAGCACAAGAAGGCAAGACAAGAACCAATGGATGGAAACTAATCAAGGAGAGAAGCAACCTGGAATTAAGGAGAAACTTCCTAACAGTGAGAATAATTAACCAGTGGACACAGCTTGCCTTCAGAAACTGTGGGCACTTCATCATTGGAGGTTTTTAAGAAGAGACTGGACAGTTACTTGTCTGAAATGGTATAGGATCGCCTGCTTGAGCAGAGGAATAGACTAGAAGACCTCCAAGGTCCCTTCCAGCTCTATTCTCATTCTGATTCTCTCTCTGAAATGGATTTCCCTTCCCTTGTACTTGTTTCCTAATCCTATTCCACTGTTCACATTATCTTTTGCAGGTTGATTCAACATAACCAGTGTTATAGCAGTAAAATAAATATTAACTGAGGTCAATAGGCGGACAGGAAATCTATAGTAAAATGACTGACTTTGTTACACAACACCACCCTTGGCATCTGTGTGTGGGGAAGTGGGGGGGGACAGGAGAGCAAACGACAAAACAATGTGTCGTGTCAATCTTCATGCAAACATTGAAAGGCAAGCACATAATCATGGCTTGTGCAGATGCACTGAAAACACGTCTGCAATTGTTTCATCATTTCTCCTTGGTTCTAACTGGGATTATAAAAGGCATTTTGTGCCAAAAAGTTTTCAGATGATATGAAACCTGGATGGATGATTTAATATGAGCTCACCACCACTTCCCATGTGATCAGCAGCCCATATCCTTTTGCCTTAATTTAATGATTTAGATATATTTTGTGCAACCTGGACTACCTAAACAGTTCAGGGCCTTTGGAATGACACGTTATCCACGTTTTATTTGAAACTTATCTCACTCATTTTGGAACACAGCATTTCTCTTGATTTACTGTACAAACCTTCAGGCAATCACAAAAGGAGATATAACATGCATAGCAGTAGGAAATGAAAATAAAGATGTGCAAAAAATATATGTATGAAAGTAGTAGGAAAAAAAGATTTTATGTGTGTGTGTGTGTATAAACAGAGAACTGCTTTTACTGTTCATTTCATTCATTTTCTTCCTAAGGTTAGGGAGACTGTGATGTGGGAAGTGTAACCTGTAGCCAGGATCATAAAGTATAATATCAGTTGGATTATTAAGTCTTGTCGTTTTACGCAGATGCTATAGAAAATATTGATAGGAATTTGTATGTGTAATTTTTTGGGGGTGTGCAAAGCATTTAACATTTACATCATTTTATTGTAGACGTAAAATAATGCAAATGATTGATTAAGCTAAATTTTATTATTATTCAGCAATATCTTTTTTGAATGCTGTATTATTTTCCATTGATCTGCTCATCATCTATTCCACCATCGACAAAGAGATGCTCATTTGTAACAATAGTTGCTAAATACTAGTACCAAACCTTAATATCAACACTCCATACTTGTTACTACAATTGGAATCACAATTTCAGTCACTAAGTGATGCAGTCGTAAAGACATTACATGACCACATCTCTTAATAATTGCAATCCTGGCAATCCCTGTTGCCATCATTAAGCAAAATCTACTGGTTGTTAGCTAAGGGTGCACCCCAATCTAAGCCATTTTGGGCTCCGTCTGTTCCAAATCACAGTAAGGAAAGGGACTGCTTCCAGATCCCCTCATCCGCCTATCTCCCTGCCAATGCTGCCTTTTGAGCTACCCTGCACCCTGCTTTATAGAGCAGCAAGAGGTCCCCAAATTGTGTGGCTCTGAGGCTGCTTTCCGTACCTTGGGAAGCCACAGTTGGCTCACCCCAAGACTTCTGCTGCCATGTGCCACGCCAGCTTAATTTTGCTGCTATTTTGTTTCCGCTGGTCTGTCTTGCTAGGCTGGCTTTGCATGGCGAGAAAGAAAAGAAAAGTATAAAGCAGCTTAAGGGGGCCACAGCATGCCAAAATGCCCCTTTTTGCTGCATTCCTGGGCTTTAAGGGGCTGGCTTTGCACTGCAGGGAACAAAAGGTGGGGGGAGCCTCCCTTTCTCGCAATGCAAAGCCAACCCCCAAGGCGCAGCAATATTTGGAGGATTTCTGACCCCTTTGTGCTTTGTCCTTTTTCTTTTGCCACCATGTGAAGCCAGCTCTATACAGTCCAGCAACCAGGCTGGCCCTGCTTCATCAGCATCAGAAACAAGAAGATGGGAAAAGTCCACTCAGGTTGTGAAATGCAGGACAGCCAACAGGGCATAGATTTGGAAGGAGATTTAAAAGGGAAGGGAACTGCAGTGCCCCCTACAGGCTGCCAAGCACTGTAATTTTGAACATATGAGTGCAAGGATGCTGCAAGGACCCATACCTTAAGGCACAGGTCATAAGTCTCTTTGTTTATCACCTATTGTAACCTCAAACGGTTGATTGACCAAATGGTTGTAAGTTGACTACCTATACTACCTATACACAGTTCACTAGGAAGCCGTATGAAAATATACCAGAATCTGATAAAGCTCTGGGAATGGAACCATTTGAACGTAAATACACAATCATTTCCACACCATAGAATGTAAGTCCTAAAGTGATATAATTAATGCCAACATTGTATATATCCTTCAAAAGAAATCAAGAAATCCAATTACGCTATTTATTATTAACTGCGAAATATAAATAGCTGATAGATAATTTTTGTGAAAAAATGATTCTTTTTTTTTTATTGTTAGAGAATAGCTCATGCTGTGGAAGTGCCTCTCATCTTTATTTATTCGATAATTTTTCGTCACTGCTGAATTGCCAGCATGTCTTTATCCACTCTCCATATGGCACTGTTTTTGCTTTTCACCAATCCTTTTGCAGTGACAACTTTCCTATTGTTAACAGAGAAAGTACAACAAAGCTGAATATGTTTTTATAATCAAGAATTTTAAAAGCTTCAGCAATGTGATTTTACAATCAAAAGCTACATCATGTCTCAGATTCTCTATCGCTCTGTAACATGTTCCCTGAATAGATGCATATAGTTGGATAGGATACCCCAAATGCAAAAAAAAAGCTGTTGGGTGAAAGCCATTATCCTTCTTCTAACATTATCTAATAAGTTAAATATATTAAATACACAACAAAACCAATTAGGAATGCGGTAAATTTTCTTTCAACAGTTGTTGACTATGTCCTTTTGCTAGATTAAGGGAGGGTGAATTTTGTCCTATGATCAGCTCCCAGTAAGCTTTAAAACCTTCTGACAGCCTTTATTTCTCTCAATATGTAATTTAATAGTGAGAGTAACTGTGGTTGATTTCGTATTCAGATAATCACATCACAGGGCTTGTCTTTTTTATATGTATCTTTGGTTTGTCGTTTTGAAAATCCCAAAATGATGCACAATGAACGTTTACTTTGTTGTAAAAATATTTTCCCCCCAAACAGATTGAGTTGAATGAAGATTTGATATACAACATGGCTCTGGCTTTTAAAATATTCCAAGCCGGGATGGGTGAGTGGAATTCACTGTTTTGAGTGCCATTGGCAATATGGTTACTTTGTTACACCCAAGTGGACACATATGGAGAGCCTGTTTATCTTCATTAAGATTTATGAGAATTTATTGCAGGATAGAAGTTTTATTATTCTGCACTGGGCTATCCAATATGCAATCTTGTTATAAATATCAGGGCATGAATTGGATGGGTGACATCCTTTTACCTCTTCATAAATGGGCATTATGCTCATTTGCATCTGACAGTAACAAAATGAGCTCATTTTCCATTCTTTCGAACTGATACCTAAATAAAGACAGGACTGTTGTATTGTAAAGATTCCGCCATGCAATCATGCTCATGCAAACTACCCTGTTGCATTTTAAGAAAAAAAAATTGATATACAAATCCGGTACTTAAAAAAGAAATAAGTCTTAGATCTATTATTTGGAGCCAACCTGGAGGAAACTACATGTGCCAGAGGAGGAGTGAGATTAGATTTCCCTAATCTAATATCTAATCTAATCTAGTCTAATCTTCCGTTTTTACTTTCTCAAAAGTATGTTTCATTTCATTTTTATGAAATTACATTCAGCAGTTCATCAAATGCTTATTTTTATAGCATATTCTATTAAATCAACAAATGACATCTACTGAAGAGCACATGCCTTCATGTATTAATAATCATTGCAAGATTTCTAGTTCTTAGAGGATTTATTGTCTTCCTCCTTTTCATGACAATGGAAAGGAATGGAATGAACAGAACAGGACAGAACAGTTCTAGATTCACCAAGTGTGATTGGACACACCGGGAATTTGTCTCTGGTGCATAAGTCTCAGGATATAGTGTTGAAAGAAACATCCTTCTGGGTTCAGTTCCAAGTGGGGAACAAGACACTGGAAATATGGAGGCTATTTGGAAAGATGGTTTAATGGTGGACAGCAGGACCACATGGCTTGGAGCTCCAAAGTGAAAAAGAAAGGATGATCACATACTTCAAGGTGAGAAGGTCAAGAAGGGAAGACCAAGATGCTGAGAGACCCTTATATAATCTCTGTTGGGCTCCACCTTAGTGTTTCCTGTTCTTGTGTAAGAAATATATCCCACACTGGCTGTCAGACTCCCATGGGCGGGGAGGCTTTGTCTGGACCACATGGCTTCACCTGGGTGTTGGCTGATACAATCTTCCCAGGCCAGGTGGTGAGATGGGTAGACCCTTTATTAGGTAGAATACTCTGGCCTAGGCCTTCATGGCCCATTAGCAAAGGTGGGGAGGCTGAGTTTCTGCTTCTCTGAGTTTCTACTTTATTCTTTTTAGGGGAAATATTCTGCCTTTTTAATATTTCCCAGGATATTTCATTTTTCTAGGAGAGGGGTGGGTGTTAACTTCCTATAATAGTACATACAGGCAACGAAGTGATAAATCATAAATAATAAGACACAATCATAAATCATGATACAACCAACAAAGTGATAGTCATGATACTAATAAGAGTAGATAATAGGAAAGGTGAGGATAATACCGTGTTTCTCACGGCCCTGCCTTATTTTGTTTGAGCCCCGAAAAAATGGCTAGGCTGCCTTTTCGGGGGTGAATTAATTTCTCTCACCCCCCCATCAGCGGGTGGGCGGCAGCGGTGTTCTGGCCAGCACGACAACAGCAGCAGCGCTGGCAAAAACGTGGAAGCCATGGAGGCAGCTCCCCAACATCCACGCGCTGCCACCCGCCTGGTGACCCGAGCAGCTGGTTACGAGGCATGGCTGCCCACAGGGCACTGATAAAGGCAAGTTTCCTCCCCCCGCCCTCCCCCCACAGCATGTTTTAACCCCCCCAGCATGTTTTAACCCCCAGCCTCCCCCCCAGCATGTTTTAACCCCCGGCCTCCCCCCCCAGCATGTTTTAAACTAGGCCTAAATTTGGGGGGAGGGGCTTAATTTCATTTCATGCCTAGAAAACATGCTGGGTCTTCCTATTGGTGGAGGCCGTATTGTTGGAGAAACACGGTAGCAATGCAGCCCTACTGCATAAGTAAATGCCTATCCTTAGGCATAATGCAGTGCTGTGGGAATTAGGTGTTTAGCCAAGTGATGGCATGGTGTGGGAGGGCGGAATTGTCTTTGTGTCTAGTTGTTTTGGTGCACAATGCTCCATAGTGACATCCTGAGGGGAGAAGTTGAAACAGTTTATGTCCAGGGTGTAAGAAGGTCTATAGATATTTTCTCTGCCCTGTTTGTGGCTTGGGCAGTATACAGGTCCTCAATGGAAGGCATCCAGAACAATGGTGCAGGCATCTCCAGCATGGGCTCAATGAAGTGCAACCCTTTGTACGGCGTGCAAAGTCTAGTGTGAATTTTGAGCTGATGAAAATTGTAATTTCCCCATTCATTCAGATTCCTTTTCTCTTCTACTATGCAGCATATAAATATTATGTATCTGCGCTGAAATAATGTTGTCTGGAATGTCCTGATGTTATTTGCTAGTATCTTAGTGATCAGAGGGGAGCAGTAGGAAAAAAAAAAAACCACTCAGAAATTCAGACAGAAATGTGTTAATTGGTTTGTTGAAAGAAATATCCTTCTGGGTTCAGTTCCAAGTGGGGAAAAAGACACTGGAAACATGGAGGCTGTTTGGAAGGTTTAATATCAGGACCACATGGCTTGGAGCTCCAGAGTGAAAAGGAAGAGATCAAGAAAAGGCTGAGGTACTGAGAGTGCCTGGGTTTTATACCCTCTGTTGGGATTTGAATTGGAGCTTGTATTCTAATTGGTTGTCAGACTCCCAGGGGCAACTCTGTAGGCTGTCCTGAGTTTCAGGCTTGGTCTAGCCTTGCTGGGTGATTATGCCCTTAAAAGGGCTTTTGGCAATTGCTATAGCTTTACCTGGAGTTCCTTCTTATGTAAAGTATTCTGGCCCAGGTCTTAATGGCCCACCCATTAACAAAGGTGGGGGTGAGTTTCTCCTTCTGGGCTGAGTTTCTGCTTCTTGAGTTCCTACTCTTCTTAGGGGAAATATTCTGCCTTTTAAATATTTTCTAGGCTACTTCAATTTTCTAGGAGAGGGGTGGGTGCTAACTTCCTACAGGTGTAAACTTAAATTGCCAATCCAGTTAGTGGTCAAAGACCAACAAAGCCGAGGGAACTCAAAGTCTGAAGAGCCAACAAGAGCAGGAAGGTTTCCCTGTTAAATGAGCTTTTAAAAAGAGAAGGGTCAGCTACATTTTGCTTTTGTTCTTTTGTCTTTCATCACAGCAAGATGCCTCAACTTGGAGAAGAGGCAGAAAACAGAAGAAAATAGCCACCTGGGGAAATGTGGAGCTCGATACAAAATTGGATTCTTTTTAAAATATATATTACAGGTTGGTCTGAGCTGTTTCTTGCAACTTTGGTTCTATTTGGTTCTTCTGCATTGAGTTTGCGTCTCACTGTGTGTTTGTGCATGGCAGATAACCATTCTATTCTGTTTAATTCTATGAAAGCCAGTCACAAAGTATCTTCAGTCCTCAATTAGCTTCCTAATCTACCTAATAAACAATTTGTATTGTATCTTCTTCTGAAATCAGTAGCCTCATTGTGGCAGAGAATTTAGCATACCATTATCAGGCCCATGCTGCAGTGGCAGAAAAACAAGAGGAAAGAGGGAGGGAGGAAGCATAAGAAAGAAATTCCACAGCAAAGAGTGGGGGTGCCAGTGATTAGACAAACCTCCCACCCCAGATTCTAGGAAGTGACCAGGATTGTGGGAAAAGGGCTCAGGGACTACTACATCCTTGCACATTCACATGCGAGCGCAGAACATGACCATTTACTGACATGTTCTGCATTTTTGTCCAAACATTACCATTTTGTGTGATTCCATTCCCCAAAAAAATTAATTTCCAAATTTCATCCAAAGAAGAGGAATATTTTAGTGAAACTAAATGTGCTTATGTGTGTGTGTACATCTCTGTGTATGTATATGACTCCTATTTTGAATGGGCAATAATACCTTCAGCAATCTGAACCTTTCCAGCTTCCTATCCTTTCAGGAAAGCCCAAGGACAAAGTCATCTTTTGTTCTTGTTCAGATTAAGTGTGAACTTCTAAGGAGGCTGCAGTGGAATGGAGGGATATATAATTCAAAGAAACAACAGCAGATGTTGTGCCATTGCACAGTAGTAGTAGTAGTAGTAGTAGTAAAATTTCTAAGTGCCCTAGAAGTTAACAAACCATGGCCCCTTTACATGAGAAAGAAACTATTAGATTCCTGAAAAACTTTTCTCGACTCAGCAATTTTTATTTGTTGGCAAGGACAATATGGAATATAGCACGAAGCTGGTTTTGGATGATCCTTCCTATTGTGTTTTTTAGCCTTTCTAGCAGACCACAACAATTGTTCAGGCTACAACCTCATTTTGCTTTAGATTAAATGTAACGTGGAAGAACTCCTTATGGATCAGAATAACAAGGCATGGGTGGAAGGGTTCATTGTTATTTCATGCTACATGACACTGATGAAACCCCATCTCAAACTAATGGATGACATCTCCCAGCAGCTTAAAGTAGATGTTAAAGAAAACGGGGAAAGGTATCATATATTAAAGTGTTCAAGGGCTTAATCTCTCTTCCTCAGCAGAACCATTTCAGGAAAAGCCCCTTGATCTCCAAGCCTCAAACCTGATCCAGAAATATACTCTGGCATGGTCAATGGTAGTAAATGCTGCTGGAAAATCCAACATAACCAAGAGGGGTGAACTACCCTCATCCAGATCAGTAGTGGGATTCAAAAAAATTTACTACTGGTTCTGTAGGCATGGCTTGGTGGGCGTGGCATGGATTGGTGAGCGTGGCAGCAGTAGGATACTATAAAATCTCCATTCCCTCCCCACCCACTAACCTGCTTTGCAGCTCCATTCTCCTGTGCAGGGCAACAAAAGAAGATCCAGCCGATCAGCTGGGACTCGGGAGGCAGAGAATAGATGGGGGGGGGGGCAGTCAGAGGTGGTATTTGCCGGTTCTCTGAATTACTCAAAATTTCCATTACTGGTTCTCCAGTACTGGTCAGAGCCGGCTAAATACCACCTCTGATCCAGATCCCACTGTAGTTCATCCACCAGAGTGGTTCTTATCCCATGCCTAGACCTGGACCTATATCTAGTTGGAAGAGATCTGGATCATCCATTTAATCCAGAGCCCTTTGACCTTGTTGTCTCATTACTTTCTCTACAACCACCCCTAAGAAAGAAAGAAAGAAAGAAAGAAAGAAAGAAAGAAAGAAAGAAAGAAAGAAAGAAAGAAAGAAAGAAAGAAAGAAAGAAAGAAAGAAAGAAAGAAAGAAAGAAAGAAAGAAAGATTGCAGACAGGATGGTAATCACTTGAGTGATGGCATTTTGTGGATGACATCTTGTGGAATACATCATGAAATCTTAGGATTCCAAATAAACCACACATTAGTGAACACTGCAAAATAAAGTATACATGTTAAACACTTTTAAAAGGAATGTTAGTTATTAATTATGATGGTGTACAAATATTGTAAATAAACAGCTAAATGTGGCATAATTATTAGTTATTAAACTATAGTCTAACATGTCACCTAAAAACATATCGAAAAGAATTTGTTGAGACAATAGACCAAGGAGTTTTTAATTCAAATCTTTCAGAATTAGGTGTTAGGCCTGAGGTCATATCAGATCTCTCTCTCCCACTCCCCACAACCTACAAGAGTGTGATAACACAGATCTGTCTTCATAAATAAGCCACTAAAATAATTTGTTAAGTGTTGCATAATTGTGTTAGATTGTTAAATATCTGACTACAGCCTACAGATACTGCTTTCTAAATGTGCAAACCTGTGGTTTTATATATTTATTTGTTTTCTGAGAGATGTGACTTTTGCCTTCCCAGTTCTTCAAGGGATTGCTTAAGACTGCATAAAGAAAAATACCATTTTAACTCTAAAGCACATCTGGCTATAAGATCCGGGCTGCAAAAATCTATATAGCCATTAGATGAATTGGTATATCTATAGAAGAATTTGCATCTTACATTTGTAGAATAATATCTTGATGAAATCATGCACAATTACCCTACTTTTGGTGTGGGATATAAGTAATGGCCAACGGCTTTCATAATGTTGCTCCATAAAATATATTGATTAAAAAAACCTGTATCTCTTTATTGTACTGCATTGCTCTGCTCATAAAATAGAATATCATTCACACGCTCTCTCACACATACACAAACGTTTTTTTGTATTTTTTGTTCAGTTCCATCAACTCTCAGGTTTATTTCCCACAAGTTTTACATTCTGGGAAGCCAACACAAACTTTCTATACACTCTTATTTTTGAAGCCTCATCTGGTTTTGAGCTTACCTTGGCCAATTGCAAAACATATTTCCTTTACCCTGGTAATGACCTCTCCATAACAAAATACCTCTGGATCATATTAATCTGTTAGTAGAGACTTATGAACAACTTTAAAGAGATGCTTTAAAAACACAGTCCCAGCAGTTGTAAGTATTTTCAAAATTGACAAAGAGGCTAAATTTTTGGACTATTTCAATAAGTGAATTGTTTTTGCTTCTATTATCTTCTCAGAAAATGCAAATTATTCATGTCATCACTATTTGTGATTATTACTAAAATAAGTAAACATGATATTATTATTGTTGTTCACGCAGTCAGATGTTTAGGCTGGATCTGGCACTTTTATCCACCCATTGAATGATGTTAAACTTATCATTGTCACAGAAGATAAGGTGTACCAAGTAAAGCTTCCTTTTGCAATTGACTTATGGGGATTTCTCAATGCTGATCGTGTTCAAGTAATACTCTGGATGTTTTGGAGTTGCATCTAAGGCACTTAGTATTATTGGTAGTATCTTTGCTTTCTTTTGCCACATTCTACTTCTATTTGCAGGTGCTTATATTTTGTGATTTTTCTTCAGGTTTTTCTTCTTCTTCTATTTTGCTGTCTTCAGGTACTTCCACATCTACCATCCAGACATTTTTGTCTTTCTTATAGACAATTGTTAAGACTGGGGCAGGTGACAGGAGTTTGTCTATTTGAATTCTAAAGTCCCAGAGCACTTTAGCTTTTTCATTTTCTATTACTTTGTTTTGTGATCCCACCAGTTCTTGCTGGCAGGCAAATGGTATTTCTTGCACACATTCCATTCCAATGCACCATTGTTGCTACTTTGTTGTGCTGTTGTTTGTAGTTAATCTGTGCAATCTTCTTGCAGCAGTAACAACATGATACCACTGTTTCTTCAATTTCTTTGCAGAGGCAGCACTTGCAGCCTGGTTGCCATCTTCTCAATTGTGGCTTTGTAGGCATTTATTCTTAAGGCATGGTCTTGTGCAGTCAGAATTAGTCCATCTATCTCTTCCAAGACATATTTTATGTCTAACAATTATATTATACTTGTTTATTATATAATAAACAAACAGGCTTTCCCAGGATTCTGTAAGAACTTATGATATACAAGAACTCAATGAAAGAAAACCCAACTGTTCACCTACCCAAACGACAACAATAGTCATATTCTCTTCCTTTTTAGTTGCTTCTATAAGAACTTTCAGAATGATAGAATTGAGACATCAATATTTCATGGCTTGAATGCCTCAGTGGTAATGTTGCAAATACCCAGAGCAAGATTTCCTATTGCAGGTTGAAAATAGTAGCTCCAGGTTTTATTCTTTCTCATTCCTTTGTACTCCTTAATATAGGAAGGTGAAGTAGGAACAGAGAAAAATGAAATATGCTGATATTGGAATACACAATAGAATTTTCCATCCATTACAGATGGAGAGAAGGCAAAATCAACACAGCTCATTTTCAAAAGCAATGCTAGTATGTCAAGCCTATAGGGTTCCTTCCACATATTTTGCTAATAGCAGAAGAGAAGTTCAGCCCAAGGATTTGAATTTTAAGACGAGAGCATCTGCTTGATTATTAGCATGTTTTCTTAATTATTTCTTAACTTCACAGATCGACAAATAGTGTCAATACATGTAATATCTTGCTTATGCATCTTTTTCTATGGGCAAGTATGTCTATGTGGGAGAGAAACAGAGAATATGAATAGCTTTTGTTTATATATATATATATAATTGGAAATTATATTTGAGGTGTTTAGGATGAAATTTAACTGAGAAGTCATTGGTTTTATTTTGCTTCTGTTTCTTGTTTTGGCTGGCATCTTTAAAAATGGAGTTCAGAACAAATGTGCTGAATAAATGTAAGAAATCTTTGCACTTCAAACAGATTCTGACTTGGCATCCAAAACCATGCATTCAGAGGTGGCAGACGCTGCTAATTTATCAACCTTGCCTAGCTAACTTTGGCCAGCTCTTTCTAAAGGGGAGCAGGAACTCAGAACTGATTTTAATCAAGCATTGCCACATTGTGGATTTCTCTCTCTCTCCCTCCTTCCCTCCTGCTCCCTCCCTCTCTCTCTCTCCCTCTCTTTCCAGAAAATCCACTGTATCCTTTTAAAATGCACTTTTTAAAAGAAACTTATCCTAAAAGCGTATATCTTCATAAGGTCTCAGTAAAAGAAATGTAAAGACTTACAACACAACCCCATGCATGAGACTGCAGAAAAAAGTCTCCATTCTATGAAGCTATCTCCTAAATTTGCTTTTAAGATTGTTGCCTTTGAAAGTAGCCCTTGACTTATGGCCTGGAAAATTCATCATTAAGTGACGTGTTTGTTAAGTATTAATCCCTTGACCACACCTGATTTTTAACAACCTTTGTTCTGCCCTTGTTAAGCAAATCACCAGGGTCATTTAGCAATAATTGTGCCTCAGATAAACCTCATTAATTTAGTGAGATGTCATATGACTGCAACGTGAAACCTTCCTTGTCAGCTTCCCAATTGATTTTTGCGTGTTGGAAGTTGGCTGGGAAGGTAGCAAATGCTAATCATGTGACTTTGGGGTACTGCAGTTAAATCAGGGGTGGCAACTTGGCAACCTGTGGGCTGGATGGGTCACACGCAGGCCACGCCCACCCCAGTTCCGGGAAAGGAAGGAAAAAAATTGTGAAATGTCACATGACAGCAATTGACACCACGAGTTTGACATCCAAGTCTTAAATGATTATGAAGCATCCAAATCATGATCACACGACTGTGAGAATGCTGGGACAGTTGTAAGTGTGAGGACCAGTTGCAAGTGATTTTTCTGGCATAGTCACAACTTTGAACAGTCACTAAACTCAAGGACTATCTATATGTTCCAGAAGCAGGTTTAATTATTCTAATACCTAATTCATCCAAGTAGCTGTCTCTTTTGCTGTAGCTGGGAGTAGTAAAGCTGCCCAGCCAAACTAAATGAAAGGGGTCAGTTCAAGCAAGAATTACTTCCTGTTCTAATACTTTGGTCCACCAATAGATGACTCTTCTCTATCTGGAGCTTCAATAAGCTCTCAGGTAATTGACTGAGAAGCCTGCTCAAAAGTTGCATCTAACTTGGAACTAGAACCCAGCAAGATAATAACTGAGTTCATAAAGAAGAAAGGGGCAGGGATGGGATTCTACCAGTTCACACCTATTCGCTAGAACCGGTTGTTAACATTCTAAGCAATTTGGAGAACTGGTTGTTAGAAGAAATTACTGGCCTAATCCTGTCAGGAAGGCAGGAAGGAAACATTCTGGTGTTGCTTACAGAAACTGCCTCTCCGTTAACCCTTATTACATTCTTGGCAGGACTAGACTTCCTGTCTCAGGAACTTCTCTGGAGTTTTTTCCCCTCCTTTGCTGGTACTTTGCTTTTGTGGAGTGACCATTCAAAGTTACAATGGCACTGAAAAAAGTGACTTATGACCGTTTTTCACACTTATGACTGTTGCATCCCCACAGTCATGAGAGGCCAGGCGAGGAGATGCATGCCTCGATGTGAGTGATGTTGAGTTGGCCACGCCCAGCCAATAACATGACCACCAAGCCACACCCACCAACTAAGCCATACCCACAGAACCGGTTGTTAAAAAATTTGAATCCCACCCCTGGAAAGGGGTAATTGCTTTCTTGAAAAAACATGATTGGATCACAGTTATGCTTCCATTGATCTCCTCCAGAGATGGGATTCAGAAGGTTCTGACCAGTTCTGGAGAACCAGTAGTGGAAATTTTGAGTAATTCGGAGAGCTGGCAAATACCACCTCTGACTGACTCTTCCCCCATCTATTCTCTGCCTCCTGAGTCCCAGCTGATTGGCTGGGTCTTCTTCTGTTGCCCTGCACAGGAGAACGGAGCTAGAAAGCAGATTAATGGGCTGGGGAGGGAATTTATTTATTTATTTGTAGGATTTCTATACCGCCCTTCTCCCTAGGGACTCAGGGCGGTGTACAGCCAAATCCAAACCCCAAAAACAATACAAAAATTAAAAAGCAATTAAATAACGGCTGATTACATTAATTAAACCCACCCCCCAACTTTAAAACCCAATTTAAAATCAATAATTCGGAGACAGTTTAAAACTACCTCAACCCAGGCCAGCCTGCTCAAAGAGCCAGGTCTTCAACGCGTGCCTGAAGGCCCTCAGGTCCATGCTGGTACGAAGTTCAGGTGGCAGAGTATTCCAGAGGGCAGGGGCCCCCACAGAGAAGGCCCTACTCCTCGGGGCCGCCAGACGACACATAGCGGCCGACGGCACCCGGAGAAGGCCCTCCCTGTGAGAACGCACCGGCCTGCTGGAGATCACCGGTAGAATGCGGTCCTGCAGATAACCTGGCCCAATGCCATGGATTGCCTTAAAGGTCAAAACTAGAACCTTAAAGCGAACCCGGAGAGCCACTGGCAGCCAATGCAGCTCGCGCAGGAGAGGCGTCACATGGGTGCTACGTGACACCCCCATGATCACCCGCGTGGCCGCATTCTGCACCAGTTGGAGTCTCCGAGTGCTCCCCAAAGGGAGCCCCATGTAGAGAGCATTACAATAGTCCAGGTGAGAGGTGACAAGGGCCTGAGTGACCGTGCGCAGGGCGCCCCGATCCAGAAAGGGCCGCAACCGGTAGATCCGACGGAACTGATAAAACGCCCCCCTGGAGATGGCCGCAATATGATGTTCAAGCGACAGCCGTACATCCAGGAGGACGCCCAGATTGCAAGCCCTCTCTGTGGGGGGCAAAATTTCCCCCCCAATAGCCAGCGAAGGTGTCAGCTGGCCATATCGGGGCTCCGGGAACCACAGCCACTCGGTCTTGGATGGGTTGAGCCGGACCCTGTTCCCGCCCATCCAATCCCGCACGGCCTCCAGGCACCGGGTCATAGCCTCCACAGCATCCTTGGGGTGGTCCGGGGTGGAGATGTACAGTTGGGTGTCATCTACGTACACCGCACCCCAAGACCACGGATGATCTCACCCAGCGGCTTCACATAAATGTTGAACAAAAGAGGGGAGAGGACCGACCCCTGAGGCACCCCACAAACCAGGGGCCTAGAGGTGGACCTCTCCCCTCCCACCAACACAAATTGCGAACGGTCGGAGAGGAAGGAGGAGAACCATCGAAGGACAGTTCCCCCAATCCCCAACCCCTCCAACCGTCGCAATAGGATACTATGGTCGATAGTATCAAAAGCCGCCGAGAGATCTAATAGGACCAGGACAGAGGAGAACCTTCTGTCACGGGCCCTCCAGAGATCATCAACCAACACGACCAATGCTGTTTCAGTGCTATGCCCATGCCTGAAACCCGATTGGAATGGATCGAGGTAAGTCGTTTCCTCCAGTTACTGAGGGAGCTGACATGCCACCACGCTCTCAACAACCTTCGCCACAAAGGGAAGGTTGGAGACTGGACGATAGTTGTTTAAAACAGCTGGGTCCAGGGAAGGCTTCTTGAGGAGGGGCCGCACCACCGCCATCTTCAAGGTGGTAGGAAGCGACCCCTCTCTCAAAGAAGCGTTGATAATCCCCTGGAGCCAGCCTCGTATCGTCTCCCTGGCGGCCGAAACCAGCCAGGAAGGGCACGGGTCCAATAAACAGGTGGTGGCATTCAGACCCCCCAGCAGCCTGTCCACGCCCTCAGCGGTCACAGGGTCGAACTCCCCCCAGATAACATTCACAAGACCTGCCCCGGACACCTCCCCCAGGACCATCCAATTAGAGTCAAGCCCCTCCCGAATCTGAGCGATTTTGTCGTGCAGAAATCGGGAAAACTCCTCTGCCCTGCCCTGCAAGAGGTCATCCCGCGCTCTCGGTTCAAGTAGAGAGGGGGTCACTCTAAACAGGGCGGCAGGCCGATTTTCTGCCGACGCAATAAGGGCGGAGAAATACGAAGATTTCGCCACCCCTATCGCCACAAGGTAAGTCTTAATATGAGATCTCACCTGTGTTCGGTCAGACTCAGAACGGCTCGCCCTCCAAGTGCTCTCTAGACGTCTTTTCCGGCACTTCATCTCCCATAGCTCCTCCGTATACCACGGAGCCAAGTGGGATCTGTGCCAGGTCAGAGGTCGCAGAGGCGCAACTCGATCTAGAGCCCCGGTGGCCAACCCATCCCAGGTGGCCACCAGGTCTCCAGGCGAGCTATGAGCCAGAGACTCAGGAAATGGCCCAAGCTCCCTCTGGAACCGCTCTGGGTCCATCAGGCGCCTGGGGCGGAACAATCTATGTGGTTCCGCCTCCCTGTGGTGGGGGGTGGTGGAACAGAAGTCCAGTCTAAGGAGGGAATGATCTGTCCATGACAAGGGTGTGATTACTAAATCCCCGAAGTTACAGTCATTCAACCACTGCCCAGAGACAAAAATCAGGTCCAGCATGTGTCCTCCTATGTGAGTGGGAGCAGAAACTAACTGGGTCAGGTTCATGGCTGTCATGGAAGCCAAGAACTCCCGGACCAACCCCGAGGTTTCACCGGGCGATGGCAGGTTGAAATCCCCCATGACCAAAAGCCTAGGGGTCTCAACCGCCAGCCCGGCTATTACCTCAAGGAGTCCGGGCAGGGCCGATGAGACGTAGCAGGGAGCCAGGTACGCCATCAAAAGACCCATCTGAACCCCTTGTCTCCACTTCACAAAAAGAGATTCACAGCCAGCCATCTGAGGAACAGTGGCCTCCCTAGGACAGAGGACCTCCTTTATAAGCACCGCCACCCCGCTGCCCCTTCCCTGAACCCTAGGCTGGTGAAATGCAAGGAAACCTGGTGGACACATCTCAACCAGAGGGACACCACCCTCTGGGCCCAACCAGGTTTCGGTGACACCTACCAGGTCCGCGGCCTCCTCCTGAACCAGATCATAAATCAGGGGAGCCTTATTAACCACGGACCTGGCATTGCACAACAACAGCCAGGTATTCAGGGCCTGAGGCTCCAGACAGCCAGGACTGCAAGATGGGTGAGGAGGGTCGGAGCACGCTACCGCTTGCAAACATCGGGAGCGCGATCCCCTTACCGGATACGGCCCTCTACCCCCAGCATATCTACCTCTCCCAGTCACCGTGCTAATGAAATTGGCCCCTGGCATCCCACCCCCCATCTGCCACCCCAACACAGAAGCCCCCGAGGCCCCCCAGGTGCGCGGGCTGGCCCGGTTGCCCCCAATTCCATGAGGGCTGTCTCCCACACCCGCCCTGGATACTTCTAACCCCTTAAAAAACCCCATTAAAAATTTAATAACCCCGGGTTTCCCGCGCTTTATCCGGTTTCTCCGGCCCCACCATCGCTCAGGATCCCAGGATCCTTCATCACGGAAAGTTCTAGAGAGCCTTGAAGGCCACTTAAGGGAGAGGGGGACATCCCTCAGGGCCAAAAGCTCTTCCCTCGAACTCCGTGGTCCCGGCCACCCCGTCACGACGGTCCTGGGACGTTCTCCGTAATCTCTGCCATCCCTCGGCCACGAATGATGTAGTCCAGTCAGAATGTGATTTTGCAGTCACCTTCTCCCTGGAGTGGGGAGGGAAAGGGATTTTACAGTATCCTTCCCCTGCCACACCTACCAAAACACACCATGCCCACCAAACCATGCCCACAGAACCAGAGTAAGACAATTTGAATCCCACCATTGGTCTCCTCCTGTTTTGTAGGTATGAAGGAATTGACTCTGGAGATAAGAGGGTGAGCTGCGCATGTAAAAAAAAAAAAGGAGAGAATGCATAGGAAATATTTCAGAAGGGACTTTCCTGGTTTTCTGGAGGCAAAAAAAAGGAGGGGAGACATTCTTGCAAGGTTCTGTTAATGTAACCTTATAGTAAAGATAAGTTGCTGCTGCTCTTTGTGCTTCTTGTCTGGATCACTTTCCCAGGCAAACAAAATGCCACTTTTCTTACAACACCAGTATCAAATAGCAAAATATCCTTAGGACACTTCTAAATAGGCGAAACAATGGGACCAACACTCTCCCAGGTGTGAAACTCACTCCAACCTCCTGCTACCATTTCTTATAGCATGAAGGAATGACACTTAAATTGGTTTTACTCATGCAGCCAGTTCCTTGGGCCCATTACAGACAGTGATGGAAAAAACAACTTGGGGGAGCTAGAAGTTTGCCACCTACCTTTCCAAGCCTAAAGTTAGGGAACTAATTCTATCATCAGGCAGAGTATAAAAATAAATAAATGCAACTCCCATAACTCCTTAGGACTTTGCCATCCTCCCTGCTAATGTTGTAATGGCCTAAAAGGATAATAAATTGTCTGGTATATTACTAGTGTTTACTGCATTTTGACTTTCAGAAAAAGGGAGTTTTGAGTCTGTTTTTTTCTGATTCAAGTACCACATTAATATGATCAGACTACTCTAATGGTAGGGGGTGGGGGTATGGGGAGGAATTGCAATTTGCTCTTCTGCCTTAAGCAGCAAAATGTCTGTCTCCAAGGGCATCAGCTCTCCTTCATAGTTTAATGGAGCATATTCCCAATTAAGCATGAACGGGATTACACTGTAAGGCTAAGACTGTTTACAGAGAAGTAAATCTTATCCCACTGTGTTCACTGGAGCTCATTCCCGATGGCTGCCCCCATAGGATTGCAGCTTGATATTTGTATCATAATACAAATATCTAACACATCTATCCTTCCTGAGGAAAAAAAAATACACAATTTTATTGCAGGATTAAAACTCCATTGGAGTTCTTGGCAAACAGTGAATTCCACATTGGTTTGCCACAATCAAGTTTTACATCAAAACATCTGGTGCAAATATTACTTGAAATGACTCAAATGACAAACTATTACGAACAGCGTACATTTGAAATACATTATTGTGTCATGTAAGACCCCCCAGGTCCTTACAGGGAAGCCCACATCCCCAAGATAGACTTTGCTACTCAAAATCCTTCTTCCTCTTGAGTTGGTTTGATCCACTGTTTCCCCTGTTTCTTTTTCAGGTCTTGACAGCTTAAATTAAGATAAAATTGACAAAGATGTATTGATGATTTATTCATGGTATAAAGATTTCCAAAAAGCCTGGTCTCACACAGCAACTTGTCAAGAACTAGCCAGCACCTTAACTTCTAAATAACATCTTCCTCTAATAGTTTTATATCAATATCTAAGTGTAGTGAAGATGTCTCTTTTGATTATCTCTCCTAGCGTGAGAATGTTTTACATTGTCTTCAGTGAGATAGCTATATAAGATTGCAAGCTTTGTACAATACCAGAAATATTTCTCAGAAATCTTGGTGATCCAGTCAAGAATACCACTACCATTTCCAGTTATTTCTTCTCATTTTGCAAGTCCTGCAATAAACTTGCTCAGTACATCCAATTAATAACCAACTTAAAGCTGAGGATAGAATGCTGACTGAGTTGCTTGCTTTGCATGTGTTCAGTCCAGTGATCTCCAGCTAGGCCTGAGAAACATCAGTGGGATTTTATGAATGCTCAGAGAGCCATGACAATATGCATGAGCTTCACAGCTCAAGAGTCTGACTTTCTATAAGCAGCTTCTCATGCTGCAATGTCAAGAAAAAGGGCAGGACTTTAAAAGTTCATCCTCAGAGGTCAAAAAGATTGGGAAGTTCAGGCTTCTCTTCTCCTCCAGCTTTTCACTTCCCTTCCTTTTATGTTGTTTGCATCTGATTTGCATTTCCGCATATTCTAAACATCTTGCAAATAGAGGAGCTGCTTCTGTTCGAGGCCTTCAGTCGATTATGGAGAAAACCAGAGGTGGTATTCAGCAGGTTCTGACCAGTTCTGGAGAAATGGTAGCAGACATTTTGAATAGTTCAGAGAACCGGTAGTGGACATTTTGAGTAGTTTAGTATACCATCTCTGCCTGGTTCTGCCCCCATCTATTCTTTGCCTCCCAAGTCCCAGCTGATCGGCTGGATCTTCTTTTGTTGTCCTGCACAGAAGAATGGAGCTGGAAAGCAGGTTAGTGGGGTGAGGAGAGAATGGGGATTTTACAGTATCCTTCCCCTGCCACACCCACCAAGCCACAGTATGCCCCCCAAGCCACGCCCACAGAACTGGCAGTAAAAAAAATTGAATTCCACCACTGGAGAAAACGTCATTGGGGTTACTGCAAGTCTTACTACACCAGCCTAAAATCTGTATGTGTACTTGTCTATCTGCGTGTGTGTTTGTGCCTGCATGTGCACATCACTTTACATATAACTTTTTAACTGTATTTGAAGAGAAGTCAATAGGTTATTAAAATTGTTTATACTTGTGGGGAAGTAATTTTGTTATACTTTTTAAAACTATATTCTTTTTTTTTTCTATTATTTCTATTATTGAGTCTGCCATCTGCACCTCTATAACTGTCTGGTTTGGTTCTGCAACACAACAGCACAGATACAGACTTCAGAGGATAATTAGGACTGCAGAAAAAACAATTACTACCCACCTGCCTTCAATAGAGGACCTGTATACTGCATGAGTCAAAAAGAGGGCTGTGAAAATATTTACAGACCCCTCACATCCCGGACATAAACTGTTTCAACTCCTTCCCTCAAAACGACGCTATAGAGCACTGCACACCAGAACAACTAGACACAAGAACATTTTTTCCCCGAAAGCCATCACTCTGCTAAACAAATAATTCCCTCAACACTGTTCAACTATTACAAAGTCTGCACTACTATTACTGTTAATCTTCTCATCACTCCTTATCACCCATCCCCTCCCACTTGTGATTGTAGGACTATAACTTAATTGCTTGTATCCTTACGATTTATATTGACTGTTTCCTAGTATGATTTGATTGTTGATTGTACCCTATGACTATCATTATGATTCTTGATCCTTAACGAATGTACCTTTTCTGTATGTATACTGAAAGTATTTACACCAAGACAAATTCCTTGTGTGTCCAATCACACTTGGCAATAAAGTATTCTATTCTATTCTATTCTATTCTATTCTATTCTATTCTATTCTATTCTATTCTATTCTATTCTATTCTATTTTTTTGTATTTTCTGCTCCTTCTATTTTTTATTTTGAATTAGTTTTTATTATTATCATTATAACTTTTAATACAAATTTATTAGAGGGTTCGAGTTAGGTGTTGTATGTTCATTTCAGTGGGCTCCAGAGGTGGTATTCAGCAGGTTCTGACCAGTTCTGGAGAACCGGTAGCGGAAATTTTGAGTAGTTCAGAGAACCGGCAAATACCACTTCTGACTGGAGATTTTACATTATCCTTCCCCTGCCACACACACACCAAACCACGCCCACAGAACCGGTAATAAAAATTTTGAATCCCACCACTGGTGGGTTCATAGATGGGTTAAAGTGGGTTAAAATAGCTAAATTTAGGTGAAATCAAAGCCAATGAGAGAATAGAAAAATTAGAGCCAAGAGTAAGGCTCTAATCTGAACATAGTTTATTATATTGTCACCAATGCTAAGTGATTTCTGTATTAATAGGAAGAATGAATCAAAGACTGAATTTTAATAACTTGTCACAGGCAAAATTGCCAGTTTGAACGCTCCAGCACAGATACTTTTTCTCCCATGCATTCTTCATTTTTTTTTTTTTTTTGCACTCTTCTCTTGGAATGAGCTTAGGGAACAGATGTACATTCTGGGAATTTTTCCAGGAGAGGTTTCCACATGCATGAGATGCTTTCAGCATTGGCAGTCAGCACTCTAGTGTCCATAGCAAGGCTGTCAGGAGCGTCACTGATGCACTTCGAATGTGTCTGGTCAATGGCCATGGAGATTCATCTGGAAAGTGGTGAACAGTGCCTGCTTTCATCAATAAGATTTACAGGACTAGACTTTCTTCTCAGGCACTTTGACTTATCATTGGGATGTTCATTGCTGAGAAACTGTGGTTAAAACTGCTGATCAGTACAGTTTGAGCTTTGAAGTTCTTCCACCGTTCTCTTGTGAACAATAGTGTGCGAGTGTGTGGGATCTGGACATTGAAACCTCTCCTTCAGCCAGATGTTCTCATTAATGTTTTTAAAACTGTGGTACAATGTAAGATTACCATATCTCAATTAAAAAGACAGCATGTCTTGAAATGGGGGTGTTTATGTAATGGGCTGCACATAGCACCCCTTGCGATATGTGAAATTACAAATGGCTCATTAAGTCCGTGATGGGTGCTTTGGTGGGTCTCTGAAGAGCTAGCTGTACCCGAAGCAGTATTTCTTAATCAAAAGTCTTCTTTGCTAAACTGGTATTTATTTTACAAAACCCCAACTCTCTGCTACTTAAATGTGCGCACTCTCTCTTTTCTAATAGCATGCCATTGCCTGCTGTTGCACCATTGTGAAACATTTTAATGAAAAGTGGCAAATGCAATCAATAATAAGAGTAACATTTATAATACCATAATGCTGGGTAAGTTTCTTTATGGCTTGATTGAGAGCATGACCAGAGAAATATCTCTGAAAGCCTAAAGATGAGCAATAGAAGGCAGGGTATTCTTTACAGTTTAATGAGAGGTCAACTTATTCTCCAAAGCACCTGAGGGCAGGACAAGAAGCAATGGATGGAAACTAATCAAGGAGAGAAGCAACTTAGAACTAAGGAGAAATTTCCTGACAGTTAGAACAATTGATCAGTAGATCAACTCGCCTCCAGAGGTTGAGGGTGCTCCAACCTTAAAAACTGGAGGTTTTTAAGAAGAAATTGGACAACCATTTGTCTGAAATGGTATAAGGTTTCCTGCCTGAAAGGAGGTGGGATTAGAAGAGCTACAAGGTCCCTTCCAACTCTGTTATTCTGTTATTACTATTCTGTTTATTATTCTGTTGATTATTATTATTCTGTTTACTATTCTGTTTACTATTCTGTTTACTATTCTGTTTATTATTATTATTCTGTTTATTATTATTCTGTTTATTATTATTATTATTATGTTTATTATTATTATTCTGTTTATTATTGTTGTTATTGTTACTATTATTATTATTATACACAAAATGACAGTGTACACAGCAAATGAGATAATCATGCTGGGTTTCGTATCACAAATCACTAGTTGAACACTTCCCAAGCGTTTAGGACTGTGTGATGTATCGGCAGATTATGCGAGCAGATCCCAATAAGGTGGCCTTCTGCAGCTGACCAATGGTGATCTTGTTAGTGCCAATTGTTTTTAAGTGCTTGCCTAGGTCTTTAGGCACAGCACCCAGTATGCCGATTACCGACTGGAACCACTTGCACTGGTTTATGCCAGAGTCTCTGCAGTTCGATTCTCAAGTCCTGATATCTGGTGACTTTTTCAAGTTGTTTCTCATCGATTCTGCTGTCACCAGGTATGGCAATGTCGACGATCCACACTTTTTTCTTCTCCACAATTGTGATATCCAGGGTATTGTGTTCCAAAACTTTGTCAGTTTGTATTTGGAAGTCCCACAGTAGTTTTGCATGCTCATTTTTGACTACTTTTTCAGGCTTATGATCCCACCAGTTTTTTGCTACAGGCAGATGGTAGTTGTGACACAAGTTCCAGTGGATCATCTGAGCAACTGTGTTGTGACGTTATTTTTTATTATTACTATTATTATTGTTGTTGTTGTTGTCATCGTCATCGTCATCATCATCATCATCATTATTATTATTTTTAAACAGCCTATGCAGCCCATTGAGATATTTGCTTCCAGCGCAAGAGACGGAAAAATTTTAGTTTGCAAAATTTTATCACCTCCTTTTTTGAAAGCAAGTGGGGGCGCGTATTGCTTTTTATATGTTAAATATAAAATAATTGGATGGAAATGAATGCAAATACAGTTTTGCAAACTCAAGTTTATTTGGGAAACTGACATTTGATGTGTTAAAATATATATAAATATAAGGATAATGATCCTTAACCTGCTGTGCCAAAAGGAAGAAGTTCAGTGGTAGAGGTAATACATTCAAGCTATTACTGGAATGAAAACTGATAACACAATTTTGGCTGGCGTGCTAAATGTATCCTTTGCTTGAGGCATGCAAGGCATTTGACTGTGTTAATTTACTTCTGGATTATTTCAATGTGTATATTTGATAAGTGTTCAGAAAGTGCAGCTCAGCCAAAATACTGTGGCCAAAAAGTTGCTCATTACAGGGAGCAGGTGACCTTCTTGTTTCAATTCCTGACTATTGATCTTTTCCCAAGCTTAGTCTTTGTTTGATTCCAGTTTTGACTTCGAAAGCCCTAGAAATGCTTGGAATTGGAGTAGCTGATGGTTTCTTTTTCCAGGATGAGCTGGTCTAGCCATTATGTGCTTTTGAATTTCCTCGGCTTTTTACCAATCTTAGAGGGGACCTTGGCAGTAAAGTGAGGGTAGGATCATATCAAATTTTCTTTTCAGATGTTCATCACAACTGCCAGAGATTATTTCTATACTATATGGAGATGATTTTGTGCTGTTTCTGATTTTTATAACCCAAGATGGTAGGCCAAAATCATTGCATTATCCTACGTGATCATGCAAAAGCAGTTTGGAATGGAATCCAAGTTAAATGGCTTCAAAATGGTATTGGACAAATGTATAAGAGGGTCTATTAACAGCTACTGTTTTCAGCAGCTACACAAGGCAATGTAGGTTCATTGGCAGTCAGTGATCTCCTGAAATGTGTCTTGAACATTCTGAGAAGTCTTCTTTCCCTGAAAAAGAAATATCTGTTTCTGTATCTTCCTGTCTTACCAGTGATCTTGAGCTTACTTTATAAGAGGAGAAAGATTAGGGAACAATGCTGCTGCTAGAGCTGTTTCTCCCCCCCCCCCCCATTTTTTTTATCACTTGGAAGGAGTCCCCGTAGTTTTCAGTCCCATGGGAATTCTTTCCTTGGGATTTAATGGAAGGCAAAAAAGCTAGAGTGAATATACACCACTGAGAGATGCATGAACAAAGAAGGGCAGGAGATCCAGCCATGGCTCATGGCCACCAACCCACTAACCAAGTGTAGTGACATTACACCTCATCCGTGAGAATTTCATTAATCATATTTTCTCCTTGAAAGGAATTCTCAAAAATAAATTCTCCTTTATCAGACTCTGTGTGGTTTGCGGGACTAAAGTTCAAGAGAATTTATCTGCATGAGTCTAGCCAAAGGGAATCTCTGGATTTCAGTTACTGAAGCAGACAATAAAGAAGAACGGAACTATCTCCAAAAACCTGTTGGACAAAATAATGAAAGCAGCCATAAACTATGCCCTTTTATACATGTGCGTGATGTTACAATGTACATGCAATAGAATCAGGGGTTGGGTTATAAAAGCAGTAATTCTGTTTGTGTTGTTCTGCCTCCCCTTGAGTTCCTTGTCAACTTCGAAACAACTTTGGCTAAAGCCACATTTCCTTCCCTTTTGTTTCTTAGTTGCCACTCTTGGGAGGAGGGGGCAGTTAGAAAGGACTGGAATGCGGTGCCTGAATCCACTAGACAAAACATCGACCAGATGCAGTGTGTAAACCAAGTTCATGGCAATAGCAATAGCATATAGACTAATATACTGCTTCACAGTGCTTTATAGCCTTCTCTAAGCAGTTTACAGAGTGAGCATATTGCCCCCAACAATCTGGGTCTTCATTATACTGACCTCAGAAGAATAGAAGGCTGAGTCAACCTTGAACCTGGTGAGATTTGAACTGCCAAAATGCAGGCAGCCGGCAGGCAGCAGAAGTAGCCTGCAGTACTGCACTCTAACCACTGGGCTACCTTGGCTCAACGAACACCTGCTGATACTGCTGGACTGATTGGTTAACGTGATCCAAGACACCTGAGGGGGGTGGGTGGGATGTTTCTATTATTTTTATTACTCTGAAGGATGGGAATTACCCAGAGCTAGCTTCACCTTTTTAAGTACTGATACAATGTACTCAATAAAAGGTCTTTCAAGCCTCAGTGGAGCTTCCAAGTCCTGATTCAATTGGGTTCATTGTTCGGAACCAGGACATACACTCTCTATAGCTGCTGTGGAAACTTATCTTTCTTGTATTCTTACAGGAGTTCTGAAATGTCTGACTGGTCTGAGTTGGAAGCAAGAGATATACCCAGATATATCCTTCACCTGACCTGACAGAGATGCTGTTTTCTTACAAATCTCCAATATTTTTCATCCTCTCATTTTCTCCCTGTCCTACACTAATTGATTAGCATTTAGTTCATCTATACCTACTGAAAAATACAACTGTGGTTTTTTTTAATAGTAATGACCCTCCTGTGGGTTTTAATGATAAACACACCAAAGAGTTAAGCAGATCATTTAAGAAATCAGAAAATATAGCTTTTTTCTAATGCTACTGAAAACTTAATGGTAGTCTTGGGGAGATGAATGACTAAAAAATAAAGGAGGTAGAAAAATGCACTGACTAATGAGTTGTGCTGAATTGCTGAAGTCTTTAATCAATTCTTTTCAATCAAGGTCTTGATATGATTAAAGCATGAAAGGAAAGTCCCCCTTAAAGCTGGCAACCAAGAGCAAAACATTTTCCTGTTGTTCACATTTTGTAAATTAAACTTGATTTGAGAATGTAATATTGTATAAATAAAATCTTCAGGGAGGAATAATAGAAACATTCAGCTTGCAGTTATGAAATCAAATTGAACAAAGGGCAATCTTGTCTACCCTCCCTTTGAACCATTTCCAACTGATATAGTCAATGTGTGGATTTGCAAAGGGAAAATGAGAGGAAAAACATGGCTTGCCCAGTCATTTCTGTGTTTCTTAATTTTTAAAGAATCCTCTAAAACTGGTGAGCAAACCGTAAAATTAGTTTTGAACTTTGCTTTGTAGTTGTTGATCTTGGAGGTATTAAATGTCAGTGAGATTGTCAATGAAGGCTACAAAAGTGTGAAATGACCTTGAAAAATGTGTGTCATTTGATGGATGGCCCAAAGAGAAAACTGGTTGGCAAACTCAAGATGTCAGTGGAGCTCTCAGATAGATGCATCACTAGATAAAACATATTTGTTAATTCTCAGAGCATAAATGGAATAGAAGTCTTGATCTTGGAGCATTCTGATCCCCCACTCAATGTAGCTTTCATGTTTTTATCATTTAAGTCTTTGCTTTATGCTGGGACATTTGATTGGGACAGGACTACAACAAAAAGAAAAAGAAAAAGTAGAGCAGCTCATGATGCATTGCTTGGGTCAAAGGAGAAAGTGGCTCACATTCTGCTCCTTTCTGTACAAACTGAAACTGATTGGACAAAGAGTTGAACGTTATTCCCATATAGATAATGCCATAACTACCTCCACTGTAAGCAACACAGGATTGATTCGAGGCAAGCTCCGTGGTGCATTCCATCCAGTCCTCAGATAGAGGGAGCTACTTAATGGATATCAGGATATTGCTGCTGTCCCACTGTATATGCCGCTTGAAATGTCATTCTGCTGAATGGCAGCCAGAAAAACTTAACAGAAACCTTTTGGTGCCAAGAACCTTCCATCTGAAAGCAGCTAGAATTTGCTGGAAAACTTGTCTGGCATGTTGTGGAATAAAAGTAGACTGACTGTATCTCTTCTGATACTGCCCTTTGAGCAAGGCTGATGAAGATATGCCCTGATTTGATGCCAAAAAAAAAAAAAATCACATGCTCTTTGGGGTTTTTTGTTCAGCAGTGCCAGACAATCCACAAAGACACAGAAAAAACGGGGCCACCAATCCAGCCCCAAGTACATCTTTTTGCATGCTCAAGGGGAAAGAATGGAATTGGGTAGAGAGCAAGAAGGAGGAGGATATTTAAAATCTAGGTTTGGGTACATAAACAAATTCTTGTTGCAATGTTAAACAGCAGTTGAGCATTTTTATGAGGGGAAGTTCAAACCAGTTGGCTGTTCTGAATGCACAATCAGCCTAAAGGAAAGCTGTAATCACAGAAGGATGCATGCTAGAGGTATTTATCAGTGCAGCCCTTGCCTTGGCAGTTAATTAATGACTCACTGGCTCTTAGGCAGTTGTATGCAGAGAGAGCCTGATGAAGACGTGCCTGTAATATGATGAAGGGATCCAAGATTCTTTTTAAGACTCTTTCAGGATTGTTCGATGTCCTCTTTTTTATAGGCTCCATAAAATGGTAGCTGTTTTAATTTTTTCACAGAATTTGGCCTATAGTGATGGGAGGAATGTCCAAACTCTATTCATAGATGTGGCTTTTTACAGAAATCCATTTCATGGTAGACATCTTGGCAAAGGCTTTGACCATGAAAGCCAGATGGAAGCTTTACACAGCACCTTGAAAGAGTCAGTCTTCTTGCAGGTGATGAATGTTCAGGTTTGTGCTGGTAAAGAGGAGTGTGAAGAAGGGAACTTATAAAGACTTTAAAAACTTATTTAAAAATCTTGGTACTAAGAGCTAAATATTGTATGGACTACAGTATGGAAAGGCTTTGATTTGTTCATTTTCGTTTTGTTTTGTATTTTGGAAAAAAGGAAAAGCCATTTGGAAGAGCGCCATTGCAGTGCGAACAGTTAATTCACATTTTTCCTACCATTTCTGTTTTGCAAATATTTTTCTTTGTGATTTTTCCCCGATCAGGAAACTTGAATGGTATCCTATATTACATATATGAGACCCTAGTCACACTGAACTCTGGAATGGAAAGAGTTAAATACTGATTAGCTTTCTGTGGTGATGCAGTGATTAGAATGTAGGAATTATCTCCTGACCAATTCAAGGTTGATTGAGCCTTCCATCCTTCTGAGGTAAAATATGGACCCAGATTGTTGAGGGCAATATACTGACTTTGTAAACCACTTAGAGAATTCTATCAAGTACTATAGAGCAGCATATAAATGTTTAAGTGCTATTGCTATTTCCAGATTGCTGAATCCATCCAGAAATGTTTAGTCTTTGGACAAAGGATCTGAGACCACATGCATGTGTTCCTAGACATGGGTGCACAGTCCAAAACCAAGAGCTGCAGAATCCATAGTGGGATCCAAACAATCAAAATAGTCATCATGACATTGCTGCATATACAAAACAGATAGGGATCTTGATTGTAGGGATGTGGCCTCCATCTTGTGTTTTTTTTTTAATGTTTGCCCAAAAATTCTCCAAACAGCAATTACATGTGATAAAAGTTAAAAAAAAAACCTATTAAATATGTGACAGGTATGAAAAATGGTTAAATATCTGACAGGTGAGTAAACCCATTAATAGTATTTAGTATTCTTAAACGAAAGTGACCTAGAAATAAAATGGCATCAAATTTTTATTCCCAACTCCAGTTCTTATTTTTGGAGAGTGGCATTGGTATGGTGGTCGAAGACATAACAAGGATGGTCTTCAGTCCAGAAAAAGCAGTGGCCTCTGAGGAAACATGGCTCTCCCATATCTTGGTAGGATACAGAAGCTGACCTAGACAAGGGCACTTTTCACCTCAGAGGCAGAAATGCAGGTCCGGAATGGGAATAAAAAAGGAGTGTAAAGCACTCCCCACCCCCACTCCCATGACCATACTCATTGCTCCCTTAGTTTGCGTCTATCCACCTGAGATCTGCACAAAGATGTTTGTTGTGCTGATCTGGACCCAGATGTTCGGGGCTCGAATGGCATGGAAGGTCTCTGTGAGTTCAACTGACTGGGAGCAGTTGACAAGGTGACAGGGAAGATAAAGACACAGGCCTCTGGGAGCTAAAAGGATCCCTCAAGCAGAGAGCAAAACAAAGCTTAGTCACTATTGCTATTCCATGAACCGGTAAGAAGGGACAGAAAGGGAGGGAGAGGAACAGAGTCTCTCTTACACACACACATACACACACACAGAGAGAGAGAGAGAGAGAGAGAGAGAAAGAGACAGAGACAGAGACAGAGACAGAGAGACAGAGACAGAGACAGAGACACAGAGAGAGAAATAGAGAGAGAGACACAGAGAGAGAGTTAATGAAAAGGAGAGATTGATGGGGTGGACAAAAGAACTAAAAAAAGAGAGGGCAATTTCAGAAATGGGCTACAGAAGAGAAAGCTGTGGTGGAGGGATGGGCAGAAGGAAAACAAAAAGCAGCTGAAAACTCTCTTTTGTTTTTCCGTTGGTGATTCATTCTTCACAAATGACTGGAAATGTCAAGGTTGCCTTCCAAGAGATGTCTTGTACCACCTAATATACAGGATGAGATTGGAAATTCTTTCAGCCTAGGAAATTTGAGAAAGTGTGTCGCTTTGTGATAAAAGAGCAGGAAGCCCATCCTATTCTGAATCTCCTTTTGCATGCCGCATGGCATCTCTTCCCATTAGTACTTTATGACACATATCTGTGGAGCTCTTGTGAAAGGACACAGTGGGTCTCTGAGCTCAAATGAAAACTGAAACCTCTGTTTCCCTGATTCTGCTTATATTAAGTAATGCTGGGCTGTGTCTGAAAAATGATGGCTGTGTCAGAAAGTCCATTATAAACCTTTATGGTTAAAGGTTTATATCCTGGCAGTAGAAAAAACTATTGGAATTTTCACACAATAATTTTTACTTGTGAACTGCAGAATTGCTGTGCTTCTAAGCTGACAGACTGGTATTTCAGTTGCTTTATTTAACCATGGAGGGACCAAGCAGTGAAGGACAGAATATATAATTATCTATTTATCTCTATCTCTACCTCTATCTATCATTCCTATCAATCAACTTTACTCTATCTATCTATCTATCTATCTATCTATCTATCTATCTATCTATCTATCTATCTATCTATCTATCTCTATCATCTATCTATCTATCTATCTATCTATCTATCTATCTATCTATCTATCTATCTATCTATCATCTCTCTCTCTCTCTCTCATCTATCATATCTATCAATCTATCATCTATCTATCTATCTATCTCTGTTTTTATATTGTTGAAAACACCAAATGTGTTGCTTCATAGAATATCCAATGAATATCCCCAATATCACACCCTGTAGTATGGGAGACCTTAGAGTCAAAATCTGGAAACAACCAAAGGACTCTATGTTGAAGTACAGTATATTATTAACCTTCAATCAAAAGATCAACTATTACTTCACCTGCTTCTATTCCTCTTTTGGGAAAGCACTAGCCAACAAAGTCAAATTTTCACAGTCTACAAGAGCAGAAATCACTTAAGTAGCCCTATAGTTTCAGGCTGCTTCTTTTAAAATAGTAGTAATTTTACTCATTTTTCTAACTTTGACATGAATTTAATTCTGTTAGAATATGGATTCCAAATGCCATAGAATCCATTTCTGCCCCCATCTGAAGAGGAACGGATACCTAATTCACTTTTCCTCAGTGAGAGGAGCCAGGAATAAGGAATTCTAGTTGTAACTAACAGGCCACAGTGCCTGACCCTTTGCTCTATAGGGTGTGATCACCAGTGCAAATTGAGTATCATCAGGAAAAAAAACCCTGAAGGCATTTCACCCATCAAATAACTCACAGAATTGACTGGCTTACTGCTAATTCTCAGTTTGCTGCAGAAGATGGTACTTTAACCAAAATGGAATAAAAAGTTATAATCTTGATACGAACAAATTCTGGATGGATGGGTGGGTGGATGGGATGGATGGATATTACATACTTGCATTTAATGCAGTGCCCAAAGGTTTCCCAAATGATTGCAGAACTCTGTGACCTTTTGGTTTCTGTAATGCTCTGGTGGAAAGAAGACTATAGCATTAAGGGGGTAATGAGGAAGGTATCTGATTCCAAGGGGGAAAGGTTGACTCACTGCATAACCAGGCCACTTATATATTTGAAACCAATTTGGGATTGGCATTTATGTCCCTAATTAAACTGGCAAGAAATTCTTGCAGCTGGTAACATGCCAGACTAGCAGATTGCTAGGCTGAGAGCTAGGCCAAGAGTATGCCTTGGTTCGGGATGAAATTTCTAAGTCTGATAACTGGAATTTTGCATGAGAAAGATTTTGAAAGATGCTTGTTTCTGTTTTGGAATGGAAAAGTACAAAAAGGAATGGCTATTTGCTTTATGATGAGTACAGTGTAAAGTCTGACTGTCCAACTACTATGGAAGTCACATTTCATAAATGATAGGACAGATGTTTTAAGTAAAATATATGCTCCATCTCAACCACTGTAGTTAATGTTTTTCTTATAGAAAAATGCTGCTTATAGTTAGATGATTAAACAGTATTCTAATTGCCCTGTTTTGTCCCTGGGGAGAAATATGTCTTTTCTATTGGTTATTAGGCCATGTGTATGGTGTACCTATTGGCAATGGTTGTGCCATTACTAACATTAAACATCTTTGCTTCCAAAATTATTCCAGTTTCAGAGTTTTCCATCATTTTTTTTAAAAATGCAATTGTTCACAGGATTACTTAGCTACTCTGGCTGCCTATTCAAACGATGAAATATTCATCTAGGTGTTCCCCTCAGATTCCCCCACAGACCTGGGGCAGGCAAAAAAAGTAATCACCCTAATGGTAACCTTTCCTTACATTCCTGTTGAATGACTGTGTTAAGATGAGTGGCTATAGAAACCATATGAGTAAGTGGCAAAGGTGAATAATTCTGGAGATGCACGCCTTAATATCTCAAAAGCATCAGGTAACAACATCCTGGTAGTGGGAGGGGAGAGACAGAATGGGGGAAGCAGAGCCCTCATTAATTAGTTTTAAAATATACTTTATACTTGTTTAAAACTTATCTTCAGGTTGTATTTTCTATATAATGTATTGTTGCTGGAATAGAACAATGCATTTAAACAGAATACTTTCTCAGCATTTGTAGATTGTGAATTAAACCTCCTCTTAGCTCCATTAGCTTCAAAAACTAAATATCCTCCCCCTCCCAGTAAACAATGTCCCCTCCCTCCAAACAGTTGCTATTGTTTGCTTTCGTTCTGCCACAAAACCTCAGCCTTGCAGAGTTTCTTCCCCAAAAAGAAGGGAGGTGGAGATACATTCCATAGTTCATGGACCTCCATGTGAATGACCCTGACTCATCTTTATTTCTCTAGAGCAGTTGTGGTTGGATTGCAATAAGTTCCAAAAGCAGTTCCATTCAGCACTGTCCTGCCAATTACAGAATAAATGGAAAGGAAACAGGCTTTCATTGCTAGCAAAGCAGAAAAGTGGTAAGAGGAGCAGGTGGTAGCTATGGCCAGGAGACCCTTTGTACAACTTCAACTGGTATGCCAATTACATCCTTTCATGGACATGGTCATTCATGCCTGAGTCACCTCCCAATTGGACTACTGCAATGTGCTCTACATGGGTTTCCCTTGAAGACCTGTCAGAAACATCCACTGGTCCAGTGTGTGTAGGGGCACAGATAGTTATGGGTGCATCACAGTGTGCCCATGTAACATCAGTACTTTGTGAGACACAGTGGTTGCCAATAGATTTCTGGATATTACTCAGGATAACAGCTATCATATATTAAGCCTTCATAACACGGGACCAGTTATTTGCACGACTGCTTACCTCCAGTTATATTGTTTTGGACAAAACACTTTTACAGCTTAGACATGCTCCAAGTCACTTTGCTGTTCGTAGGAAGTATCCCTGCACCCACCCTCTGGAATAATCTCCCCCCTCACCTAAATGATTGGCCTTGTTCATTTTGTGCAGCATTAAACATCTACAGACGTTTCCCCCAGAACATCTGTATAGTTTATTTTTATTTATTTTATTTATTTTTATTTGTCAATTGCTTACAAGATAATAGGTATAAGTAAAAAGATAGTTATGAATACATGGATACATATAAGAAAAATAATATATATACATATATATATATGTGTAAGGTTTTTAAGCTGATAATTTTAAATAATAAATAAGGGAGACTAGTATAGATCTATTTCGAGCTAGTTAGCTCTCTTCAGCTAGCCATACCCTTACTGGGATTCGAACCAGGGAAGTATTACATGTGAGGCAGTTGTAATTGTCACTACACCACTGGCTCTCTCCTTATCAGCTCAGGCAGGGGAATAAGTATATACTTTGTATTACAACACCCTGTTAAGCCCCAATTAAGGGAGAAAGCATACTGCTTTCTTTTCTGTCTTTTGACTCATCACCAGAGACCATACCGACAGAAAGCTATTTGTTTCGTTGCCTTTTGTTTACATGTGTGTAAGGTTTTTAAGCTGATAATTTTAAATAATAAATAAGGGAGACTAGTATAGATCTATTTCGAGCTAGTTAGCTCTCTTCAGCTAGCCATACCCTTACTGGGATTCGAACCAGGGAAGTATTACATGTGAGGCAGTTGTAATTGTCACTACACCACTGGCTCTCTCCTTATCAGCTCAGGCAGGGGAATAAGTATATACTTTGTATTACAACACCCTGTTAAGCCCCAATTAAGGGAGAAAGCATACTGCTTTCTTTTCTGTCTTTTGGCTCATCACCAGAGACCATACCGACAGAAAGCTATTTGTTTCGTTGCCTTTTGTTTACATGTGTGTAAGGTTTTTAAGCTGATAATTTTAAATAATAAATAAGGGAGACTAGTATAGATCTATTTCGAGCTAGTTAGCTCTCTTCAGCTAGCCATACCCTTACTGGGATTCGAACCAGGGAAGTATTACATGTGAGGCAGTTGTAATTGTCACTACACCACTGGCTCTCTCCTTATCAGCTCAGGCAGGGGAATAAGTATATACTTTGTATTACAACACCCTGTTAAGCCCCAATTAAGGGAGAAAGCATACTGCTTTCTTTTCTGTCTTTTGGCTCATCACCAGAGACCATACCGACAGAAAGCTATTTGTTTCGTTGCCTTTTGTTTACATGTGTGTAAGGTTTTTAAGCTGATAATTTTAAATAATAAATAAGGGAGACTAGTATAGATCTATTTCGAGCTAGTTAGCTCTCTTCAGCTAGCCATACCCTTACTGGGATTCGAACCAGGGAAGTATTACATGTGAGGCAGTTGTAATTGTCACTACACCACTGGCTCTCTCCTTATCAGCTCAGGCAGGGGAATAAGTATATACTTTGTATTACAACACCCTGTTAAGCCCCAATTAAGGGAGAAAGCATACTGCTTTCTTTTCTGTCTTTTGGCTCATCACCAGAGACCATACCGACAGAAAGCTATTTGTTTCGTTGCCTTTTGTTTACATGTGTGTAAGGTTTTTAAGCTGATAATTTTAAATAATAAATAAGGGAGACTAGTATAGATCTATTTCGAGCTAGTTAGCTCTCTTCAGCTAGCCATACCCTTACTGGGATTCGAACCAGGGAAGTATTACATGTGAGGCAGTTGTAATTGTCACTACACCACTGGCTCTCTCCTTATCAGCTCAGGCAGGGGAATAAGTATATACTTTGTATTACAACACCCTGTTAAGCCCCAATTAAGGGAGAAAGCATACTGCTTTCTTTTCTGTCTTTTGGATCATCACCAGAGACCATACCGACAGAAAGCTATTTGTTTCGTTGCCTTTTGTTTACATGTGTGTAAGGTTTTTAAGCTGATAATTTTAAATAATAAATAAGGGAGACTAGTATAGATCTATTTCGAGCTAGTTAGCTCTCTTCAGCTAGCCATACCCTTACTGGGATTCGAACCAGGGAAGTATTACATGTGAGGCAGTTGTAATTGTCACTACACCACTGGCTCTCTCCTTATCAGCTCAGGCAGGGGAATAAGTATATACTTTGTATTACAACACCCTGTTAAGCCCCAATTAAGGGAGAAAGCATACTGCTTTCTTTTCTGTCTTTTGGCTCATCACCAGAGACCATACCGACAGAAAGCTATTTGTTTCGTTGCCTTTTGTTTACATGTGTGTAAGGTTTTTAAGCTGATAATTTTAAATAATAAATAAGGGAGACTAGTATAGATCTATTTCGAGCTAGTTAGCTCTCTTCAGCTAGCCATACCCTTACTGGGATTCGAACCAGGGAAGTATTACATGTGAGGCAGTTGTAATTGTCACTACACCACTGGCTCTCTCCTTATCAGCTCAGGCAGGGGAATAAGTATATACTTTGTATTACAACACCCTGTTAAGCCCCAATTAAGGGAGAAAGCATACTGCTTTCTTTTCTGTCTTTTGGCTCATCACCAGAGACCATACCGACAGAAAGCTATTTGTTTCGTTGCCTTTTGTTTACATGTGTGTAAGTATAGATCTATAGCTAGCTGAAGAGAGCTAACTAGCTCGAAATAGATCTATACTAGTCTCCCTTATTTATTATTTAAAATTATCAGCTTAAAAACCTTACACACATGTAAACAAAAGGCAACGAAACAAATAGCTTTCTGTCGGTATGGTCTCTGGTGATGAGCCAAAAGACAGAAAAGAAAGCAGTATGCTTTCTCCCTTAATTGGGGCTTAACAGGGTGTTGTAATACAAAGTATATACTTATTCCCCTGCCTGAGCTGATAAGGAGAGAGCCAGTGGTGTAGTGACAATTACAACTGCCTCACATGTAATACTTCCCTGGTTCGAATCCCAGTAAGGGTATGGCTAGCTGAAGAGAGCTAACTAGCTCGAAATAGATCTATACTAGTCTCCCTTATTTATTATTTAAAATTATCAGCTTAAAAACCTTACACACATGTAAACAAAAGGCAACGAAACAAATAGCTTTCTGTCGGTATGGTCTCTGGTGATGAGCCAAAAGACAGAAAAGAAAGCAGTATGCTTTCTCCCTTAATTGGGGCTTAACAGGGTGTTGTAATACAAAGTATATACTTATTCCCCTGCCTGAGCTGATAAGGAGAGAGCCAGTGGTGTAGTGACAATTACAACTGCCTCACATGTAATACTTCCCTGGTTCGAATCCCAGTAAGGGTATGGCTAGCTGAAGAGAGCTAACTAGCTCGAAATAGATCTATACTAGTCTCCCTTATTTATTATTTAAAATTATCAGCTTAAAAACCTTACACACATGTAAACAAAAGGCAACGAAACAAATAGCTTTCTGTCGGTATGGTCTCTGGTGATGAGCCAAAAGACAGAAAAGAAAGCAGTATGCTTTCTCCCTTAATTGGGGCTTAACAGGGTGTTGTAATACAAAGTATATACTTATTCCCCTGCCTGAGCTGATAAGGAGAGAGCCAGTGGTGTAGTGACAATTACAACTGCCTCACATGTAATACTTCCCTGGTTCGAATCCCAGTAAGGGTATGGCTAGCTGAAGAGAGCTAACTAGCTCGAAATAGATCTATACTAGTCTCCCTTATTTATTATTTAAAATTATCAGCTTAAAAACCTTACACACATGTAAACAAAAGGCAACGAAACAAATAGCTTTCTGTCGGTATGGTCTCTGGTGATGAGCCAAAAGACAGAAAAGAAAGCAGTATGCTTTCTCCCTTAATTGGGGCTTAACAGGGTGTTGTAATACAAAGTATATACTTATTCCCCTGCCTGAGCTGATAAGGAGAGAGCCAGTGGTGTAGTGACAATTACAACTGCCTCACATGTAATACTTCCCTGGTTCGAATCCCAGTAAGGGTATGGCTAGCTGAAGAGAGCTAACTAGCTCGAAATAGATCTATACTAGTCTCCCTTATTTATTATTTAAAATTATCAGCTTAAAAACCTTACACACATGTAAACAAAAGGCAACGAAACAAATAGCTTTCTGTCGGTATGGTCTCTGGTGATGAGCCAAAAGACAGAAAAGAAAGCAGTATGCTTTCTCCCTTAATTGGGGCTTAACAGGGTGTTGTAATACAAAGTATATACTTATTCCCCTGCCTGAGCTGATAAGGAGAGAGCCAGTGGTGTAGTGACAATTACAACTGCCTCACATGTAATACTTCCCTGGTTCGAATCCCAGTAAGGGTATGGCTAGCTGAAGAGAGCTAACTAGCTCGAAATAGATCTATACTAGTCTCCCTTATTTATTATTTAAAATTATCAGCTTAAAAACCTTACACACATGTAAACAAAAGGCAACGAAACAAATAGCTTTCTGTCGGTATGGTCTCTGGTGATGAGCCAAAAGACAGAAAAGAAAGCAGTATGCTTTCTCCCTTAATTGGGGCTTAACAGGGTGTTGTAATACAAAGTATATACTTATTCCCCTGCCTGAGCTGATAAGGAGAGAGCCAGTGGTGTAGTGACAATTACAACTGCCTCACATGTAATACTTCCCTGGTTCGAATCCCAGTAAGGGTATGGCTAGCTGAAGAGAGCTAACTAGCTCGAAATAGATCTATACTAGTCTCCCTTATTTATTATTTAAAATTATCAGCTTAAAAACCTTACACACATGTAAACAAAAGGCAACGAAACAAATAGCTTTCTGTCGGTATGGTCTCTGGTGATGAGCCAAAAGACAGAAAAGAAAGCAGTATGCTTTCTCCCTTAATTGGGGCTTAACAGGGTGTTGTAATACAAAGTATATACTTATTCCCCTGCCTGAGCTGATAAGGAGAGAGCCAGTGGTGTAGTGACAATTACAACTGCCTCACATGTAATACTTCCCTGGTTCGAATCCCAGTAAGGGTATGGCTAGCTGAAGAGAGCTAACTAGCTCGAAATAGATCTATACTAGTCTCCCTTATTTATTATTTAAAATTATCAGCTTAAAAACCTTACACACATGTAAACAAAAGGCAACGAAACAAATAGCTTTCTGTCGGTATGGTCTCTGGTGATGAGCCAAAAGACAGAAAAGAAAGCAGTATGCTTTCTCCCTTAATTGGGGCTTAACAGGGTGTTGTAATACAAAGTATATACTTATTCCCCTGCCTGAGCTGATAAGGAGAGAGCCAGTGGTGTAGTGACAATTACAACTGCCTCACATGTAATACTTCCCTGGTTCGAATCCCAGTAAGGGTATGGCTAGCTGAAGAGAGCTAACTAGCTCGAAATAGATCTATACTAGTCTCCCTTATTTATTATTTAAAATTATCAGCTTAAAAACCTTACACACATGTAAACAAAAGGCAACGAAACAAATAGCTTTCTGTCGGTATGGTCTCTGGTGATGAGCCAAAAGACAGAAAAGAAAGCAGTATGCTTTCTCCCTTAATTGGGGCTTAACAGGGTGTTGTAATACAAAGTATATACTTATTCCCCTGCCTGAGCTGATAAGGAGAGAGCCAGTGGTGTAGTGACAATTACAACTGCCTCACATGTAATACTTCCCTGGTTCGAATCCCAGTAAGGGTATGGCTAGCTGAAGAGAGCTAACTAGCTCGAAATAGATCTATACTAGTCTCCCTTATTTATTATTTAAAATTATCAGCTTAAAAACCTTACACACATGTAAACAAAAGGCAACGAAACAAATAGCTTTCTGTCGGTATGGTCTCTGGTGATGAGCCAAAAGACAGAAAAGAAAGCAGTATGCTTTCTCCCTTAATTGGGGCTTAACAGGGTGTTGTAATACAAAGTATATACTTATTCCCCTGCCTGAGCTGATAAGGAGAGAGCCAGTGGTGTAGTGACAATTACAACTGCCTCACATGTAATACTTCCCTGGTTCGAATCCCAGTAAGGGTATGGCTAGCTGAAGAGAGCTAACTAGCTCGAAATAGATCTATACTAGTCTCCCTTATTTATTATTTAAAATTATCAGCTTAAAAACCTTACACACATGTAAACAAAAGGCAACGAAACAAATAGCTTTCTGTCGGTATGGTCTCTGGTGATGAGCCAAAAGACAGAAAAGAAAGCAGTATGCTTTCTCCCTTAATTGGGGCTTAACAGGGTGTTGTAATACAAAGTATATACTTATTCCCCTGCCTGAGCTGATAAGGAGAGAGCCAGTGGTGTAGTGACAATTACAACTGCCTCACATGTAATACTTCCCTGGTTCGAATCCCAGTAAGGGTATGGCTAGCTGAAGAGAGCTAACTAGCTCGAAATAGATCTATACTAGTCTCCCTTATTTATTATTTAAAATTATCAGCTTAAAAACCTTACACACATGTAAACAAAAGGCAACGAAACAAATAGCTTTCTGTCGGTATGGTCTCTGGTGATGAGCCAAAAGACAGAAAAGAAAGCAGTATGCTTTCTCCCTTAATTGGGGCTTAACAGGGTGTTGTAATACAAAGTATATACTTATTCCCCTGCCTGAGCTGATAAGGAGAGAGCCAGTGGTGTAGTGACAATTACAACTGCCTCACATGTAATACTTCCCTGGTTCGAATCCCAGTAAGGGTATGGCTAGCTGAAGAGAGCTAACTAGCTCGAAATAGATCTATACTAGTCTCCCTTATTTATTATTTAAAATTATCAGCTTAAAAACCTTACACACATGTAAACAAAAGGCAACGAAACAAATAGCTTTCTGTCGGTATGGTCTCTGGTGATGAGCCAAAAGACAGAAAAGAAAGCAGTATGCTTTCTCCCTTAATTGGGGCTTAACAGGGTGTTGTAATACAAAGTATATACTTATTCCCCTGCCTGAGCTGATAAGGAGAGAGCCAGTGGTGTAGTGACAATTACAACTGCCTCACATGTAATACTTCCCTGGTTCGAATCCCAGTAAGGGTATGGCTAGCTGAAGAGAGCTAACTAGCTCGAAATAGATCTATACTAGTCTCCCTTATTTATTATTTAAAATTATCAGCTTAAAAACCTTACACACATGTAAACAAAAGGCAACGAAACAAATAGCTTTCTGTCGGTATGGTCTCTGGTGATGAGCCAAAAGACAGAAAAGAAAGCAGTATGCTTTCTCCCTTAATTGGGGCTTAACAGGGTGTTGTAATACAAAGTATATACTTATTCCCCTGCCTGAGCTGATAAGGAGAGAGCCAGTGGTGTAGTGACAATTACAACTGCCTCACATGTAATACTTCCCTGGTTCGAATCCCAGTAAGGGTATGGCTAGCTGAAGAGAGCTAACTAGCTCGAAATAGATCTATACTAGTCTCCCTTATTTATTATTTAAAATTATCAGCTTAAAAACCTTACACACATGTAAACAAAAGGCAACGAAACAAATAGCTTTCTGTCGGTATGGTCTCTGGTGATGAGCCAAAAGACAGAAAAGAAAGCAGTATGCTTTCTCCCTTAATTGGGGCTTAACAGGGTGTTGTAATACAAAGTATATACTTATTCCCCTGCCTGAGCTGATAAGGAGAGAGCCAGTGGTGTAGTGACAATTACAACTGCCTCACATGTAATACTTCCCTGGTTCGAATCCCAGTAAGGGTATGGCTAGCTGAAGAGAGCTAACTAGCTCGAAATAGATCTATACTAGTCTCCCTTATTTATTATTTAAAATTATCAGCTTAAAAACCTTACACACATGTAAACAAAAGGCAACGAAACAAATAGCTTTCTGTCGGTATGGTCTCTGGTGATGAGCCAAAAGACAGAAAAGAAAGCAGTATGCTTTCTCCCTTAATTGGGGCTTAACAGGGTGTTGTAATACAAAGTATATACTTATTCCCCTGCCTGAGCTGATAAGGAGAGAGCCAGTGGTGTAGTGACAATTACAACTGCCTCACATGTAATACTTCCCTGGTTCGAATCCCAGTAAGGGTATGGCTAGCTGAAGAGAGCTAACTAGCTCGAAATAGATCTATACTAGTCTCCCTTATTTATTATTTAAAATTATCAGCTTAAAAACCTTACACACATGTAAACAAAAGGCAACGAAACAAATAGCTTTCTGTCGGTATGGTCTCTGGTGATGAGCCAAAAGACAGAAAAGAAAGCAGTATGCTTTCTCCCTTAATTGGGGCTTAACAGGGTGTTGTAATACAAAGTATATACTTATTCCCCTGCCTGAGCTGATAAGGAGAGAGCCAGTGGTGTAGTGACAATTACAACTGCCTCACATGTAATACTTCCCTGGTTCGAATCCCAGTAAGGGTATGGCTAGCTGAAGAGAGCTAACTAGCTCGAAATAGATCTATACTAGTCTCCCTTATTTATTATTTAAAATTATCAGCTCAAAAACCTTACACACATGTAAACAAAAGGCAACGAAACAAATAGCTTTCTGTCGGTATGGTCTCTGGTGATGAGCCAAAAGACAGAAAAGAAAGCAGTATGCTTTCTCCCTTAATTGGGGCTTAACAGGGTGTTGTAATACAAAGTATATATATATATATATATGTGTAAGGTTTTTAAGCTGATAATTTTAAATAATAAATAAGGGAGACTAGTATAGATCTATTTCGAGCTAGTTAGCTCTCTTCAGCTAGCCATACCCTTACTGGGATTCGAACCAGGGAAGTATTACATGTGAGGCAGTTGTAATTGCCTCTACACCACTGGCTCTCTCCTTATCAGCTCAGGCAGGGGAATAAGTATATACTTTGTATTACAACACCCTGTTAAGCCCCAATTAAGGGAGAAAGCATACTGCTTTCTTTTCTGTCTTTCGGCTCATCACCAGAGACCATACCGACAGAAAGCTATTTGTTTCGTTGCCTTTTGTTTACATGTGTGTAAGGTTTTTAAGCTGATAATTTTAAATAATAAATAAGGGAGACTAGTATAGATCTATTTCGAGCTAGTTAGCTCTCTTCAGCTAGCCATACCCTTACTGGGATTCGAACCAGGGAAGTATTACATGTAATACAAAGTATATATATATATATATATATATATATATATATATATATATATATATATATATATATATATATATATATATATATATATATATATATATATATATATATAAAAGAAACAATAGGACAGGGACGGTATTTATTTATTAAACTTATATACCGCCCTATTTCCCTAACAGGACTCAGGGCGGTGTACAGCCACATTAAAATACGTAGGCATGTTGGTGCGCTTATGCATGCCCCCTACAGACCTCTTAGGAAAGGGGTGAGGTCAATAGTAGAAAGTCTAAGGTTAAAGTTTTTGGGACTTGGGGAAGAAACCACAGAGTCAGGTAGAGTATTCCAGACATTGACCACTCTGTTGCTGAAGTCGTATTTCCTGCAATCAAGTTATAAATTAAGAAGTTTGTTCCCAAGCCAGGTGCAATAGCAGGACAATACTTGTGAAGGATCAGGAAATTGCAATGAAGCCCAAATCAGCAAAGCAGATATAGGTGCTGGCCACGCACAATCTTTCCTCACAAACTCTCTTATAGATTTCTAATTCAAAAGTGTAACCCAAGCATCTACAACGTAGCTATAAGGTATTAGTCTCTCATGTACTTCTTTTTTACCTGGTTATACTCTCTATATTGCATGGACATCTACGTACTAGCCAGTACAAATGTTTCTGATCAGTGATTAGCCACAACTTCTACAGAGGCAGCACCTGTAGTTAACCATACCTAAGCCTAATAATCCCGATACAAAACCTTTGTGCTAAGGTACCCATAATGACAAAATTAGTTCTTTCTTTATAAAATGTCATCGTTGCTGCTTATTACAACCTTTTCAATTCTTGCCAGTTCTTAGGCTACTTTAAATATTACAAGCAAATGAAGAAAAAATGTTTATTTAATTTATATTCCATTATTATTCCAACAGTACCAAGATGCTCATTGTAATCTCAGAACATGGTATTAACATGGCTGATAGTTAAGAGGATGATGAAGATTACTCTCTATTGTTGAAATGTCTTGTTAGCTACCTATAGTCTCTTTGGCAAATGGATGGGTAAACGAATTCAATGTTCTTGAAGGAGTAAATGTTCTTTTTTGGCATCAATGTCAAAATCAATCTTTTCACTAATGCTAATCGGAAGAGTATGAATTTTAAATCACATATCGCTAAATCAGCCAGTAGATAAGTGGAGGAAATAGCACCCACCCACTCACCTACTGTGTAAGATTAGGCAATTAGCACTCATTTGTTCTGGATAAATAAATAAATAGCTCGTTTTTCCCTTGTTCCATGACACCTATGAATTCAAATTCAGATAAACAGGAAACAAATTGATTAAAGAGAAGTTTTTTAAAAAGTTTCTCTTTCCTCATCCACACACAATCCATAGATTTTCCTCTATGAGTTTGTGAGCATTTATTGCTTTGCAAAGCATTGTCAAGATGGTCTGCTCTGTAAGTGGGCGTGATGCTCAGGTTATCTCAGGGAACTGCAGCAAATGTTGAGAACACAGACTCAGCTTCTTCTCTTCATGAAAACAAATCAGCAGTGCTAGGAAAGTGTATTTTCAATAGAAATCTTGTGAGTGTTGTGTTATTGCTGGCTTTCATGCCCCATACTCTGGGTTTAATTGGGAAAACATCAAATGAGAGATTGAGGGTATAATGGATAGTCTACTGAATCAGCAGATGCCAGCAGATGTTGGAAGGACTCAAGCTTGCTTAGAGCAGAAATGAAAGGAAAATGGAAACAATTTCATGTATAAAGAACACAGACTAAATATAATAAAATTTTACCACATATTATTGTTAAAATATTTTATTCTGAATCTATTTGAGCTGAGATCAAGAAAGCAGGCAGATGCATGAAATTAAGTTCTTCATACTTCACCTAAGAACAATGACAGTAAGCTGTTAGGTGGTCAGCCACAAAGATCCCCTTCTTCCAGCACAGACTGTATATATTACAATCAGCCCCTCCTTTACAGTATCACCTGCTTACCCATTCAACCAATTTCATCTTCAAATTATCCTTTTCCCCATGCCAGGGTTTCTTTTCTTAGAATAAAGGTAAAAGTTTCCCTAGTCCAGTTGTGCCCAACTTTAGGATGTGGTGCTCATCTCTGTTTCTTAGCCGAGGGAGCCACCATTGTCTGGAAACATTTCTGTGGTTTTGTGGCCAGCATAATTTTATGCCGAGGTGCATGGAAGGGTCTAGGTCAGGGGTATCAAACTGGTGGCCCATGTGCCAGATGTGTCACACACTGTTATGCACCTCATAAAGAGAAACAACATAATGAAACGTAATGTGATGGCAACATGATACCATGAGTTTGACAACCGTGGTCTAGGACAACTTGGTACAGTAAACCTGGTGCAGCCAACTCACCAAGGCCAAATCGCCACAACCAGCTTGCTTCCATCAGTTCACTATGGCCAATTCACCATATGACAACTTGCCACAGGACAAGAGTTACACTAATATTGAAGAAATGGTGGAATAGGATCATTAAAGAAAGAGTGCAAAAGGAGGGGCAAAATAAAATGTGAATGACAAAAATTAAATTATTTTTAAAATTATTTTAAATATTTAAATTGTTGAATTGTCCTGCATAAGTTGTCCTGTGGTGAGTTATCTGTGGCCAGTTGGCCATGGCAAGTTGGCTGTGGTAAGTTGCCCATACTGAGTTGGTTGTGGCAAGTTGGCTGTGCCAATCTGTCTCATTCCACACATGGAATGGTGTTAACTTCCCAGTGAAATGGTATCTATTTATCAGCTTAATGTCTATGGAGATTCTTAGTCATCCAGGTCATGGTTGTCCCAAAGATGCTTTGAAGCTTCTTGGATGAGAAGTGAAATGTCATTAAAAAAGAAAAAGCCTCTTGAAAAAGCACCTTTGGGATATTTATCTGCTTGCATGAGCATGCTTTCAAACTTCTAGTGTAGCAGGAGCGGTAAATAACGGGAACTCACTCTGTCACCCAGAACTCAGGTTTCAGCTTCCCAAGCTCAGTATCTTTAACCACATTTGTCTAATGAAAAGCTATCCTTGGAATATAGCCTTATCTCACTTCAATAGATAAGCTACTTTCAAGGCCTAGGAGCAGTGAAAAGTAAGAAAGCCAACAAATATTAAAGAAAACAAAATGAGACATGGTTTCTGAGCCTTCATAAATGCTCAAAGAAAATATTTTAATAACCTAAAAAAATATTCCAAAGTACCCAGGCTTATTTGCCGGACATGGTAAAAATTTTTAAAAAGTGAAGATGGTAGCTACAATGATAATTGAAGTTGTGCCTGTTTTTATGTGTAATGCACATGCAGCCACCATCTTGAGTTTTGAACAAGATGCAGACATTCCTATCACTACGTTCTACTGGAAATATATATACATAAGTATGGGTATTACCTATATGTGGAGTGACTCGTAATTTACTTGTTTGAAAAAGGAGATAGATTTACAGCTGATAACTACTGTATAATGTGATATATTGTATACCATAAAACAGAAATAGTTTAGTTGTCTGAAGAGAAATCTTCAGCATTCAATCTCAGCTCATTTTGAGTTACCGTATTATTGTTGATTTGAATTGTATTAGAATTCCTGACTGCATCTATCAACATTTAGCTTATAGTGCATTTCTGTGTATGTCTGCTTACTAAGAACCACTGTTCTCAATTACAGGATTTACTCCTAGATAAATATCTGTAGGCTTGTAACTTCAGATCATTCAGACATTTGCTATTTCAATCAGATAATCCATTCTTCTTAAGCCAGCTAGTTTCCAGTTCTTTTGTGAGTGAGCTGGTGGATATGCTTAACGTATAGCAATTACCGATCATTCGGGTGAAAACTAAATGAAACTGCTACTCTGAGGCACACAAATCAGATTGCACAAATTGCCTTAGGTCTGCTGAATCTTAAACAGATGGGCAGCTGTGTGTGATCCTTTGCCTACACACAGCCTCTAAAGAAAATCCTTGGGGCAGAAACCAAACAGACGGCAAAGAGCAACATTTGCGTGTCAAGGAGCACACTCTTTTTGGAAAGAAACTGGTGAATATGACAAAAGACAATGCTGGATTCTAAATTAATTTAATTAGCAAGAATGTGCTTACAAACAGTTCATTGTTGGATGAAGAGACGGTGAGTGTTCTTGAAAGGTAAAATAAATGTGAACCAGTCCTTGGTTAACTGTAGAAGGTAAAAGAAGAGCAGTGTGCTAAAGAAATTCATGTATAAAAGATTTCAGATTAGTTATAAATATATTATTTAACATATTCGTTACTATAAGATGTTTATCTGCCTGGTGATTGGACAGACTGAGAATGAATGTAATTATGATTTTATTTACTTTTATTTGTTCCATAAGGCCATTTAAATCTTCTAAAGAGCATTCAATCTGACTAACAGTAAAAGTGTAAGCAGATAACAAGTAAAAAAAAAACCCACCACCAATTTAAGGTATTTTTTAAATTTAGCATTATCTTGGAAAGTTTGTAAATATAATCAGCTAGTCACATTAACTCTTGAATTTTTTCAATAGTTTTTTTTCCTAATCAAGTCATGTCTTGATGGACTGAGAAAATGACTCCCAGGATTTCTGATCACACAGCATGCTTAGCTAATGTTTTCCATTGTAAGTAAATACAAAAAAGTTCCTAAACTCTTGATTTTTCTTTTTCAGGAAGAAACCTAATTCACAAACAATCACATAATTACACAGAAAATCAAATGCTGCTCTCTATGTCTCTTAAGTGTAATATTCAGATTCCAAGAACCAAAACAATACTGTTGACTTTTTCCAAAATGTTCAGAATCTGGTTTGGGACATCAGAGATATTCTTAAGAATTCTTTTGCAATCTCCTCCCTTATTTGTTTAGTTTAAAAATGAACTTTGATTTGTAAATATGAAAAACTAATAATTAACATTTGGCAATAAAGAATTGATATTTAGAATATATATGAAGAATCTCTGCCATCAAAACTGATAAGGCTTCTTGGGTGAGAAGTGAAACATTTTCTTCTTCCTCCTCCTCAAGGAAAAAACAGTCCAGTTGTCTTTTGAAGGGGGGGGGGAAAGTACTTTTGAGACAACTATGACCTGGATGACTGAGAATCTACACAGACATATGAAGAAATAATTTCATATACAGTATGTCAGATAGAAAAACTGTGGGCCTAGTTCAAATAAAAGTCAGAAATAAGAGATTTGGGGCCATTTTGCTCTGAAAGAAATTTACACCGTGCTGGCTATTCTATTAACCTATTAATCTTCAAAGGGAAGTTGCTTGAACAACTAAGGTCAGTTTGGCTTCTAATATGGCTTGTTATTTTAAACTGTTTTTTTTAATAGCACTTCTCATTTCTGGCTATTTGGAATGTGCTTACTGCTGTTTTACTTATTATTTTGTTTTCAATCACTCTGAAATTTGTGATGATGAAAGCTGCGGTATAGCTATGTTTAAAACATTTGCATTCAATAAATTAAAAAGAACAATTGTTTGATCCGGCCTTCTCATATGCTATTTCATCTCAAATATATGGAGTATTTTTCTTGCAATTAATAAATCTCATCTCCTTCAAAATGAAAAACCAAGAGTGAAAGTAATTGCAGTGTATTGGGTTAATAGCGTTGTTGGTTGATTAAGCATTCCTGTGATCTTGTATTGTTGCTTGATTGCTTTGGGTTGCCTATATGACACTTGGTTTGCAGGAGTTAACTTTTATTTCCCAATCCGATCAACTTCCAGATAGCTAGACTTCAAAACTCAGACTTCTTAGCCTACGTTGTCATGGCTTAGAATTCTGAGAGTTGAAGTCCACAACCTGCAGATAGCTGTAGATGATATAACAGGGCTGTCAAACTCATGGCCCGCGGTCTGGATGTGTCATGCGCTGTCTATGCCCACACCCATTTAGCGAAGGGGGTAAAAGTCCCAATATGTCACATGCAGGGGTGGGATTCAACGGGTATTACTAGCAGTTTGGTGACTACATTTTGCATGTGCCTAATGTGCACTGTGCGCACATGTAAAAAAACCTCAGCTGTGCCGCCCGGACAGCTGAAAAGTGCTGTGCGCAGGGGCGCAATGTTTGAAAGCCTCTTTTTCCTGCTTTTTCAACTTCAGCTGTGCTGTGCAAAGCAACTAAGGTTGAAAAAGCAGGAAATAAAAGACAGGTAAGAGCCCAGGTGGGCCAAACAGCAGCAAACACAGAACCGGTTCAGTGTCTGCTGCTCTTCAGAGCTACCAATTCTACAGAACCAGGCAGAACTGGTAGCATCCCAGCTGTGGTCACATGACGGTGCCATGATGATGTGAGTTTGACACTCCTGTGATATAATGAGAGATCTGAATAATTCTTTGAGGCAAATATGAAAATTGGTAAAAAAAAAAAAAAAGCTACTCAGCCTCCGGATATTATGGGAAACAAAGCATACAGCACATAGTTTAATTAAGTGCACCCAAAAACTGTTGCCATACTGCCTTGCAGAAACAGTAAAAATAATGCAGGAACATTTGGCACCCAAATCATTATTGGTTGCAGAATGTTTCAGGTTTTGTGAATGCAAACAGGGTGAATACCCATTGCAACATATACAACGGAACCCAAAATACTAAAAAAAAGAAGGATATTTGAATATTGCATATTTGATGGACTAAGTAAGAGCTTGAGAGATTGGCTAGTCTGTGGAATTTTGAGTAAAAGCAAATATGATTAAGCCTACAACAGCATATAGAGACTAACAGATTAAAATGAGCTGTGCCATTGTTGTGGCAGAGGTTCATGCATGACTCTAAAAGAGAAACCAGCAGAAAATGCAGTAAGAAAGGGGAGACTATTGCTCTGGGAACAGCAAGTCATCTGCTAAAGATTTAAAAAACCTAATCTATTTTAAAATGCTGCAATAGATTGTGCCACTGATGAAAAAAGGAAAGTGAAACCAGGGATAACTTGGAAACCCATACCTTTAAAGGTAAAATGAGACCAGCAATATGATTCACAGTAGGAGTGAATTGGCAAAAGCATATCAATGCAAATGGACATTGTTTCTCCTATATGTTCAGTTATGTCATGGTTGTGAATCTGAACAGAATATCAGAGATGTTAAATTAAAACTAAAAGAAATACAATTAAAAACTTACATTGAAGAATTTCCATAGAGAAATACTGTATCTTTTGCAAAATATAACAGCCAATAAGGGAGATTGGGCATATGTTATGGGGGGGAAAGCTGAACCAGCACTTGAGTTGTGATTGGCTGAGGAAGCTGCCATGGACTGAGGTTCAGTCTGCCACCTGTGCACTAAATTTCTTATCATGGAGACCACTGGGAGTAGGGTAATGTAAGTATTAGATGCTGTGCCTATGTTCAGTGGCACTTTAATGGTAAAATAAAGTTACAAGGAAGTTTTACATGTCCAGGTGCATATGCCGGATGAAAAAAGGAAAAGATTGAACAGGATTGGATGGAAACCCAGGGAATTCTTTCAAAAGCTGACTGGAGCCCATGAGTTGCATCTGTGGTTCTTGTAAAGAAGAATGGAACTGTTCAAATCTGTTGGAATTTAAAGTTGCCACCAATCTTCTATTAGAGGCTGAGCCATAACCTTAGTCTAGAATTGAGAACATTTCCCCCCTAACCTGGATGAGGAACAGTATTTCAGCAAAATAGACCTTGCGGAGGCTTACTTACACATCGAAATGGAGAAAAATTCCAAGGTGTTTCATATCATAAGTACACAAAAAGTTGTATTATTATAATAGAGGAGAATTTGGAGACATTTCTGCCCTAGCAACTTGGCAGAGACCCATGGACCAAGTGCTACAAAGTTGTCCAAGCTCCTAGAATAACTTGGATGAGACCACTGTCACCAGAGAAAATGGTCAGATTTATTGGCCCAAAACCTCAGTACCAAAGTGACAAAGGTTAAAGAACAATGCAATAAATGTGAATTTTTTAAAAACCTAGTATTACATATCACAGACACACCATTGAGGCAGAAAGGCAGTGATGGGACTGAAATAATTTAACAACCGGTTTTCTGCCTTAATTATTTCTTCCAACAACGAGTTCACCAAACTGCTCAGAAAGTTAGCAACCAGTTCTCCCGAACTGGTGAGAACTGGCTGAATCCCACCACTGCAGAAAGCCTACCCAAGCTCACAAGGCCACATATGACATGTCACGGGCTCTGAGACTCTTTAAGATTTGTTAATCATTGTAATCAATTCCTGCTAAACTTGGCCACTGTATCCTATTCCTTTAACATTTTCTACAAGTGGGTAGGGCGTGATAGACAAAACTGAAAAATTTCCATATGAAAAACCAGTGACACCAGACATGGGATTCATACCTTACAAGCCATATTTGCTAGTGAAACCAGCTCTGGATACATTACAATAGGGCACTGGCACAGTTATGTCACCTATTAAGAATGTTAGCAGGAACATCAAAAGAACTTTGCATTAGGCATGCTAAAAGGTGTTAAAAAAGAGATTTGCATGAATAGGAACATACTGAGATTGTTTGAGAAGCCAAAGGCTTCAACCAACACTCATCACTGATCATCAGCACTACTGCCAGTTTTCAATCTACCCCCCCAAAAAAAAGATTCTTCTTATAGCAGCTGTTCAAATTCATTTGTCTTTGTTCCTTGGAGACACGGCTACAAAGTGGAATTCAAAAGGACACTCAGTCATGCAAATGTAGATAGATTGCCTCATTTACTTCTATAGGTTAACAACCTGAAACAATCACATCCAATGGGTTTCTTTTGATAAGTTTTCTCTTACATATAGATCTGGATACCTGAGATTATTCAGGAAGATTCTAGTAAGAGCACTACAACTGTCTCAAGTTTATATGCAGCCTAAAATGGCTGTAATATACAGCAAATTATACTAATGGTCATATTTTGAGAATTTGAGAATATAATTTAATTTGGAAATCTAATCTGAGAAGCATCTGAAGTTGAAACAAGCTGCGCAATCTGACAGTTTTTACACTGAACGAAGTATAGCCATAAACTCTAAAGGGGAATATAAGTGGACTATCAGAAAGAGAAAACTGGATCTCTTACATTGTACAGATTGCTCCTTATAACATTTTGAAGTAAATATTGTCCAACTAAGAAGAACAGAAATACAGAAAGAAAAGGATTGTGGCTGATGTGATTGTGACAAAGCTGAAATTCCTGAGATACAAACAGTAAGATCTACCCGCTCCCCTGAAGTATACACACAACTGGTGGCTTCTCTGTGGATGTCAGCACTGGTTGTTGTGACAGATGTTATCCCATTTCCATAGGAATTCCATTGTAATGTTTCCTCATCTAGGTAGGTGGGGAAGGGGCAGGTTGCATTAGATTATTCTCATTAGTTGCTTAAGCCTGCCTTTGATCTAGTATTGTTGCTTAATTGCCTCGAACTGCCTGGGTATGTTACAACTATTGCAGGTTTTATGGGAGTTAGTTCATCTGGAAGTTTTCAGGAAGGCAAGCAACTGTAAGATCTGCTCTTGACTCCAATGTCTTTGTCTGATCAGCAGAAAAAGCAAAGCCGTGATATTTTAAGGAACTTTGAACAGAAATGGTGAAGAATTATCATGGGTGATATTAGTGTGAAGGCAGTATAGAGAATATCTTTATATATATATATATAAAGGGAGAATTGAAATGAGATGAGATGAGAGAGAGAAAGAAAGCAGAGGTCTATCATGATAACATGAGGAAAGCACAAGATGGAATGTAACAAGAGATCAAAGATGAGGAGAAGAGAAAAGCCAAGACATCCAAAGCTTTAAACAAGGGTGTGAATTGGGTATGAAAGATATCAGTGGAGTGAACTCTAAAGAGGTAAGAGTCAGACATGATCAAAGCCCTTGTTAGACAAATGCAGGCAGCTGAATTCTGAGCAGTAACAAAAGGCTTGATGCTGCAAAGAAGACTGGAAACCACAATTTTACAAGAATGCAGCAATTAAAACAATGAAACCTTAAACCAGTATCTTTGCAGTGCAAACAGAGTTCTGGCTAAAATAAGAAAACAAGTTGTCTTATTTTTCTTCAAGAAAAGTTACTGTTGAAAAAGCCTGGTGGTGATGATTTAGGCCAGAGGAGTTGATAATTTAATTTTGAATAATATCCAGAAAAAGATAAGTGCAGGCAGACAGCCTGTATTAAGTTTAAGATTTGGCTGGATCATGCAATGCCAGAATTGGCAGCCAAGGAACCAAAAGAAGGCCAAGGAGAGACAGCTCAGAAATGATAATTGAGACCAGAAAAACAGGCAAGTGTGCCAGAAATAAAAAAAAGAAAGAAAGAAAGAAAGAAGAAGCAAGAATAGAATTCCAGGAAATGAGTTTATGGAGGAAAAAAATAGTTATAAAGTTGTGCACCTTTTTAGAGCTGGAAGAAACTGTGCAGGTCATTTAGTCTAGTCTACTCTTCTGCTCAGTACAACATCTCAGACAGACATGCTGATTTTCTTTCCAAATCCATGACCTACATCCACACTATTGAAATAAATATAGGTCAATATTGAAATAAAAACACAACAATTGGAAGGAGAAAATACAGGTGTCTGTTTTCCAGAAAGAAGGACAAACACACTAGGAGTTTGCAAACATTTAATATGGAGAGTTGATCCAAAGGCAATTCAATTAAATCTCTGCCTGAAATTTCTGAACTGAATCAGCAAGTTGATTTAAATTGTCAAGATGACTTGGATTACTGTGAATCAATTCAATTGGCTTGTTCAGTTTAGACATCCAAATCAAATCAGATTTTCTGAATCAAATTAGATGTCCAAATTAAATTAGACCATCAGTCCAAACTGAATTAACAATTAAATCAGGTGTTGTCCTCTCCCTGTGTTCTAAAACATATTATATGAAACAGAATAAAATTTGAAAACATGAAACTTCCCTGGAAACAGATATGTATCTCTTCGTTCCTGTATTACACACATATATGGCAAGTGTATATAGAAGATAACGCTGAGCAAAGCTAGAGAAACGTTTCCTGCCCTTCCATATTCTTGTCAACTAGCAATACTTGTTGATAGATCTATACCTTCCACACTCCTTTTTGGCTTTGTGCCAGCGGGGAGAAAAATAAGAGGAAGAAACGTAGTCGGATTTGTCTAAATCACTTTTCCTTAAACAAATTCACTATGCTGCAACATTGACCATGGAGTTGATGGAGTTTTAGTCCAAATGTTGTCTGGTGTAGCAGGCTGGGGAAATTTCATTGAATGAATGATGTTAATATAAGTTGGCATACTTGCACTTTCTAGGCCCAGTGTATCCTACTGTTGGAAGTTAAAACCCACGCCTCTCCTAGAAAAATGAAATATTTTGGGATATACTAAAAAGGCAGAATATTTCCCCTAAAAGAGAAGTAGAAACTCAGGCAGAAACTCAGCCGCCACCCCCCCAACTTTGTTAATGGGCCATTAAGGCCTGAGCCAGTCTATTCTACATAACAAAGAACTACCTCCTTCAGGCAGAGCCATTTAATTGCCCTTTATTGCACCACCCACCAAGTTTCAACCAAGCTTAGCACACAGACAATTTACAGAGCTAGCTATGACCTATAACAGCAACCAATCAGGATACTCTTCCTGTGCCCCAGGAAGTTCAAAGCCCAGAGAGGGCATAAAACCCAGGCACTCTCAGTATCTCTTCCCTTTTTGCCCAGGATCTCCAGGCCACCTGGTCCTGTTCATCAATAAACCATCTTTCCAAGTGGCTTCCATGTTCCCAGTGTTTTTTCCCCCACTTGGAACTGAACCCAGAAGAATATTTCTTCCAACACTACTATTGCCATTAGGAAACGCATCTTCCTTAAATCATGCATGGAAGTGAGACAGGTAAAAAAAAAAAACTGCACAAGACTTTTAGACAATGATAAAACAAGGGATATTTTAAGAGGGGGGGCGGCGGCTTATTTCTGCCAAATTTCTTGGCCTGGGAGATGGTTGGAATGCTTGTCTTTAGGTCATTGTTACTGATTGATATGCACCTTTGTTTCTTCTCTGCACCTTTATAGCAGGAGGTAGGAAATGTTACCCTCCCTTGCATTGGATTCTGATCTTCCTTCATTATTATTATTATTATTATTATTATTAAATTTATATACCGCCCTTCTCCCGAAGGTGCTCAGGGCGGTGTACAGCCCATCTAAAACCCACAAATATACAAAAATTAAAAAGTATTAAATTAATCGGCTGATAAATGAGACTAAAAAGACCCCGGCCCCCCCCCTTAAAACCCCAATTTAAAATTAAATGCTATGGAGACCAAATTAAAACCATTATCTCAGCCCAGGCCGGCATGCTCAAAGAGCCAGGTCTTCAACGTGCGCCTGAAGGCCCTCAGGTCCATGCCGGTACGGAGCTCCGGTGGCAGAGTATTCCAGAGGGCGGGGGCACCCACAGAGAAGGCCCTACCCCTTGGCGCCACCAGACGACACATAGCGGCCGACGGCACCCGGAGCAGACCCTCTCTGTGGGAACGCACCGGCCTGTTGGAGATCACTGGCAGAATGCGGTCCTGGAGGTAACCTGGTCCCATGCCATGGGTCGCCCTAAAGGTCAAAACTAGAACCTTAAAGCGAACCCGGAGAGCCACCGGCAGCCAATGCAGCTCGCGCAGGAGAGGCGTCACATGGGCGCTACGCAACGCCCCCATAGTCACCCGCGCGGCTGCATTTTGCACCAGCTAGAGTCTCCGGATGCTCCCCGCGGGGAGCCCCATGTAGAGGGCATTACAATAGTCCAGGCGAGAGGTGACAAGGGCCTGAGTGACCGTGCGCAAGGCATCCCGATCCAGGAAGGGCCGCAACCGGTAGATCCGACGGATCTGATGAAACGCCCCCCTGGAGACGGCCGCGATGTGATGTTCAAGTGACAGCCGTACATCCAGGAGGACACCCAGGTTGCGAGCCCTCTCTGCGGGGGGCAAAACTTCCCCCCCGATAGCCAGCGAAGGTGTCAGCTGGCTATATCGGGGCGCCGGAAACCACAGCCACTCGGTCTTGGATGGGTTGAGCTGAAGCCTGTTCCCGCCCATCCAATCCCGCACGGCCTCCAAGCACTTGGACATAGCCCCCACAGCATCGTTGGGGTGGTCTGGAGTAGAGATGTACAAGTGGGTGTCATCCGCATATAGATGACACCTCACTCCAAGACCACGGATGATCTCGCCCAGCGGCTTCATATAAATGTTGAACAAGAGGGGAGAGAGGACCGACCCCTGGGGCACCCCACAAAGCAGGGGCCTAGAGGTGGACCTCTCCCCCCCCGCCAACACAAATTGCGAACAGTCGGAGAGGAAGGAGGAGAACCATCGAAGGACGGTTCCACCTATCCCCAACCCCCCCAACCGTCGCAACAAGATACTATGGTCGATAGTATCGAAAGCCGCCGAGAGGTCTAATAGGACCAGGACAGAGGAGAACCCTCTGTCACGAGCCCTCCAGAGATCATCGACCAACGCGACCAATGCCATCTCAGTGCTATGTCCAGGCCTGAAGCCCGATTGGGATGGATCGAGGTAAGTAGCTTCCTCCAGGTACTGGGGGAGCTGACGCGCCACCACACTCTCAACAACCTTCGCCACGAAGGGAAGGTTGGAGACCGGACGATAGTTGTTTAAAATAGCTGGGTCCAGGGAAGGCTTCTTGAGGAGGGGGCGCACCTCTGCCGCCTTCAGGACGGCAGGGAGCACCCCCTCCCTCAAAGAAGCGTTGACAATCCCCCGGAGCCAGCCTCGTGTCGTCTCCCTGGCGGCGAAACCAGCCAGGAAGGGCACGGGTCCAATAAACAGGTGGTGGCATTCAGCCCCCCCAGCACCCTGTCCACACCCTCGGCGGTCACAGGATCGAACTCCCCCCAGATAACACTCACAAGACCTGCCCCAGACACCTCCCCCGGGACCATCCAATTGGAGTCGAGCCCCTCCCGAATCTGAGCGATTTTATCATGCAGAAATCGGGAAAACTCCTCTGCCCTACCCTGCAAGAGGTCATCCCGCGCTCTCGGTTCAAGTAGAGAGCGGGTCACTCTAAACAGGGCGGCAGGCCGATTTTCTGCTGATGCAATAAGGGCGGAGAAATACGAAGATTTCGCCGCCCCTATCGCCACAAGGTAAGTCTTAATATGAGATCTCACCTGTGTTCGGTCAGACTCAGAACGGCTCGCCCTCCAAATGCCCTCTAGACGTCTTTTCCGGCACTTCATCTCCCGTAGCTCCTCCGTATACCACGGAGCCAAATGGGATCTGTGCCGGGTCAGAGGTCGCAGGGGCACAACTCGATCTAGAGCCCTGGCGGCCGACCCATCCCAGGTGGCCATCAGGTCTCCAGGCGAGCTGTGAGCCAGAGACTCAGGAGACTTCATGATATACGTAGAATCATCAGGAGGTAAATTAAGGGAGGGTCAGCACTTCCCACCATAACTCTAGTTTCTGGCAAGCTTAAGAGAAAGGAAGCAATGAAAATGATATCATGCCAAAGACAGTCATGATAATGAATGTTCCACTGTCAGGTGAGAATCTGGGGGAAAAATGACTATATAGATAACCATAGATATAGGAAGAGCGTTTAGTCTCCCCTATAGGCTAATCTTATGTAAAATTAGCAACTAAACCCTGCATGGGCTTGGGTTAAGATTTACCTAACACCCCCCCACACACACACCTTTTTTTTTTAAAGTCATTCATTAGCAATAGTGAAACACACATCCAGACAAATTGCCTGCGTGCAGATGCTTAATTCTGACAATCAATGCTTCTTTTATCCTCTAGACAAATCTAGTTAACTGCAATACTGAGGAGAAGAAGCCAACACCTGAGCCAATTCTTGATTCTGATTTATTGCCAGGAACAGCAGCGTCAGCTGTTTGCAGAGTTTTCCATCTGTTGCCTTTGATCAAAGCAAGATGTCTGGAAGAGAATGCTACTCTGAATGAGGAGGCTGTACAGCTTAGGCTTTCTCTCCCCCTCCCCTTCTCTTCAATCAAGGAACTCGATGAGACACAGCAATACCCCAGTCGGGAGGACTGTCACCTGTCCTGATGCAATTCTTGTATTTATAATAGGAGCATGACAGTCAGAAGACAGACGACATTTCAACCTCCACCACTCATTTCTACAGGGAAAAGCGACTGTTTAAAAAACAGCAACACTTCAGTGTCACATCTCTTCCACATGAGCTTTAAGATCCACTTTATTTTTTTAATTTGTCAATTTTATATAGCCACCTGTCTCACAGAACAAGCGACTCTGGGTAATGTACCGCAAGCTAAAATACAGTTCACTGTTAAATACTAAAATATTTAAAACTATAAAAAGCAAAGCTAAAAAGAAGAAATACAGGTAGTCCTCAACATACAAAAATTCATTTAGTGACTGAAAAAAGTGACTTATGACCATTTTTGCACTTATGTCCATTCAGAGGTGGTATTCAGCAGGTTCTGACCAGTTCTAGAGAATCGGTAGTGGAAATTTTGAGTAGTTCGGAGAACCAGCTGTAACCTTCCCCCAGAAGTGGAGAGGGAATGGAAATTTTACAGTATCCTTCTCCGACCACGCCCACCAGGCCACGCCCACCAAGCCACGCTATGCCCATCAAGCCACGCCCACAGAACCGGTAGTAAAAAAAATTAAATCCCACCACTGCATCGATTACAGCATTCCTGTGGCCACATGATCAAAATTCAGGTGCTTAGCAACTAACTCATATTTATTCAACAATTGTGGTGTCCTGGGATCACCTTTTGCGACCTTCTGACAGGCAAAGTTAATGGGGAAACCAGATTCACTTAACCATGTTGCTTAAACTTAACAACTCTGGCGAGAAAAGTCGTAAAATAGGGCAAAACTCACTTTAAAAGGTTTTACTTAGCAACAGAAATTTTGGGCTCAATTGTGGTCATAAGTTGAGGACTACCTTTATTGGGTGAAGAGATCTTGATAATATTCCTAATAACTCACCAGTCACTTTAGAGATGGGACACGGAAGAAAGTAAGTTCAGTGGGAGTACCCTGCTTATAGAACATGGTCCAAAAGAAATCATTTTTTTGAATTCTAATGGGTCTCAAAAAAGAGACCTAAAGACTGGAGTTTGCTATTAGCTGGTCATAACTGGGTTAATTTAAAATGGTCTATGAGAACCAGGGGAACCAGGCCCACAGTGAAAATAATAATAATTTTAACCAGAAATAAGAACTTTGTCATCCACAGAAACCAGATTTTTTTCTAACCATAAGGCAGCATTCTTAATACATTTTGGAACTGGCAAGATAGCTATTATAAACATAGACTGGACAATTTCAAAAGTACAGACCTGAAGAAGAAAAATTACCTCAGCAAGAAAGGCCTCGCAAACTCAGGAATAAAATGTTCTCCCTTTGAATAGAAAAATCTTAAGCCAGCTGAGGAGCTACACTGAGCAACATTGACTTGATAGGATAATTTTGTGTTCTAAGATAAGGAGGCCTGGAATTGCACCCCAGACTAGGGTCTTGTTAATTTTCCATTATGTTGTGCAAGAACTAATCCTGCAGCTTTTTAATAATTGACTACAAGTAATTTTTTTAGGTCAAAGGAAGCCACTGACCTCAATGCCCTTTTCATTCCCATCTGGGAGACAGACCAAATTACTACACCAGGTGCAACAGTTGCCAGGGGATTGATGAAGGCTAGATTTAAGAAGTGGTGAATGCCTCTTGGAAGGGCTGCTGTCAAGCTTAAAAGAGATGATGATATGCCCCTTACTAAGAATGCAACCATCCTGGACATTTCTATCTAATAGCAGTGGTCTCTTCTTCCGGATAGTTGGATAGAAGGTGGCCATGCAGCAGCAGCAAAAAAAAGAAAAAAAAAAGAATCCTACATAAAGTAGATCACCCAGCTTTCTTTCAGTTTCAGTTCATACAGGGTAATAGAACCTCACTTGTGCCAGGATTTGGGGCGACGGAGTGCAGTCCTGCTGGATCTTTCAGTGATGCTTAATGGCCAGACTTCTGGTGAGGGGCTGAAGGTTGAAAGCTCTGCTTTGCAATGATCCAGGCCTTTTTGAGCAAGTGGTTCTAGTTTGTAGTGGAAACTGTGAAAAGAAGTCATTGAACCCGAGTCCACTCAAATATGGAGTACCATAGGATTTAGCATTCTTTTTAGCATAAAACCACAAAATTGAAGCATCCTCAATATAATAGTGATATCTGGCAGTATAAGAGCAACTGCGTTCTCTTCACTGATGATGTAAAGCTATTCAACACCACAGACAATACTGCTATCCTTCAAAAAGACCTCGACTATGTATCAGAATGGTCAAACAAATGGCAACTTCAAATCTCAACAAATAAATGCTGTCTTACATATTGGCAAAAAAAATCAGAAAATAAAATACAGGCTGAAGAGTCAAGACATTGTTGATGATCCAAACTCTGTCAAGGATCTTGGAGTACTTATCTCTAATGATCTAAGTGCTAGAGCCCACTGTAACTACATAGCCAAAAAGGCGTTAAGGGTTGTTAACCTAATCTTACGTAGTTTTTTCTCTGGTAATATCACACTATTAACTAGAGCATACAAAACATTTGCTAGACCGATACTCAAATACAGCTCATCAGTCTGGAACCCACATTACGTATCTGATATTAACAGAGTTGAGAAAGTCCAGAAATATTTCACAAGAAGAGTTCTCCACTCCTCTACTCCTTGCAGAATACCTTATGCCACCGGACTTGAAATTCTAGACCTAGAAAACCTAGAACTATGCCGCCTTCGGTCCGATCTAAGTATAGTAATATAAAATCATACATTGCAATGTCCTACCTGTCAATGAATACTTCAGCTTCAACCATAGCAATACAAGAGCAAACAATAGATACAAACTCAAGGTTAATCGCACCAAACTTGATTGCAGGAAATACAACTTCAGCAACAGAGTGGTCAATGTCTGGAATACTCTACCTGACTCTGTGGTTCCTTCCCCAAACCCCAAAAACTTTAATCTTAGACTTTCTACTATTGACATCACCCCTTTCCTAAGAGGTCTGTAGGGGGCGTGCATATGCGCACCAATGTGCCTACCGTCCCTGTCCTATGTTTCTTGTATTTTTCTTATATGTATCCATGTATTCATAATTATGTTTTTACTTATACCTATTATCTTGTAAGCAATTGACAAACCAAATAAAATAAAATAAAAATAAATAAATAAATAAATAAATCTTCACTCGAACTATTGACCCAGACTCTGGAGATTATGAGAACTGGATGGGGTAAAAACAGCTGAAGCTGAATCCAAATAAGATGGAGCTATTCTTTGCTTAGAAACCCTGTGTCTCCAGATTAGTTCCATCTGTTGCTTTAGATGGGTATTCCCTGAAAGAACAGATATATAGCCTGAGAATTTTCCTGGTTATAGGAGACCCTTTCCAAGCATTGATGAGTACACCAGGTATAACCTTTCCTGGAATGGGAGACTGCAGCAATAACAATAACTCTTCATCTTGCATTTAAACAATTCTATTTATAGGGCTACCCTTCAACAAGGGTCAGAAGCCTCAGCTGGTACAAAGTATTTTGTTTACTATTTACTTACTGTATTTATTGTCATAGTGCAAGAGTCATGTAGATGAGATGGGTGGTTATATAAATTTAATGAATGAATACATGAATAAAATAAAAATTATATACTGCCAGAATCGGGATCAACGTCTGACAAATTATGACATGATAGGCACAACAACAAAAATTAAGAAAAGGAAAATAATAGGACATCTTACTATATATTATAAACTATACTGCCAACCCCAGGTCAATATCAATAACTATTAGATTTCAACTATTACTACACCAAGCAGTTTCCAGCCTTCTTAAATATGCCAATGTATGGTGCAATTTGAAGGAGGCTATTCTACAAGGCTGGGGACACTATAAAAGAGCATTATAGGTACTATTTGCAGTTTGTTCACTTACTATTGGCTGCCAATTTATTTCCCAACTCAAGTCAATCCTGGTTACACTCAACATTGCCTGTTCTAAATAATATCTGCCCATCGAGTACAAATGGGAAAAGTGATGTGTTGTACATATCTCTTCCTAGATGATGGGAGCTAGAGGCAAGCCTTCGTAATTGAATTCCCTCCCCCCCATCAGATTTCACATTGGCTTCCCTGTCTATTAATATTTAGGAGAGCTATTGAGTTCATCCAGTTTTGTGTAGGGTAGGAGTATCAAACTCACAGCCTGCAGGCCAGATGCATCACACAATGGCCACCCCCACCCCCGTTTTAGCGAAGGGAGAAAAAGTTGTGATACATCACATGAAGACAATGTGACATCATGAGTTTGACACCCCTGGTGTAGGGCATTTGAGGTCTAAGGGGCCAAACAACCATCCAGCAAAGGTCTGGTATCAAGATTGGCTTTTGCTGTATGAGCTCGACTTTCATGAGTTCTTATGATGTGATGATATTATTTTGTTTGTTACATTTATTTATTTATTTATCTATTTATTTATTTATTTATTTGACTTATATTGCCACCTATTCGCCCATGGCGACTCAAGGCAGCTTACACAATGTAAAATCATATGTAAAATAAAAAATAAAAATAAAAACAATAAGAACTAACAAAAAGAATCAAATAAATTAGTAAAGTACAATAGAACAAAATTTGGGAAAACAAAAAACAGGACAAAACAAAACAAAAACAAAAACCAACTCCCACCCTGACGACAGCAGATCAGACTAGCCATCTGATGGGTTCCATCCCGCTCTGGGTTCCCCAGGCCTGTTGGCAAAACCAGGTCTTCAGTGCCTTTCGGAATAGTATTAACGAGGGGGCCATTCTAATCTCTGGGGGAATGATGTTGCAGAGAGATGGAGCTACCACAGAGAAGGCCCTTCTTCTTGGTCCCACCAGGTGTATCTCATTCAGGGGTGGGGCTCACAGCATTCCTTGCCTCCTTGCTTTAATGGGTCAAGTAGATGTCACTGGCAAGAAATGTTTCCTCAGATAACCTGGACCGAAGCCATGAAGGGCTTTAAAAGTGACAACCAGAACTTTGAATTGCACCCGGAAGCAAATTGGCAGCCAATGCAGCTCCTGCAGGAGAGGTGATACATGTGCATACTGGGTCTGCATAAAATGATGCGGGCTGCTGCATTTTGCACCAACTGGAGCTTCCAGATGCTCTTCAAGGGCAGCCCCATGTAGAGTGCGTTGCAATAATCAAGACGGGAAGTGACCAGGGCATGAGTGACTGTGAGTAGGGACTGCTGATCCAGGAAAGGGCATAACTGGTGCACAATCCAGAGTTGCGCAAAGGCCCTCCTGGCCATGACCGCCACCTGCTCTTCGAACAAGAGTCGTGAGTCCAGGAGAACCCTCAGATTACGCACAGGGTCTGTTTGGGGTAGTGCCACCCCATCTAAGACTAAAGGTGGTAATTCTCCCTGAACCAACGAACTCCAGACCCAGAGCCACTCGGTCTTGCATGGGTTTAGTTTCAACCCGTTGCTCCCCATCCAGCCCCTAACAGCCAACAGGCATTGTAAGAGGGAGGACACAGCAACACTTAACTCACCACGGGCCGAGATATACAGCTGAGTATCACCAGCATATTGGTGATACCTCAGTCCATGGTGATGGATGATCTCACCCAGCGGTTTCATATAAATGTTGAACAGGAGCGGAGAGAGTACCTAGCCCTGCGGAATCCCGTAAAGCAGTGGGCAAGGGTTGGATCTCTTCCCTCCTATCAACACTGACTGAGAGCGGCTGCAGAGGAAGGAAGTGAACCAAGACAGCACAAGGCCTCCCATCATAAACTCCCATTTATTCGCCACCCATCTTTTCACAAGGCAACTCTGGGCAACTTACAAAATTAAAAGCAATAAACAATAAGAATATATATAGCAATAAAATTATAAGGTAAAACAATGGGGAAGGAGGGAACATGGTGTGCAGGGAAAGAGGTGGGATCTGCTATTAGTCCATCAATCACCTCCAGCATGGCACTCACCCATTGGGGTTCCAAGCCAACTGGCAGAGCCAAGTTTTTAGGCCCTTACAGAAGGTCAGGAAGGTGGGAACAGATCTCGCCCAGGAGGGGGGGCAAGATGTCCCAAAGAGCAGGAGCCCCAACAGAGAAGGCTCTTCTCCTGGACCCCACCAGCCAAAATTCCTTGCCTGGAATTAATAAATTAAGTTTGTATACCTCCTAATGACTTTGGGTGTTTTACAAGTTAAAAAAACAGAAACAAAATAGCCCATGCCCAAAATGAAAGAATAAACTTATTTTAGGATTCTTTGAAGTAATGTGTTCTATTGCCTCATTGTTTTGATTATGGTGTGTGACTTGCTTCAGGTCTTGGATGGAGGCAATATACAAAAATGGTAATAAATACATAACAATTAAATGATAAATGTCAGAGCCCCTATAATGCTCATTCAACTCCTACTTCAAACCATAGTTTTCTACTGCAAGACCAATATCTAGCCCTTCCCAGGCTTCTGCCTCCTCCCATATGAACCAGCGGCCTGGAAGCTGCTGCTTTCATGTCCAATTAACCACAGCTTGCTGCATGGCAGGAATTGGGCAAACAGGTTAATCTTCATGATCCTTTGTCTGAAACGAGTTGACTTCTTACCATTGCTTATGAACTGAAGCTAGCTGGTTTCAGCAAACTAAAATTAAGATTAATTGCATTTAGGGGATAGATGGTATGCTCAAATGGGAGTTTCCAACCATTACAGCTATATTAAAAGGGGAAAGAAGAGGAATGTGCAAAGCCAAACTCAGTGAGTCTCATTCTCTTACCATGAAGTCATAATTTAGCATTGTATTCAAATGCAATTATTATTTATTATCCTTGATCATGACCCAAAGGTACATTTGCTGCTTCTGGAAATCCCCTGCTATTGGACAGCTGTACTCCATTTATCCTCTCTGCATTAATCAGCACCATTCTTTAAAGGTTCTGCTGTCACCTGGACTCCTTTCTTTCCCTGGGTTTTATTTTACTGAACTATCTTGAACCCAAGCCTGCCACTTGGCTTTCTAAATTCAGCATCAGTGAACAGCAAATTCTATCCAACAAGACTTTCCCCATTCCATTGCCCCATTACATTAAACTAAAAGGCTGCCAGTCAAGTAGAATTATCATAAGATAAACTATTGTCCATAATAATGAGAGTTTTTAGGCACTTAGCTTGATTTAGGTGACTAGGGATAAGTACATTTGCTCCTTGAAGAAAATTAGAAAGCAAAGTGGATAAACTTGAAATTGCTTTGATATCAGCCAATGCCTGGGGTGGATTGCTCAGAAGAATGTAACAAGAAGTTGATCGTATGCTATGTATAAAAAGCGGAAGCTGGATATCCAATGCCATATAATCAGTGGTGGGATTCAAAAATTTTTTTACTACTGGTTCTGTGGGCGTGGCTTGGTGGGCGTGGTAGGGGAAGGATACTGTAAAATCTCCAGTCAGAGGTGGTATTTGCCGGTTCTCTGAACTACTCAAAATTTCCGCTACTGGTTCTCCAGAACTGGTCAGAACCTGCTGAATACTACCTCTGATATACAGGTGGTCCGCGACATACGACCACAATTGAATCCAACAGTTCTGTTGTTAAGAGAAACACGTGTTAAGTGAATTTTGCAACAATTTATGACCATTCTTGCTACAGTTGGTCAGTGAATCCCTAAAGTTGTTAAGTGAGTAACATAATTGTTCAGTAAATCTGGCTTCCACATTGAATTTGCTTTTCAGAAGGACACAAAAGGGGATCAGGTGGGACATTGCAACCGTCATAAATATGAACCAATTGACAGGCATTCAGATTTTGATCACGTGACCATGGGGATGTTGGAATGGTCATAATAGCAATAGCAATAGGACTTTCACTTATATGCCATTTTATAGTGCTTTATAGCCCTCTGTAAATGGTTTACAGAGTCAGCATATTGCCCCCAACAATTTGGGTCCTCATTTTACCCACCTCGGAAGGATGGAAGGCTGAGTCAATCTTTTTCACATAAGTGTGAAAAATGGTCACTATTTTCAATGCCATTGCAACTTCAAACAGTCACTAAACGAACTAAGTAAGTCGAGGACTACTGGTACAGAAGAATCTGTGGTTACTGTGCTGAACTAGGAGCTGGAAGGCTAAAGTTCTAATTTACCTCAGCCACAGAAACTCACTGAAAAGGTTAGTCATTTTCTCTTAGCCAAATATTTCCTCCCCACCTTCATATCGATGAGGGGAAAAAGAAGGAAAGAGTGTTATGTATCCTGTGTTGAGCTCCATAATGAAATGTGGCCTATCAGATAAATAAACCCAAAAGAAATGCAGACAAGATAGAAAATTGGGAAATGAATCAGGCTGTGGAAAACTCCTTCAGGAGCAGGTACAATAGATAAAATAATATGTTTTTGTTGTCCCACAGTTTTGTGGAATATTTTTTACAGTCTCCTTGGAGGATGTTCATTTATAGTCTTTCCCCATTTCTCCTCCAAAAGAAAAAGCTATTCATTCAGGTAGCAGGTTGCAAAGAGAAAACAAAATGTTTTCAAACCTGTTCCTTTAACTTAAGTCATACTGAATGCTTCCTGCCACTCAGCAAACAAACAAACAAACAAAAATGGCCCAAAGTTATGATCTTTAGAAACGTTTCGAAACTAGAAAAGCAAACCCCACTGGTAGCAGAGAAAGTGCATTTGTTGACCGAGACTTATGCCTGCCAGTCCTGTTGACCTTCAGGCCAGAATGAGCTAATTGAAAATAATGTTGATCAGGATTGTTCCTGCTAATGTGCTGGATTGATTCATTTAGAGGACTGAAAAGACTTCTATGTATCAGTTTTCTGAATGCAGATTATTATCTGGTTTGTCAATTGTACAATAAAGACCTGAGCTCCCCTTGTGTCCTATTAAAGGGAGTTTAAAATTCTTTAAAATCACTCTTCTTAAACCCATCCTTTTTATCAGACATTAGATAGCTGTCAACTTAGATTGACACATATTTTGAGTCTGGGATAAAAAGTAAGAGAGCATGGGTTTATCATGCATTTTCATTCAAAATACAGATAGTCCTTGACTTATAACAGCCTATAACAATTAATTTAATGACCGTTCAGTTACAATGGCACTGAAAAAAGTGACTTATAATCATTTATAACCTTTTCCGCATTCCTGAATCATTTATAACCTTTTCCGCATTCCTGAAAAAGGCCCTAAAAGCAGCTTGGTTTTTTGGCCATTTTGGGGGCTGTTTTCTAGCCATTTTTGGCTTGAAAATGGCCTGAAAAACTGCCTGTTTTGCCCAGAAAATGGACCCCAAAACAGCTTGAAAAATGGCCTGAAAACACCTCAGAAAACGCTTCAAAAATGGCCTGAAAAAGGCCCCAAAATGGCCTCTTTTTTGGCCAATTTTCAGGCCGTTTTCCGGCACTACAGAGCCCGCAAAGACCAGCTGGTGACAGCACACATGCCCGCTGAGAGGGCTCTATGTGCCACCTCTGGCACGTGTGCCATAGGTTTGCCATCATGGATCTATACTGTACTGAAAACCTCTTAATTTTTCTTCCCTTGCACAGCAGTGGTGGAATTCAAATTTTTTTTACTACCGGTTCTGTAAGCGTGGCTTGGTGGACGTGGCAGGGGAAGGATACTGTAAAATCTCCAGTCAGAGGTGGTATTTGCTGGTTCTCTGAACTACACAAAATTTCTGCTACCGGTTCTCCAGAACTGGTCAGAACCTGCTGAATACCACCTCTGTTGCACAGGGAAGGCTTTTTACCTCTCTGGGTTAAGGTTAAGAAACACAACCAACCAGCTCAAAATGATGGAATGCTATGACTGGAGCAATTTGTTCTCAGTCAGAGATAAAACTTGCATCTCATGTTTATCTTTAATAGATTCTGAAAAGCTTTACTCACTTATTGTCTATCTTATCAGGAATCTTCATCTGATTAAATACGAATGTTTTAAATCTCTAGCCAATGTTTTAGAGACAGCTATTTTAAATCCCACTCACTTTGATGTCTTCCATGGGTATACAGTGGGCGCCTCCTGCAATATTTTTGTTACTTTGTTAAGGTTTTATAAGAATATCTTGGAATTAAAATCCGCATCCTAGGAGATCATTCAGGTTTGGTGAGTATTGAATTATTCTATTATTGTCAATTCACAATTAAAAGTATAGGCAACTCTTCAGCTGTCCTTCTGGCTAGTGATGGGAAAGGGCAGAGTGTCAGCATCAGGGGGCAGGGCAGCATTAGTTGGGGTGGTGTTGGCAGAGGGGCAATGTGGTCAGGATGGTTTGGGCAGGGCTGCATAGTCAGGCTGGCATTGGGGTGATGGGGCATAAGCAGGGCGGCATTGGCTAAAACTCCCAGTTCCTCATGTGGCCTTCTGGTAAAATTAATTGCCCACTCTTGCCTTACTCCCTTCACCTCCCTTTTTAAGCAGGAAGGTGGTTTACTGTGAAAGCAAGTGTCAGCCTTTGCATCAAATTTATTATTATTGTTATTACTATTGATCATTGCACAGTCAGCCAGATGTTGAGACTGACATTTTTGTCTATCTGTCAAGTCCTTACTAAGGACCTGTGATAGGCAGATCTGGATGTTTGATGGTGTTCCAGATATTGTCGCAGGATGGAAGCTGTTCCAAGTAAAGCCGCCTTCTGCAATTGACTGATGGCAAATTTGTCAATGTCTATGATGTTCATGTGGTGTTCCAATTGTTTTGGGATTGCACCCAAGGCACCCATTACTATTGGTACTACCTTGCTTGCCTTTCCCATAGTTATTCTATATCTATTTGTAGGTTTTTGTATTTTGTTATCTTCTCCAGTTCTTTCTCTTCTATTCTGCTGTCTCCACACACCGCCACATCCACTATCTATTGTTTTTGTTGTTGTTGTTTGCACTGATAGCCAGATGTTAAACTGGAATCAGTATTTTTATTCACCTATCAAATCCGTCCAAAGCACCTGGGATAAGGAGATGTTGTTGTTTGATGGTGTTAGAGGTATTGTCATAGAATGTAAGCTCTTCTAAGTAAAGCTGTCTTTTGCAATTGACTGAGGATGATTTTGACAATGCCAATAGTGTTCATGTGGTGGTTCAGATGTTTTGGGATTATTATTAATATGCTAAATTTATATACTGCCTGACTCCCAGCAGATAATAATGATTCTGAGCCCAACAGGAAATGGTGGAGAATTCAATCCTTTTGAAATTATCTCTCCCACCCAATTTTTTTTCAGGGGGTGGGATGGCCTGGAGATTCCTGACTAGGTTGCCTTCCAGTAAAATATATATTTTGTGACACACTTCCATATGTTGTGGCATTTTATGAATCAGATAGTTTCTCAAGGGAACCCATTTGGTTAAAGTGTAAACTCAAATGTGTTGAAATTTCACGTTTAACATCCCCCACTCCAATTGCCTATTTTGGTGACCAGGACATTTGGTTACAGTTCTTCTGAGAGGTTCAAGCTGCTCTTTGATTAGAAATGGAATTAGCTGTTTCTGAAGTCAGGTGTAAAATGAGTCAGCTTCCTTATGGATCTCTAGAGCATCTCTAGTGCATTCATATGGGATTTGGGATTTTTTTAAAAAAACTGAAATCTACCTTCCAATATGCCTTGGGAAATCAAGATGACTATCAGTCACTTTAAAACACTGAAGTTTTTAAGAAGAGATTGTACAACCAGTTGTTTAAAATGGTATAGGGTTTCCTGCCTGAGCATGGGGTTGGACTAGCAGACTTCCAAGGTCCCTTCCAACTGTTATTCTATTCTGTTCTATTCTGTTCCGTTCCATTCCATTCCATTCCATTCCGTTCCATCCCATCCCACTCCACTCTACTCTATTCTACTCTACTCTCGTATGCTAAACTGAAGGTGTGATAGATTTCTATTCATATCCTTACATTAATGCATTCAACAGGCATGTTGCTGGTGAAGCTCTGACCAGAGAAATTGATTAAAAAACTAAGGAGACCATAGTACAGTGTTGAACTTTCTAGCAGGTACATAAGTGAGGAAAATCTTTTGGTAATGAAGCTAAGAAACATTCTTTTCCCCCAAAAGAGTTCATGAAAGAAGTGCCTCAGCTTGAAATCTTAGGCTCAGTCTTAAATCTGAATGTTGTTGCAAGGTTCCCCAAATGGGGAAAATTGTGATAGTGGAATCCAATCCCCATGCACTTAGAATTAAGTACTACCAAAGAACAGCATGAAATTTTGTTCTTTTGAGGGTTTGTCTCTTTTGCCGCTAATGCTCTCTCCAGCCTTCACATACTTAATTGATTTTATTGTTTTTATGAGTTGCTTTGAAGCCTTTTCTCAAGTTAAAAAGGAGATATATGCATGTAGCGGCTGCTATGAAAATGATCCATTTATACTTAGATAAATTCTTGGTTCTGCGGTTCTCGTAATTTCACGATCTTAAGTTAATTGGGTAATTGTGTTTGATATGTGTATCTTTTTTATGTTCTGGTTTTGAACTGTGACCAGTAAGAACAACAAACAATAAAGAAGATGAATGTAGCTTAAGTTACAACCCAGTGAATTCTGCAGTTGCTTAGTTCTAAATAGATTTTTATTGCATTAAACATAAAACTACAATAATGGTGTCTTTAGGTCAGTGCTTCCTATACTTTCCACAGCTGCAGAGAAAAAATAAACATTTGGCAAATGTCTGGAACACACAATTGAACAAAATCTCCCTCCTACATTTAAAAATAAAAAATAAAAAGCATGGCAGGTTTTTCTTCTCTTTTTAGCAAATGAACTAATAAATGTAGTGGCACTTGTGTGTCCCTTCCAATCCCCCCTTTTTAAAAATGCATATTCATACCATTTTTAATTAAATATATCCTTCTTGAGTTATTTTTTGTATTCACTCCACAACAACTTTTGTCATAAGCTTAACGTTTAAAAAATGCCGATTTGTACAGATCTCTAAATACTGGCAACTGGGAGAATTGGATCTCCACCCCACTTTTAGGTCATCATTGCAGGATTTTTCTATTTATGCTTTTCTTTTTTGGGTTCCTTGGGCAAAATCACAATTCCACTTAGTACAGCACAGATGTGGCCTCACAGTATCCGCGCTTGAGACCTATTCCTTCTGTATTATCATTTGACACTTCAACGAACCAGTTTTCAACCAGTGACCCATGTTTATGAACCAGTTAACTAGCTTAGTTGGTGGCAGATTTCCAGCCCGGTGAGCTGACTAGTGAAAATGTGTGGAATATTTGGCCAATCACCTGACAGATGTCATAGACCACCAGTTGAGAATGGCAATAGGCATACCCTATTGATAAAATCTGGACAATTACTAGGTAAAAAAAGGTTGTGTGTGTGTGTGTAAAATTCCACCCTCTGCTGCCATTTAGCAGGTATCTGGAGTCCTAGAGCTGATACGGTGTACTTTGTGGCTGTAGTATATTTATAGTACTATATATACTATACTATAGTATATAGTGTGTATCTAGTATTTAGTGTGTGTTTGTGTGTATGTGTGTGTGTATGTATGCATATATATACATACATACATACATATATACATACACACACTATATTTTGCAAAGATTCTAGAAAATTATCACGTCTTTACTTATAACAGTTGTAGCTAAAGAGATGAAAGTATTAGCAAACATGTAAATCAATGCCAAACATTTCAATAATTAATACAGTATAAGCCAGGATAGATTCTCCAAGCCATACAGGAGTAATTTTCCTTTATGTACATGATAATGCATAACATACCTCACATCAAAGGGCATTTAGAAGATTTGGATGAATGTAGAAACAAGGAAGTAATAGTCAAATTGGACACTATAGCTAGCGAAGGGAAATAACTTTTCTATTAACTTAGACTTCTAGCAAATGAGTGATTCTCAGTGTCTCACATGAGTCTAAATAACACAACAAGGAATTGCCCATACCAATTTTATTGCTTATATTCTTAAAATCTGTTGTATTTTTATAGACTGAAGGAAGAAAATGGATGTATTTAATTATTAAATAAAAAAAATAGTGTTAGAAAAAATCAGTACACAAACCCCATCTCTTCTTTTAGACTATCTAAACATTAATTCATTGTACTTGAGGATAGGGCCATAGTGCAGCATGAAAGGCCTCAACAAGTGATAGCACCTCAATAACTAAGGAGTTCTGGTTCTGGTTGACTTCTCTGCTAGCCTAGGAAGTTGAGAAACATCCTAGAAGAAAACAACAGCAAATGACTCCCTTAATGCTGCCAAGAAAACTGCTGGATAAAGACTCAAAGGATTCTTTTTATGGCATGGAAGAAAATGCAGAGAGACAATTTAATTAAGAATCCATCACTTTCAGATTACAGTTCTATAATGGCAGGCATGACTCCCATTGGTTCCAATTTGACTTAATGTTTAGCAATAGAAAATTGCTATAAACAGGTAAGTGTTTGAGATGGAGAATAACTGCTATGGAAATGCTACCATAGCAGTTTGTGACCCTGTAGAAATAAAGATTCAATCCAGAACAGGGTTGAATAAAAGTATGTATCTCACAAGTAAAAAGTTATGCCATTATGATTTTCTAAACCCTTTCTATGGACACCCCTGTCTAAAACAGTTTATTTATTTTACAGCTACTCTACATTCAAAATCCATAAGCTCTCTTTCAAATGTGAAACAACTCTTTGGAGCTCAGGACATTTTGAATTTGAAATAGTTCAAATTTGCATACCACTTCAGTAGCCATTTCCAGCCACAATGATCTCCAGCCTGTTGTAAATATATTATCACATGTATAATTACATAATAGTAATATTACAGTATTTGGAGAATTGGACATTAAGAGCATCTGATCGAAGAATCAACACCTTTGTACTGTAGTGCTGGCATAAATTGTTTCATATATTGTGGACAGCTAGAGTAACCAAGAGATGCTGCATTGTACAGATCACTAGAAAAATCACAAGATTACGTAATCACATAATGCCAAATCACAAGATTACGTATGATTTACTTTGGCCCTATCATGCGTGCAAATTCATTGGAGAAGTCAATGACCCCAGGAATGGTTAGTGGAACAAGAAGGGGCAAGCAAAGAACACGCTGGCTTGATAACATTAAAACCAGAGGTGGGCTTCAAATTTTTTTACTACCAGTTCTGTGGGCATGGCTTGGTGGGTGTGGCAGAGAAGGATACTATAAAATCTCAGAGATGGTATTTGCCAGTTCTCTGACCTACTCAAAATTTCCGCTACCAGTTCTCCAGAACAGGTCAGAACCTGCTGAATACCGTCTCTAATCAGCACAGATACAAAGCTGAACATCCAACAACTGAAAGTTGTGCTTCACACAGGGTAACATGGAGAGCACTTGCCTATAAAGTCACCAAGAGTCAAACACAATTGAATGGTTAAAGCAATAAAAAATAGTATTTGTTCAATAATTATGCTCAATGAAGTTGATTTCTGGGGGAATGTGTAGATGAGTTGAAAGATAGTAATATACACCATGTATGGTTTTGTATTTCCTCCGTTTTTTTGAAAAATGTAAGAATTGTTAAGAAAGCAATTATACAAACAGAACCTATTTTTCAAAAAACAAAAAGTCTTACTACAAATTTTGTTATGACAATCAGTTAACATACTTAAATAAATGATGGGGCATAATTTTAAGGCTGGGAAAGGAAGAAACAGGGCATCATTCATTGTCTCAGGATGACAGAATAAACAGTTTCCGTACAGAGGCAAGCAACATGATTTCTCCCTTGAAAAATAGATCATCTATCATAGTGAAATTATAAAATTATATGTAATCAACCCTGACAATCAATGGGGTGCCAGATGCTGTAGCAGATTGTGCTCATATCTTATCCTCATGTCTTATTTTCATTGTCCCTTTTGTTGTATTTAGCACACAAAATTTATATACCCACTTCTTACCTGCTGCTTTAAGAAAAAATCTTGCAGACTTTCCCTGTGAGATTTCCAGGAATGTGGCAAAGTTCTACTTAATTAATAGGATCAAGACCAAGAAACTAATGGTAGAGATATGGAGTTTAAACCAAGACATTTCCTCCTAAAATGTCATCACCCACAAATTCCTTAGGTCTTAATTTGTTTATTTTAGTATTTCGGATGGCTGACTTCTAAGAAGCAAGCATATTCCCGGTGCAAACTGGCAAACTTTATTGCATGTCAAATGCAATATGGATGCTTGCTTCCTGAAGCTTGCTTCTGAATTGGTCTATATCTATGACGATCATGTAGCTTCATTCTTTGTAAAGAAGAACATCATTCAACATCCAAAAATCTGTGAAGTGAGAGCAGTTTGCATTATTTTTTTTTCACTCCACGCCATACAGGGGTCTCTGGCAGGAGCTGAAATATAGGCATCTCTTTATTTTCTCTAGAGGAGAACCCTCTGAGACATCAAACTGTATTGCAACATGCATGCTTAGCTTCCTCCTTTCCCTGGCTTCAGATGAAGTGAATGTGTTGGTATTAGCTTCCAACTGTTTAGCAGGGAAATCGTTTGATAGCCAAATCATTATGTTAGCAGAGGGAGGCTAAATCCATCCCAGTCTGCTAAGTGATCAGTGCTGCCTGTTGGGATGAACAAAAATGTTTACCCACCTAATAAATCTTCTCATAAGCTGGGACTCCCCAGAGCTCAGCAGCAGAATGATGGCAATTTGGCCTGCTGAGAAGCTCATAGTTGCAAGAAGCTGTTAAATCTGAGGTGCCAGTTCTCCCCTGACCTCCTTGTCAGTGTTGATCTCAAGAGGCTGCCTGTCAGCTTGGATGAATAATGGATGGCAAACATTGCGTTCTTGCTCTACCACAAATCTTTTGCTGTTGTTGCCATGAAGTGCTTGTATGCATACTTCTAATCAGTTCGACAGGAACATGGTGAATGCATTCTTCTGCATTCAGTACTTGCAAGGTAGAAATTTTCCCTCCTATCCCCAACTTTCAAAAGTAGAGTGCTGTCCAAATAAGCAACCTAAGAGAGCATTTGCAAAGTCAGCTTGTATGGAAAGAGAATTAAGAACATATGTGGAAGAACAGTTTTTACAGCGATGAAATCCATTAAGGAATTATGTACAACCAAAACTTTAGAAATCTGGATACATTTTCTTTCTCAAGGATAATATCAGATTCTATTTGGCTTGGAAAACCTTGAGCCCTAATTCAGTAATGCTGGGATTTATAATATACTTCCATAAAATTATTTATTGACTGAACCAAAACATTAAATAACCAAACTCAGTATTTCCTCTGAAGATCCTTTTCCTGCCGAGAATGAATATCCTATCAATCCCAACCTGGAATTAGGTTGATTAATTTCCTGTGAAAGTCATTTTCACTTTCTCCAGCTTCAATTTTACAGCTACCTCTTAAGAGTAGTGCAAAAATATATTCAGTTACTAATTCTTCCCACCCATTGCACGGGAAAGGTGTTGCTAAAGTACGTAAAAGTTTTTGTTCTGTTTTACATAAGAAATACATTATGTGCTATGAACAATAGACAAACCAATCAAAATGTTATACTTGTAACTGTAACATGGAAAAGATGGATGCAACAGTACATTTTCCATGGAACGGGGGAAAAAAGTAGTTTTTCATGTAAAAGAGTTTTAGCATTTATCCATGACCTTTTCATCAAAAAGAAACACAGAAATCCTGTAACAGAAAAACTATTGGGATCTGATCTGAGCAACTTTTTCAACAGAGGCTTCTTTATTTTTTTGAGTCTATTCTAGATGATGTAGAATCTACATACAGAATCTCTTTCCATATGGTCAAGTCAACTTGTAAAAATTGACCTTATCATAATGCTGGCACGCTGCCAATGGGAATGAATGATAGAACCAAGGATTTCCTGTGACAGCTAGTTCTACCAACCTTGGCAGCTCTTTAGGGAAACGTAATTTTGCTATGTTTATGATAGGTTTTCAAAATTGGAGAAGAAAGAAATTTCACACTCATGTTGGTGTTTTCAAAGTATTTGCTTCTTATTTATGGTACACCAAACAGTTTCAAATTTACAGTGATTGTGTGCTATCAAATCAGTGTTAGCTGCTAAAGATCACATAGGTTTTTCCCTTCATGATCTATCTTTAACCTGGTCTTTGAGGTCTTCAAATGGAGCACTCATTGCCATTGTAGCTGGGCCCATCTACTTGTTTTTCTCGAGAGAGGTAAGTCTTCACATAATATGTCCAAAATAGGATAGCTTATGTTGTTCCGTGAATTGGCTTCCTCATTGACTTTGCTTCTCCAAGGGTCTCAAAAGGTTATTGGAGTGATCCAGGATACTGCAACCTTCATAAATACATGCCAGTTGCCAAGTTTCTGAATGTTGTGACCATGGGGATGCTGTAATTGTCATAAGTGGGAAAAATGGTCATAAGTCACTTTTTCAATGCTGTTGTAACTTCAGTCACTAAACAAATGTTTGAAAGTCAAGGATTACCTGAATTGCCTTTGTCATTGTCAATAAAGTGGTTACCTGCCTCCAGCATCTTCCTATGCTATCTTCCGATATTGGGGTGAGGTTTATGCTTTGGGTGACTGCTGGGAATGTATACTCTGGTCAAACACTCCCAATATCCTTGGCTCGTTGCTCCCAGAAACACATCCAGTATAATGAAGCAGCAGAGCAGGACTTTTGGAGTAAGCTGGGTTAGATAAACTTGTTTAACATATTAACAAGCACCAATGCTGTAACTTGTATATGAAATAGATAAAAATGCCAGCATTTGGTACTGGCCATACCTTCCCAGTTTGAAGTCTTCCAGACATGCTTCAATAATTGTTCACAGCATGGACTCACCATGCTGCCCAGGAATTCTGGAACCTGAACTGCCCTACAAGTAGAAGACATTAGGCTGAGGACCAGTGATATCGAATTCAACTTCCTTTTATCTGTGTTTTCTTCAGGATTCCTTCTCTGTGTCTCTTCCCTTTCTCCGTTATCTAATTTAAAGCCACATAACCCTACTTTCTGACTCGAGCATGCATCCCCTCTTCATTTACAGTGTTCATGCTTTTTTGACACAGGAATGGATTTTTAAATGTTTAAATTATTCTTCTGAGAAAAAAGTTTAATTTTAAAATTGGTTACTTTGTACCTCTTCGATATGACAATGCTTTTAATGTTTAAATGCCATTTCTCTGCATTTGAATTAATTAAAGCAAGGTGGGAGGGAAGAAATAGTCCAAAATAAACTTAATGGATTATATAAACCAAGAATGTGCATGGATGTTTTTTTCCTCTCTCAAACTGAGGTTCATATCTCAGTTTAGCTTTTTCAGTGACCTGCAGTAAAAAAATGTAGGCGGAGTCATGAGAAAAATTAATTTCAATTTCTTTTAATTGAAGTTTTAAATTACTTTACATTCAATGCATCTTAGTTTGCTTTCTGTATTGAGTAATTTTCCTCTTCAGACACACTGCAAATTTCAGTTTGATGGCTGGTTCCAATTAATGGCAAGCTGGGGTTGTACACAGTATGTCTCTGATATACAGTAAGATAGAAAACAAGAGACATTTCCTAACTGTGAGCTTTCATTCCCTGAATCTCGAGAGCTTTCTCTAACTTGTAATGGTGCCTTCGTGTGAAGTTTGGAAGGCATAAACCCATATTAAATGACCTTTCCACAGTAAGACTCATTCTGCTTCCTAGTTCGGAATGAAAAAAATAAATCCCTCTGCTCTACATAACTGAAATCACACTAAATTGGAGAGAAACCATGCCAAATGTCAGAACTTAATCAGAAATTCATTAGTAGAACAACTGGAAAATATGAAAGAAGGGAGTGAAAAAAATGATGGAAGGAACATAGAAAATCCCCAACTATTGGTAAAAATCGAAGCACCAAACACCAGAATGATGATTCTGAAAAGTAGAGATGAATTTAATCCTTCCTAGATGACTCAGAGAATAGAATCCATGCTAGGGAAATGATTGGTTTCTCCTGAGTCCTTCAGGAGATATTCCTTCTCTTGGGAGCTGTCAAATAGCATCAGCTAAGGATGGATTTGCAAAATTGATGGATTACACTGCCATTAACTCTGTAGATTGGCCTCTTGCTTCAAAATCAATATTGTTACCCTCCAAATTATTTTTTATTGACTTATTCATAACAATCACAATTCTTTTATTCCTCCATCATTTTGAAATGCTTCAAGGCTACTCTTAACAATAGCATTCAAATCTTATTACACGGTATGACTATTTCACATTTCCTTTGTTAATGAATTGTCTGTAGTAAGAAAAAAAAAAGATGAAAGAAATGGAAAAACTTGTCAGTAAGACTTCGAAGATTCATTGTCTGGAGTTCCCTATCCTAAAACTCCACAAATTTATCTTTAGAAAATTGAAACCTTGTGTTAAGGTGACATAATGGACATGTTGATTAAAGCCAGTTTGGCAGATATGCAGTTTGAGATTTTTTTAAAAAAATGTATTTGTGGATGTTTCTGCTAACTTCCTCTGAATTGTCAGATCCATCTTATGTCAAGATGGGCTGCTATTTTTAGAATTGGATCAGAAGAGGATAGATCAGCTTGTTTCATTGATTTGCAAACCAGTTTATGAATTTCTGCTCTGGGTAACAACAAATTAGTCTCACTAGAATACAGTTGAAACTTCTCTTGAGGGTACTGCTACCTATCATATCCTGGCTTCTTCTCCCATTTTACTTTTATCAAATAATGGAGAGGCCTATCAGTTCAGAGAAACCATCTTGGAGACATCAAGTCTCATATTGCTTATATTGTCCTTATCGATAAATAATAGTTTAAAATATTACTCAGATAAGAAACATAATCACATGATGATTTTCCCAATGATTCAAAGCAATAATAAAAGTTCATTTAATTCTGGGAGTGAAGTTAATTATATATATTTACTAGATATATATAATGAGATTTATGTAATATTTACTAGGCATATATAATGAGATTTATGTAATGTACATAGTGTTGCTCATCATCATTTTATGTATCTTTTGGCATAAGACAAATAATTTTTAGTTGAGCCAAATGCATAGTGGCCATCATTTTAGATGTAGTGAAAATTCATCCATATATGGCATCAATTAATCAAAATGTATTTACATTTCAAATACAATAAAAAGATCAGCAATACAGCATAAAATTTTGGTAGCCATATACTATATGACATCATTGTCTTTTTAAATATATAACTCAAGCTTGATGCTTTGTTTAATATTAAAATGACTATATCATATAACTGTCTCAAACAAGAAATTAACACGAGTGCTGAGTAAAACAATATCTGTTATGACTTGTCCTTACATATAAACAAGCTATATTAGCTCTTCTACAGGAAGATCATTAAGAAGGGTGTGGTGATTTGTACAACTACAGCACCTGACTGCAAGACAGCTTTAGTGATAACTTCATTCTTTCCCTTCATTTTAAGTAATGGAAAGATGCAATATAAATGTCATGAATTAATAAAGAACATCACAAGTGACAATGGAACACTGACTATGAGAATGTAAGAGCTCTGCAAGACTGAAAAAAAAAATTAACTTTTGCTAAATGTTGAAATGGGCCAGAAATAAATTATTCTAGTTTCATGACAAGCAATTATTCTCCGACCTATTGGGAGAAAAATTTACTTTTGTCTTTAGAGTCTTAATTTGTTTTGTCTTAATTTGAAGAGTGTTACCAGCATCACTTACAGTATGTAATATGGGGAGAGGGAGAGGATTTGATACTGTTCTCTCCATTGTCACAGAAACAAACTACTGTTAAATTTTTAATTCTTTAATTTAAAGTGTTGATTTCTGAATAGAAAAATGTATTAGAAGTGTATAGGGAGAGAATCTCCAAAGAAGTGGAGCTTCTACTTCTAGCAAAAGTGATAGATGCTATAATTACTCCAAGTTATAAAGGGGGAGGGAATCCATGTGCTTAGACTACCGTTAATAATGTTCCTGTAGTTAAATTATGATTAGAATTGCATATACTCTTTATTCTCTCCTTGTATGTCTGTGGTAAAAAGTGCTGGATAAAATAATAATTTACCTTGGGTATTGCAATCTTTATGTAAAAAGACTAGAATTATCACCAGGAAAATGGTTGTCTCCTGGAGACAAATTCACAGTTATATAAATGGTAATTCGTGTCATAGACTTCAGTAAATTGAATCCTAATTTAGTACATTCAGTCTGATGCAGAAGTTGAACTGAAAAGTGGTAAATGGATTTTACAGAATCACTTACTTTGAAAACCTGCAGGCTGACTTCAATGATTTCTGCAAATATTGTAATGAAAATGAAAATTGGCTACAGTGATTTGGGGGTAAATCTAGTTCTCAAAACATTTAATGGGCCCATAATAAACTGGATCTGTCCCTTCTGGTACTGAGCTTGTGATTCTGCAATCCATGAAAGGCTTTTCCTGAAGTCAGATGAATAGATCTCAAGGAGTTCCAGTATACTCTTAATACTGATGTTCCAAATTTAGAGAGGGCAAAAAGGAAGACAGTTGGAAGTGAACTAGGGAAAAAATTGGATCTACACAAAATCCATGCCTAAACTAACAGCAAACTATCCCAATCCTAGCAAGCCAGCCCTACCATAGTATGAGGAAAAAATCTAGGAGAGCCACAGGTCCTGTTCTTTGAGGCATGGCTTCCAGACTGCTTGGTAGTGAGATGGAAGAAAGCCTTCTCCATGGTGCTGATTGTACTGGGCAATAACTTCCTTTCTACATAACACCACCAATACACTTAGCTAGTATGGACACCTTTTGAAAACACACATTCCTTTAATGCCATGCTTAAAAAGCTGGCGGGGGTGGTAAGAGGATAGTTTGAAGATTCTTTCATGAAAAAGAATTCATTTTTAGCCTTTAATTTAAAAAGGCTTGTCTATGCAATCATCATTATGTAAACAAAAAACTCCTTACAACTCCAATCTATCATAACAAAAGGTAAGGAATTTCTTAAAGTGAAATAAGGGAAGCTAAAAAGACACGTGGGTTAGCTTAACCAGAATAATAAAGACATATGGACCACAATTATCTCTGATAATCCAGGGAAAAGATCATTGATTAAATATTAACAGCAACTGTACAGTGGAAAGTTAATGATCTGAGAAAGGGCCTAAATTCTTGACATCACTAGACTGGGGGCTCTGGAAATAACCATTTGACAGATCAACAACAACACAGGTCTCCAGACAACATTCTGTTCTAAATTCTGCTAGAACCAACATGGTCGATTATGAATTCCGCTGAAGGTGGAATCCAGGAATGGGGCCATATGTTTCTCCCAACCACTGGGAGATATTTTGCTTCCAGGATTGATTGGAGATCTTGGAAAAACAATAGCTACATCCAGAAGTTTTAAAATAAGGAGATAAAGAATTTATAGGCTGTTTGGAACCAGAGAAGTATACATATTGTTGTCCAAAATAATATAGCTATACAAAACAATGGCTGAGGCAAGACTGTAGCAACCATGTTAATAATTTTTATGTTTTCTTGATATATTCAGGCAGTCAACAAGAGCTTACAGTGCTCGAATGAAAGCACATTAATGGCCAGAGATTTACATATAAATGCATGATGTCACCTATTCAGCAACATCATTTACTGGGATTTTGAAGACAGAATTATGGATGCAGCTACATCTACAGTCAATAAGTATGCACATCCATGTTATACTTTATTTTGCAATATGTTAGCATATATTTATGAATTGCTGAAACACGAACAAGAAATTTGATGAACGGCTGAGGGAATTGTTTGCAAGTAGTGCTTAGCTAAACTTCTTTACAAAATAAAACCCAGAACGGTGCTGAGAGTTGATAGAGGAATGTGCAGACAGGAACCCAAGGGACAGAATGAAGTTTGCATTATATGGGAGTTTCTGAAGAGAAGAAAAGAACCTATTAGAAAAATATTTTAGTAAAAATGGGGTGGGAAATGAAGCAGGTTTTATTGTTGCTATTGCTGTTACAGGATGTGATGATTTCATTAAACATTTAAAGGGCAGATCATGCAGATATGAAGTGCAATTGTAGGAATCTAAAGTGATAACATGTTCATGGGGAAGTGAGTTATTTTAACTGATTTTGCAAGATTAAATAAAACCACCTAGGATTTAGACACAGTCCTTCAGAAATACTTAACTGCATGTTAATCTGTTTCCGAAATGTTCCTGATCTGCTTTTCCAAATTTTGATTGTCATTAGGACACTTAAAAATTAAACATTTATTTCCTCTACTACATTCTCACTAATTAAATTATCAATCATTTTATGCATTCAGTCCTGCAACTCTCTTCCTCCGTTCAATAATCTTACTATTTCAATCCTAAATTTCTCCTGAAATTTTTCACTTGTACTTCTTTAGCAGTTTCAAATTCTTATTTTATCTACATATTTCTTCCAAACGTCAACTTTAATCCCCTATATAATCATTTTTAAACAGCACAGCTTAAAATGTGTAGTACATAGACCAAAGCATACTAGCTATGTATTCTACTGTCTGCTAACAAATAATTTCATTTCATTCAATTGTTCCTGTATTAAAGCTGCTAATACAATAATAAACACATCATATCTTGATTATACATATCGTGTACTATCAAATCTGTTCAGTCTTTCTTAGAACAGATTAGTTGGATGTAAATAGTTAAGGCATTGGCCTAAAAACGAGAAATCTTTTGAGTACTTGTCCAGCCTTGGGCATGAAAGCTGAGTGGCCAGTCACTTTCTCTCAGCCCAACCTATCTCACAGGGTCATTATTGTGGGGAAAATAGGAGGAGAAAGGAGTATTAAGTATGTTTGCCACCTTGAGTAAATAATAAAGATGGGATAAAAATCTAATAAATATGTAAACAGAATTATTGAAATAGCTAGGAATATCTGGACATGTTAATTTCAGAGGGTCCTTTTTATATATAATTAATTTTCTATTCAGTCCACTCTGATTTTATCTCCTCTGCTTCTACAATATCGATGCTTATGAGATATCTTATTAAGCATTTATCTACCTGGTCCAAAGTGGTATAATAACAAGTAGTCAATGCAATTTAGCCCTGCAGTGATCTTGTATATCTGTGACTTAAATCTAGTTTGCAATGACTTCAAAGAGAAAAGACCCTTGATTCATTATTCCTCAAGTTGTCAAAGGCAAGAAATAAATGAAGCATCTTATTAAAACTCAAAATATATACCTTTTTTAGTTGGACTTTGGCATGGCTGAAAAAAACATGACTGGCATACATCATGGGCGAAAACTGTTGGAGTAAATCAGTGATTAGATAGAGCTTTATTTATGAGAATTTATACAAAGTTAGACTTTATTAGGGTAACTTACAACACACTAACATAACACAAAATTTTAACACAATTAAAATGTACAGTCAAATGCAGTTATTAAAACACACGACAGTAGAAGCAACAACTCAGATAAAAGCTTTCTTGGAAACAGTATTCCTTCCTTGCAAAATAAGAAATCTCATCAGGAAATGGTGCTGGGCTTCCAAAGCTTATCTGGATGAAAGATTAATTTAAATAATCCTGTGATTTAATTTCTGTATTAAGAGTTTGTACAGGCCCCCACTACAACTAAGTTCCATCTTCCATTTCTAGCTCAAAACCCAATATTCGCATTGTATGCAAACAATGCTGTTTTCTGCCTGCATCCCACCTGGGGCTATAATGAAGCTCCTACACTGAGAAGGGAGAAAAAAGAAGAAAAAAACCCAGTCTTTCATTTTGTTTGGTATAAGATGGAGTTGAGAGAAACTTTCAAAATTCTTTTATTCTACTCTATGGAAACAAAGAGAACACTTGCTGTACCTTTTTCTCGACCTTGTTTATCTCAAACGATAAGGGGCCTTTTTATTTGGTCGAATTAGGGAAGATGGTATAAAGATTTCAGCATTTAAAGTGGAAATTTGGTATTGAGGACATAGAAATTAATGATGAAAAATTTAAAGATAACAAGCAATTAAAGAAAAAAAATACACGTACATTTGTGTAAGCATTTGTATGCATATGCTGTAAACTCCAATACCATAACAAAGACATTCAAACAAAGATACAGGAAATATGTACAAAATCTGCCGGAATGCTGAGAATTATGAGATTTGCAGAAGAAAAGGCATAATTGGAGTGTTATTATCAGGTATGCCAAGGTACATAATATCTAATCAAAACAAAATTTAAGTATGAAAATACAATATCACTCGAACTATACTCATTAAACCTTTGATTCAGATTCTGTGAAGAAAGCAAGCAAAATGGGGCAAAACTTATTTTATGCAATATAGCTGGTTGTGAACATCTGGGGGGGGGGGACATCTAGGGATTTTAGCAAGTACCATTAGACAGAAAGCGAATAAAGGAAGATTTATGTCTCATTTGCAGGCTTAGGTTTCCATATTTCATATATTGCATGGCTTTAATAGCAGCATTGTGCCAGTTTGGTGTAGTGATTAAAGCATTGGTAGAAATCAGGAGAGCCAGTTTTAAACCCATTTTAGACAAGAAGCCAGCTGGGTGACCTTGAGCCAGTCACTTTCTGTCAGCCTTAGGAAGAAGAAAAAATGACAAACCATTTCTCAAATCTCCACCCCCCCCCCCCCAAAAAAAAAAAAAAAAAAGACTTCTGCAGACAGTTTACAGGAATCAACACTGACTTGAAGGCACCAATATAGTAGTAATGATAAGGCTAAATAGAACAATTATGGCAAAGGAATGCAAAGATAATACCAATGATAATAGGTACCTTGAGTGCAATTCCAAAACATCCGGAGCACTATTTAAACACCCATGGGCATTGACAAACTCACCATCAGTCAATTACAAAATGCAGCTTTACTTGGAACAATTTACATCCTGAGACAACACCTTTAATGCTATCAAACAACATCTGCTTATTCCAGGTCCTTGGGAAATAATAGTGGATAAAAATGCCAAATCCAGTCTAAACTGATTGGGCAACCAACAAAAAAAATAAAATCGTTACCAAAACCAGGTTCTCAAAATCTTACAGCAGAAAAGAAACCCCATCCAAATCTACAACCACTTTAGGAAGCAGAATATAATTAAGTAAAAGACCAGATTCAGCCTTTGGCCTGCAGAAAGTTCTATGCAACAGCAATTTCAAAAATTACAGAGGAATGCTAATCAGAAAGTAATCAAAATTACAGGCCATTCCCTTGCTCTGTTGAACAGTTGGCAGTTGATCAGCAGACTTTCATCAGTGTAAATGAAAAAATTAAAATTAAGACACCTGAGTAAAATGAATTAGGAACAAAAGTAATTGCAAATTATCCAATGCTTTGAGCACTGTTAAATACAAAATCAAAACCAAACAAAAGACATGTAGTCTTTGACTAGTTCATTTAGTGACTGTTCAAATTTACAACCATACTGAAAAAAGTGACTTATGACTGTTTTTCACACTTAAAACTGTTCCAGTATCCCCAGGGTCATGTGATCAAAATTCAGGTGCTTGACAACATTTATGATGGTTGCAGTATCCTGGGGTCATGTGATCACCTTTTGTGACCTTTTGACAAGCAAATCAATGAGGAAGCCAGATTCACTTAACAATTACTTAACAATTGTTACTAACTTAACGATTGCACTCATTCACTTAACTACTGTGGCAAGAAAGGTTGTAAAATGATTCAAAATTGACTTAGCAATTGTCTCAATCAGCAACAGAAATCTTGGGTCATAAGTCGAGGGGTACCTGTACTAAGTAGCAAACAATACAGATGCACCAAAATATAGCAATCTGAGAATAGACAAAACTGGAAAGATAGAAGTTGGTTGTTATCTAAATGTAATAAAATAAATAGAAATCAGTGGCAAAACCTCTGCAAAGTAAATGCGTATTTCTCAAAGTTTGATTATTCCTTGCATGTGAATTACAAGATGAGACCACTTGAGGCTAATATTTTTTAGCAAATATCAGCAAATTTCTTTGGGGAAAAATGAAGGTGTTTATGAAGTGAAGAAAGTTATGAGGTTATAAGAAGAAACAAAAAGAAAAGCATCAGCAGCAAAGATGCAGTACCATTTCATAGACAGTGCTTTTTATTGTTTCAAATAAAGCACTGTGAAAATAGCTTTTTTTCTTCTGCTTTGTTAATACAAATGTTAATTAAAATGTTCAAAAGTTTATAGCTGAAGCTTTTAAAAATATACAGAATTCACTCTTTCAAATAGTTTAATATACATTTTATATCCAGATTCTCAGTGAGGCTCCAACCTTAAGACATTTAGTTGTATTGGAAAATTACAAAAGCTCAATTTACCATGGAAAAAATAGCTACATGTGTATAAAAGCTCTACAATTGTATTTTGTATCACTTCCACCCCAATACTCTTCTAGTAGAAGTGGCTCTGGAATTCTCAACTGGAGAAAATGTCACTCAGTAAGTAAATCTTTTAAAAGGTACAACATTTTTCAAAATAATATGCTTATATTTGCATGCACTTATATCCCATTTTTATGAAGTAGCTTCATCACGAATGCGACCATTAGCCATTAGTAACTAGAATTAGTTACTTTTCTTGTCTACTGTGTAAGTGGATTTATACTGCAGGCCCAGCTGAGTCTGTATGGTGGTGGCGTGTTGTCAAATTTGCCAAGCTGATGACCAGAGTTTTGTGTTACAAATCTCATCCTTTTAAAATATTGGTGCAATACTGAGGCACCTACCTCAGAGACGGATGCTCAGACAAAAGGGACAAGGATACAGTTGCCACTGTAGATGCCTTTCCATGTTTATTCCTATATATTCTTTCTTTTAATAGGGATACCGGATTTATTTTTCAAGGACATTCTGCAAGATTCTTTTTGTACAAGTTACAACTACCTGTCGAGAAAGATGGCTTACCTTTCCAAGCTTTCAGTTTTATCATTAGGTACTCATGTTAACCTTAGTTACTGATATAAGGAACTTTGAACGTTGATAAATGAAAGATACAATGATTATCTGACCCTTCTGAAATCTTAATAAGTATTGACATCCCTGTTTGTGTGTGCATCAGTTTTAAAAAAATATACTTAACTTTGCAAGATATATATATATATGATTATGTCACAGATATAATTTTGATCCACTTATCCATGAAAACTTTACATTGTAAGATAATACCAGTTAAAAGTGTCCTGTAGATTTCTCCTAGTCTCTTCCCCCCCACACCAATTTGTCTGTCTCACAATATTATCACTTCAGATTTGTCTATTTCAGAAGACGTTTTAAAAGGTTTGTAGAATTAAGGAAATGGGATTGATTCTGGAAGGAGAATTTTTCACAGTCATTTACAGTGAGTTAATTTGACAACTTGTGCCCTGTTGGGTCATTTCCTTATCTAAACAGAGGAACAGAGTGGTCATGAGTGGGCAACATGCAGTGGAAGCAAGAACGACTTCTGACTTAGGTTGGGAAGTGTGCCTGGAGGTGCACAAGAGGTACAGTCCTGTACAGCTTGGTAGAGTTATGGAGGTGGTGATCAAGAAGAATGCATGGGAGTCTCAGGAATGTATACGAGGTGCTATGCTGGTTGAGGACAGCATGTGGGATGGTGGTTTGAGTTAGAAAGTGTGCCTGGGAGTGCTCAAGAGTGTGCAAGAGATGCTTGGGAGTGCTAGGGAGTGTGCAAGAAGAGTGCAGGTCAGGGGTGGTACATGGGATAGTGGTGCTGTGGGTCAGGAAGGGTGTGGATGTCACAGAGGTGCCACATGGTTTGGGGAAGGCACATGGTGGGGATGATAATAGGGGAGAACACATGGGGTGGTGCCTCCTGGAAATGGGGAGAAGTGCCCCCAAAGCTGTTGAAGACAACATCTTCATCATATACATAAAAAGTAGTTATTCTGTTACAATATAGTGGCTTTGTCTTAACAGAAGTCATCCTGTTGACTCACTCAGATCAGCTTTTGAAACACAGCATTTCTGAAATCCCTTTGTGGACAACTCCTATGATTACTGTTTATACAATTTTGGGATAAACGTCTATTAACATAAAGCAGAAAAATAATTAATACAATCAAGATTAACTTCTCCTGACTATAAAACCCTAAAGGCTTGTTGCTTAACACCTACAATTCATTAACCTCTGCTCTGCACTCCATGAAAGTGTTCTCCAATGGGCATAACAATCCTCAAAACAAGTTAGAATCAAAATGATTTGCTTTTCGCAGTCTTTTATTATTGTCTCTATTGTACATCACAACATTTTTTCAATTTATATTTCTGCAAAATGAATACAGCTGCCTTTCTAAATGTCCTATCTTAAATAAGCCCTGAGTACTTTTAAAGCACATTAAAAATGTAATTCATATTTTGCAACAAAGAATCTGCTAATGAGAAACGGTTACCCATTTATGGAGAAAACTGTTTTCAAAAATCATAATACCCACTGCCTATCTAATAGTGTACCAGGAACTTGTTTGAAATGTAACACATAGTAACAGTCTATATAATTAAAAAATGTGAAAAGAAACTCGATCTCATCTATTTCAATTGCTCAACAAATGATTCTGTTTAGCTTGGTGTGGAAGACTTCAGGATTTTAAGTCTGTGCGTATATATTTTGTCGATGTTCAAATTTCAACTAATCTGAAAAGTAGTATGATCAAAAATGATAAAGTGCAATTCACAATAACAGTGCATTAGTCTAATACAAAAAAATGTGGAAAAAATTGTTTATTCCAAGAAACCTACTTCAGGAAAAAGTTGCCTGCTAACAACAGTCAAGTAGAAAAAGAAAGCCGCAAGAAAGGGTCTGAGAACATGTACAGGGAACGTCAGCTGTTGAGTGGATCCAAACAGCCTGAGAAGTTTTTATTAGCTATTTCTTCAACCAACATGTAGTAGCAAAACCATTTTCATTTCCTTTGGCAGAAAATGAGTTAGGTTTTAGACGGAAAAGGTCGATTTGACACGGAGTATTTATGCAAGTTATCCAGTTTTCCCCCAGTTTTTTCATTTTCCGAGATCGGGCAGCATACAGAAAAACAGGTGAATTTATTTTTCTAATAGGAAGCGAGGTTTCCAACCATTAACCGGTGCCGTAGCTGCTGTAGTCAAATACACCTTTCTTAAAGAATGAAGAGAATTCACAAATGTCATGTTTGGACAGGATCAAGCCCTCTTTATTTACATATAGTGGAGATGATGGAGAATTGAGCATTGCATCAAAGAAGTCTCTGAGGTATTTCTGGAAAAGAAAAGTAAACCAGGACAACAGTTACACTAATGTTACATAATTAATGTTACATTCATTACTCAACATTGTTTTTATTTGAAACACTAGAAAATAAGGACAGAAATATGACACCTTTACATGTGAATTGGCTGCAAAATCTAGATAAGACTTAAAACTAGTATGCAGCATTCCATGAAGTCTACAAGCTTTTTTCCTTTAAAAATGCAGAGCAAGATCTCCTTCTGCTCCTGAAACAGTGAAATTTGAAATGCAGTTTGTGATAGGAAATGAATTCTTATATCTGTGGGGTCAATGTTTCAAAGAAACAAAATTGGTGTGGCCTCTTTTATTTTGTCTACAAAGAGTCATACAGCACTTTGGATTTAGTCTCTCAAGAGCCCTTGGGAATGTGCAGGAGCATGGATACAATTGTTGTGTGACTCAGGAAGTCTCATATGAAGATGTCATGGATTGGAATGGGACAATTTGCATTGGCTGACTTGCCCTAGCTGACTTGCCATATGACAACTTATTATGGGACAATTCAATGCGGGATAACTCAAGGGAAGTAAAATTGTAGCTCCCCATCCTTGAGGACTTCTAACTTGAGAAAATTCAAACCTAAACCAAGACAAGGCCCTCATTTACTTATCCCTCTATGTTATCCTGCATTGAATTGTGCTGCAACGAATTGGCTGGGATGAGTTGCCCTTAGTGAGTTGTCCTAGATCTATTGCAGATAAATAATATAAAGATATTCTCTGCACTCGGAAGCACTTTTGGGAGATGGGTTCCGAAGCACTGCATAGTACTATCTAATAGTGTCTGAATATCATTACATGTCAGCATATGCTAGAACAGGGGTCTCCAAGCTTGGCAACTTTAAGACTTGTGGACTTCAACTTTCAGAATCCTGGGAGTTGAAATCCACAAGTCTTAAAGTTGCCAAGGTTGGAGACCCCTGTGCTAGAACATCTTGGCAAATAAGGGGCAATACAATAAATGTATTACACAATAAATGTCAACTATCATTGAAAAAAATAAGCTAGTCCTAACCCTTGTTGGTTTTCCAGAAACTTTGAACAATTGGGTTTTTTTAGAGGGCATTTGGGGACAGAGTGGGCACCATTATGCTGATGTATTACTGGGTCTTTGACTAATTAATTATTTTGATTTTATGCTTTTCATTAAGTTTCATTTTTTCTGTTGTAAGCTGCCAAGAGTTGTTTTGGGACACTGGGGTGGGTGGATGGGAAAGGTAATAAAAATGAAATACAAAAAGATGAAATAACAACCCAACAAAAACCTATGGGAACACAGAAAGTGTATCAGCTGTGTTATATTAACTATTGTCTTCACTAACAGGAAACAAGATCAGTATTGATCAAATTATTTGGAAAAATTGTGTAGGGGAAAAGTGATGCTTCTGTCTCCCGTTACCATGCTCTTTTTGCTCTCCTCTCAGGATTTTTAAGAAATCATAAAACTTTTTTTTAAACTATGACAGATCACAATTCATAAGTACAAAGATAAATTATCTATTGTAGTAAAAATATATAATTCTTCTTGATTTGTTTTCTGAAAGTCATCTGAACTTCAGTAGAGTATCAACAACTAACTTAAGTTTTATATGGAAAGTTTTCCAATATTTTGTAGGTAAATTTTAGTAAATTTATTTTACTAAAATAAAAATTATATATTTTCACCCAACAAATGTAACTATTAACACAGAAATACAGTTTCATGCTTGGAATGGTTAAGTTACAGGATTTTTTAAAACAGAATATTCTTATTGTATGTTCTATAGAGGTACACATATAATCTAAATTAATTTAGCTTGCTAGTAGAAGTTTCTTTGTTAAATTGGTTATAATGTCTCTCACACACACACACTTAGAATTTTGTTAAAATATAATATAGATCTAAATAGCTTAATTGTATTATTCTAGTGTATACAGATTTAATGCTGAGACAAAATAAGATAATAATGCTGCTGCCAAATATCTCTAAAAATTATAAACTAAAAAAATGATGTTCAGAGGCATTTAGAAAAGTATTTAATATGCTTTTCCATTTCCACTTAGAGCCAAAATTATTTTTTTGTGGCATATCCAAATATATGTGCATGTTTTGAAAAAGTTTTTTAAGTATTTCAAACCTTAATGATTAATTAGCTCTCTCAATGTTTATATAATAAATGCTGCATTTTTAAAATATTAAATAATATTTTCATAAGTTTGAAAATCTATCTGTTCGATCTAGACTATTACCTCTCAATAACATCACATGCTGTTGCAACCAAACTAAAATCTAAGGCTTTATGATCATAAAGAAATATGAATCTACAAAAGAATTATACATTTAAAAGTTATATTTAAAGGAATTCTTCAATTACTAGGAAATTTCCTTGTACTTTTCTCATGTCAATTGGCAGAATAACGTCTGCCAAAATTAGCAAAGAACTTTTATTCCACTTGTAGCACTTAGCAAAGCTGCCTTTTAAACATATTCAATTATTTGCAGAACTTAATATTTTTACTTGTATACTATTGTCTAAAGTAAGCATAATTTACCTTTAAGATGGTAGTATTAATACTCTCTTAATTTTTAAGTATTTTAGCAGAGCTACAGTATATCAAATGCAATCTTATTTTGAATTTTTAAGTTAATTATATAGCAACCTTATCCTCATACAAAAGATGTGTGTGGTATTGATAAATAAGATAGTCTTGAAGATGTTAGGAATTTCTAGGTTCTTTGTGGCACATCACATTTACTTCTTTTTTGCCATACCTATATCAGCTGTAACTGAAATTTGGAAGTTTCAAACACTATAGTTTCTAAGATGCTGAAAAATAAACCAGAGTTTCTAAAAAAAAAAAAAAAAACAAGATCCACAACAGATGCATATCAGAACTTTTCCTGAATGTCACATATTTATGGACTCACTGTTTTTTTAATCACAATAAAAGCTTCTGTGATATTCTTTTCTTGATATCACTACTGTATTATAGGTTGCTTTATGCATTATAGAAACCTGTTTTTATTGCTTTTATTTTAATATCGTAAGACAGGCTTGCACATCATCCTTGTGATACATATACAAATTGTAAATACAAGAGTCAGATCACACATTTTACTATTGGATAGTACTACATCACTTCCCCTCCCCACCAGAACTTGTACAGAAGCACCTTGTGTATCACTAGATGCTTATTATAGCTTCTGTACCTATCTTATATAATAAGACATCAATTGAGAAAAATACCCACATCCCCACTGGAAATCTCAGTTTTAGCCAGGTATCTAACAAGAAAGTTAGGAGCACAAGAAAAAACTGATAAATTGTCACATAAAAGTATTTTTCAAAACCCTTAGTAAAAACATTATGATATCTAAGTGCAATTAATGAAAGTATTGGGTACGGTCCAAATGCACAACACAATGAAACATTCTTTTGGTATTAAAAGATTTATGACACAATCAAATTAAGTTTTATTATGGCCTTCAGACCAGAGAATAGTACAATAACAATATATAAAACTGTACCTAGTATATTATGATGCAATAAAAACCCCAATTTCTTGGAATGTGCTTAATGTCTCCTATGATAATATAAACTAAAAACGATTTCCAATGTCCTCCAAAGATTTTATTTTCAGCAAGTGTTAAGTAAAGAAATTTAAGCAAAGTTTAGCCTTCTTAAAGATATTTTGCATTTATTGTGATTACTGGAATCTGCATATACATTGATTGACCAAAGTTAGGATTAGAGACATACATTTAGGTTGGGTCTGAGTCTAATGACTAGATTTCATTCCATGGAAGAGAAATCACAGGATCCTCATACTTTGGATTGTTCCTGTTGCCACTTAAAAAATAATTAAAAAACAAAAATGAAACAGCTATCTGAAATGTTTGTTGGGCTGCAACAGAAAATGAATAGAACTGGGATAAAACCATTGTCCATAGCTAAATTGCTAAGTTTACAGTTGTCAAGCTACAATAGCAAAAACATTATATTATTATTGTTTTCTGCATCATTTATTACCAAGAGTTTTTCAATGAAAATCTTTTGGTATGAACATTATACTGAACATCATCCATCAAATTAACTGTCCCAGCTAGTCAAGTTCAACCTGCAATAATTATTTGCAATAATGCTTCCTATTATATCTAAATACATGAAATCCATTTGGAATAATCTTTCTAATGTTCTAATAATCTTTCTAATGTTTACACATTAAAAATAAGGTTATATGCTACCAATAGAGAGAAAAATCCCTCACTCTTTCACCTGTGCTGGAAGTAAACCTATGATTTATAGTTTCTGCACTTCTGTGGGCTTTTTGAATGTATAAGGGCATATTAAAAAAGAACAAAATAGATCTTGGTAGTGAAGGAAATCAATCTTTTCTCCTGAGCAATAGTCAAAATAAGTCTTGTCAAAAACTATTCACAGGAAACAACAGAGGAATTGAATTTACTACACGTCTCTAGGTTAGCAGTGACAGGGTGTCAATTTCTGAGATGGCTTCGGCAAACAGCTAGCCCAAATGCGTGACATGCATCACCCTTCACTTCCTTGAGTGAAATCAAAAACTGAAGGATGATTGATAAGTTGGCTGTGAAAAGGGACAAGACGAAATGCATCTTCTTTCTATACTTGAGTATTCCTGTCATTGATGTACATGAGTTGTGAGCATTATCTGAAAACTTGGTACATACAAATTCAGTACACAAGCATAACCAAAGAATTTGCTTTGATCTGACAACAAGAGTAATTAATAGAAAAATTGGATGGTATTTTTTTTTGTCCAATAAGATGTACATTGTCCAACTCAAACTACAACATATATTTTACAAGTGTAGTATACAAGGTATATTGCATTACTATTTTAAAGGTTGACAAGCTATGATAAAAATAATTATTTAGGAACCTTCCGAAAACTCATTTGGAGAACGTAAAGAAACAGAACACAGCCTACATCTCAACTGTAAAAGTAAGGATAACAGTAGTGCCTTTATGTTTGCAAAATGTAAGTATCTGGATCTCAGATCATTTCCTTCAAAATTCTTTTTTAAATGACATTTTACCGGGAACTTGGGACAGCTTTTCCTATCTTAGCACTTCTGCATAAAGCACCACTGAACATTTGTATTGGATATCGCTAGACTGATTGAAAGGGAAGATTATTTTGACAGATAGCAAAGTGGCTTTAGAACAGGCAATCCGCTTTGGATCAAGGTTTAGTACTTTATCATTTAATCTAAAATACACTGGACTAGTCAAAGCAGCTGTATATGTTGCTTTCTTGGAATTTAAGGAAGCTTTTGACTCACTATCGGTGACTACAGATATTGGCGAACTACCTCCCTTCCTCTCGTGCATGGATTACAAAATGATACAATGCAGCAGGAAAACTTTCATAAATGGACGTTTAGAAAGGGAATGAAACCAGGGGTGTATCCTTGTTCTACTACTGCTCAGTTTTTATATAAATTCAACAGTCAGGTACTTAGAAAAAGAAGGACACCATCTTCTAATACAGCATGGAGTGTTTTACGCAGGTGGATATTGGTAAAGTAGAGTGAGGGACTATCCAGTGAGCAAAGAGGTGTGGCAGGTAGACTGGCAGGATACACCACATTGGGAAATTGGTGGTAGCAACAGGAGGAATGGTTGAGGAAACGGAGGTAAGGTGTTCCGAAGGGAGAGTATCTGCATTAGTGGAATATGTTGCATTGTATAAGATAAGACAGCAGTATTAGCACATGAGAGAAAGGCAACCAAAGTGGTCCAGGTTTCGGCTCTGCTGCACCAAGGCTGATCCAAAACACTTCAGCAGAACCGATGGAACCGGAATATAGATTCTGGGTTTGAAACAAGGATATATTCCTACTTGCTGCACATACCTACAATAGACCTATTATCGTAACACTGAGGCATGCAAATGATCCAGTACTTTGATCACAGATCTCAATGCTGTAGTCTCAGTTCTACATCTTGTCATTAAGAATTCTCAAGGTCAGAAATACCCACTGTCTTTGCAGTGTGGGTCTTTGTAGCCACTGATTCATATTCTGTTCTGCTGTGACTTCTACAGAGATCAAAGTGGTTTACTCTTCTAATACTGTACTTCTTCTCAAGCCATTTCTTGAGTGGCTAAACAAATTTTAAGTGTAAATGTCACACGCTGTTAGATAAAGGCTAATTTTTTAATCGAAATTGTATTGTTAGCCTGCTGGATTCAGTCACTGTTAGTAGCCCCTTATGGTACAGGAGTATATTTTTCTCAGCTCATTTATATAAGGCAACAGTAGGCTCATTGTATTTGGGTGGCAATTCATCTTACTCTTAGCATTCCTCTCTCCCTCAGGTGTTGTAACAGTAAAATAAATGTATTTTATTATTTCAGTCCAAGTCAGAAAACATAAAAAATTGATAAAATTCTACCAGGAAAAAACACACACACATATAACTATTTTCCAAGATTTCTTCCTTTTTCTACTTAGTCCTTAAAAATCCTGATTTATAGAGCTAAGACATAAGAAAGATTCACGAGGTCACTAATTATAAATGACAGAAGCTTCATTTAAAAAAAAATATTTACATTTAATCCTAACTATAAAAAAGCACCAGGATTCCTTTTTATAGAAACCATTGGCAAATTTATTTATAGCACTTGATCAGAGAATTAGATTCTGACAAAACAAATTTTCTTTCATTTCTGTCTATTATTATGTTATTATTATCATCTATTATGTTACTATCTATAATTACCATGCTTTTGGCTCATACAATTAAACAATTCAATCTGATGTGGTATAATAATAATGACATCTATTTATTTATTTTGTGGAGTTTTATAGGAAGTGTCAATAGTGGTTTTAGGGCAGACCTTAGCATTTTAATGGCCTGTGGGCAGTCCCAGTCTGGCCTGCAGTGGTGGTGGGGGAGTGAGGTAGTGGCCTTCCACAACAGTCCCAGTTTCTCTTTTGATCCCTTAGAAAAATTAATTGCCCATCCCTGTTCTAAGAATTTATGTTAGCTTTAGATAAAACTCAACTATGGAGAGTTATAAATGCATTTAAGGAGATTTGCAGCGCAAGTGGACTTTTTGTGGAAGGCAAAACATAATACCTGAGCTGAGGGTTTTTCTTGATTCATTCTTACTAACTGATCATACTGTATGCCAACACACCAGTGTCTACTTTTAGCAACCACACAGACAATATTTGTCCCCAGCCTCACCACTCAACTTTTTCAGTGGTTCACTCATCCTCAATCTAACTGAATCCGTCCACCTTGTTGCTGGTCATTTTTTTTTTCCCCATCACTTTCCTCAGCACTTTCCCAAAAATCTAGGTCTTCTTATAGGATAATTTGAACCTAGTCATTTGTGCCTTTTCTGAAATCTCTTGACTGGTTAGTTGATGATCCATTTGATACCATAGTGTCCATGGTATTCTTAGACATCTTCTCCAACATCAAATTTCAAAAATGTTAATATTATTTTAACAACAATAATCATTGAAGATTATTTTGGAGGACTGTGAGAGAAGGAAGATCAATTTGAATGTAGGTTGGATTGATTACTAGAAGGCATTCAACTCCCTGCTACATGACTGGATAATAAAGTGACTAGAAATAACAGGAGACAGTAGAAACATCAGAAGCTTTGTGCACAGATAACTGACACAATGGAAGACAGAGTTGGTGGTCAGTGGTGAAAGACTAGGAGAGGTTAATATCAAGATAGGAATCTTTTGAGGAGATTCACTATCATCACTGCTGTTTGTCACTGCACTGATTCTTCAAATATTATATTTAAATGCTTAGGTCAATTTTCACCTCCATAAATTTTAGCAACATCTCTTTTTAGCCCAAAGTTGCTTCTACTTTTCTTGTACTGAATGTAATAGCCATTTCATGCAACTTGTGTAAAAGCAGTAGTTGAACCCTTCCATGTAGCCCTTTTCCAAATATTTGCATTTGCCATCTTAAAAAGAGACTGCTAAGTGATGGTTAAGCTATTACTGCTGATTTATCAAAGAAAAGTGCATTCAGGTGTCAGTGGATTTCACATTAATACATTAAAACATTTCCATACTTAGCAAGTAATTTCTTTCCTTTCCAAAAGAAGTAATTGTAAAATTAAATGTTGGCATCCTTTTTTTTCCTTTAAATTCCCACAGGGTTTTAAAAACAGGCAAATAATGACGGCATTTCCCTATTTATAGTTATCAAATGCCATGAATGGGTAAACATTAACTCCTATTCATTACTTTAATCAACAAAATTCTTGGCTGTGTCAGTCAAGACAGATTTAATCAAGGAAGGCCCGCTGTAAAGTTAAAATTGCATACTTAAACTGCTGAATAAATAATTTAGAGGTTTACTGTGGAATAGGCTATCATAAACCACTAAATTAACAGCTGGCGAAGTCTTGTTGGAGCTGGTAATCCTATGTCTAAGTGTTGTCATTTTTGTTGGAGGCTAAGTTACAGATCTATGAGTCTCTTTAAAAAACAAACAAACCATGAGCTTTTATATCCCATATCTTGTCTTTGCTCTTTTCTGAACTGATACATTCTTTTTAGATATCCTTTTCTAGTTGGATTTGATCCTTAATAACAGATCATTATCTCTTTGATTTCAAAATTTCTATATTTCTGATGTGTAAACAACTTTTCTTCTAGTAGTCCTACAGCTGCTGGCCTTGGTTGCTCACCCAATAGTCTTGATTTGTATAGCCCATTTGTCACCAGACATTCAGGAATTTTAACACCTAGCCTGGTCCTTGGTGATCCAGGTGATGAGTGATGTGTTTCTGTAAATTATGTCTCACCATATTGTTTATGGGAGAGACACTCTTCATCTGACTCCTCTAATGAGACTTGTCCAATCTGATTAAACCTCATTGGGGGATGCACAGGCACGCATAGGTCAAGGTTGCAAACCTAATATTTCTCCCTATTTTTCCCAATAGCAGTTGAATGTAAATATCTAGCTCCTGTTAATGCTAAATAGTAGATATTTTTCATACCTTAGAAATACTTGATTACAGTTCAGTGATAAAATTTTATAGCAAGCCTGCTGTGCTATTGCCCTTTTAAGTTATTCCTCCAGGTGACAAGTAGAGCTAATATTTCAGCAGCTGCCTGCTGACTCAACAAAGAAATCTTTTCCTGGCCTATTACTTAGATTGACACAATAGCCTGCTTATAGCATAGTGAATTTACACATACAATCAAGATATATACTAGACTGTTCTAAAATTCAGGGAATTAACTTGGCTTCAAGATGTAAAACAGGGAAGCACATTTGGGCTGGAGATTCTGCTTAAGGAAATCTTTGGCAAAGCTTGTTTTTAAAAGTGAAGACCAATAACGAACAGAAGTTATCTACATTTCAAAAAGCAATGAATGAACCAATATTAATTGGCATACCTCTTTGACACATACTCTTGATAAGCATGTAATATTAAAATTTTCACATATAACAGTACAATATAATCTTGTAAATGCATTTTCTCCAAACTTTAAACAACAAAGGTGAGAAAAATCACACTTTCAAAATATGCCTACAGAACATAGGAACCATGTTGTTTTAGGTCATTGTTTTTTGTCTTATGAACTTTCTGCTTAGCATTTATACTAGCTGTGTTCATGATGGTTTCCTCTCCTAGGAGCAAACTCAAAAGGGAAAGAATGCATTGGAGACAAAATCTAAGACAGTGGTACTTAGAGCCATTGCCATAGCAATGGCATCTTTACTTAAAACTGGACTTAATTTCTAGTAAAAGACTAACAAAAATAAAATGCTAATGGGGACTATACCAACAAAATAAAATGGGGAATTAGCATATTAGGGGGAAAATGAGTGGCGGTGATTTTCTGGTGAATTAACCTTCTGATGGCAATTAGTTGGGCAGAATCTAGCAATTCTCACCATAGTTTTGGTAGACTAACACAATAAACAATACAAAAATTAATGTATTAAATTGCTGACTATATAGAAAAATAGCATAAAATTCCAATTTTGAGAATTGAATATTATTCCATTTTTAAAATAACAATTTACCACAGTATGAACAATTAAATTATATACAGTAACAGAAACATTTCAATTTACATTTTATACAGTACTAGACACATTATACAGTGCTTTTGATAATTCCCATTGTAACAGGAATAGTCAAATGTATGAAAATATAATTTGTGAAAACGCAGCATTGTTCTTTTCTAGTTTCTACTAAAAAAACAAGATCTGTGATAAATAGCAGTATTGTACATGGAGTATATTCCCCACCACAAGGCAAAACTGCAAATGTTTATTAGAAATCTTTCCAGCACAGTTAAGCTCATTTCTCTCAACACTTTTTAATCACAACTTTAAAAGCAATTGAAGAAGAATTGTCATTACTCATCTTCACAGATTTTATTACATCCTCCTACATCTCAGGTTCAGCTCTATCCACAGAATAGAAATGATCAGGACTGCATTAAATGGCTGGCAGACATAACATCTCAGAATGCTGAATGCTTGATTTTATTTAGCATTCTCCATCCACCCTGCTCTCCCTTTTGAGTCAAGAGTAGGCATTGGAGCCATGTCAACTCACACAATGAGAATCATTCCCTGTGCCAATATGCACCTAGAATTCTCCACCAACGGATTGTTTAATTATCAAGTAGATAATAGGGGTGGAGACAGCCTGCTGCTTTCCTGCTACAAATGTGGTAGGAATGCTGGAATGGAAGCAGAGTATGAGAATTCAGCCATCAAATAGGGTTATTTGAAGCTAAGAAAGCAATGAAGCTTCCATGAAGAAGAAAAGATGATAGAAAGTAGCAACAGCAGGTAGGAGAAATAATGGTAGAAATCCAGTTTTAAGGGCTGAACGCTTCAGAAGGTTCTTTAAATAAATAAATAAAAAAATCCCCAGGCAGTACATTGTTCCATTCAGATTCTAAAACCATAAAATGTTTGATGTAACCTTGACCAATGGACAGAAGGTTCTTTTGAAGTTTATCCCTGAGAGATACTTTCTTCTCATTGCTTCTTATTAGCGTAATCCCCCCTCCCCCTTTAATGGTTGTTGAAAGTAAATGACCCAGAATATTGAAGTAAAGCAAATCTTAGGATTAAATGTTCACTGTTTAGGTTTTTTTGCTTAGAAGGAAAAATATCAAATCAGAAATCACTAACCACTCATTTTGGGGGAGGGACTGTCCATGTGATGAGGCTATGGAAATATTTTCTACTGTGCCATATAAAAAAAAAAACCATTTGCCTCACCATTAACTTTTAATTTCAGGCTTTTTCATTACCAATGTATTTTTTGATCAAGTTCTTAACCTTCTATTATAAATATGGTCTCATTGTTATAGCTATTTATTGAAAAGGACTCTATAACAAAAAAAAATCTATGCTTTCTTAACAAATTAAGTAGATGGGCAGAAAGGCAAGATAGTATTCAAAATAATAACAGTACTCCCAAATCTAATGAATTGTTAACCTATATAGATAGTAATACTAATATCAGATCACCTTGTTGAAAAAGGAAATGCACAAATATTGTAGCACAAATAAAATTAAACAAAAATAGCTAATTGCAGGAAATATATTTATAATGGAAAAACATAAAATGTAAGTCCCAACAAAGGCAGCTTTTTCTCAAGCAAGTAGAGCTCTGCCCATTGTATTAATAATGACCACATCAAGACAACTAAAATCATTTTCAGCTGAGATTGTGGCAACAGTACAGCCAACATAGATAACATTATACTGGGTGCACCTGGGAAAGTGGTGGAGTCAGTGATTATTGAACTGAATACTTTGAAGAATGGAATTATCTTGGCTATGAGTTTTACATATTTGTATAATTGTTTAATATGCTTTTATATTCTTCTTCCTTGGTTTTAAATTGTTGCATTGGTTTTTGGCTTTTTTGTATTTTTTAAACTGTTTGTAAACCCTCCAGAACCATCCATCTATGCACCCATTCATCTATCTATCTGTCTATCTCTAGGATTTTACCTAATGATATTTTGCATATTTGTAAGTTTTCAGATTTTCCCAACACTGCTAATATTTCCCTCCTGTAATTGAATGGAATATTTTGCAATGTAACAGTACTGCTACTGAATATTAGGAATGGAGAGAATGATACTAAAATTCAGACAAATTTAAATAGTTTTCTGTTCTAAAGATGCATCTTGCAAATAACTTTTAGTTTTGTAAAGCAACAGTTTCTATTGAATTCTAAGAAATATTTCAATGTAAGCTCAATACTCTTTTCGATATTTTTCAGAGATTTGTGTCCTGTGCAGATATCTCATAGAGCTTTCATATCCCATGTTAAATGAAGCATGGGGTATCTAATTTTTACCACATGAAATGTATTGATCACAAGTGTAATTGTGTAAATATAATCTAAAAAGAACCTAGAGTAAGTTTTTTTTAAAAAAAATTCCATTACCTCTAAGTGATTCCGCCGTTCTGCAATTATGCGTTCATCCTTGTTTCCAAATAGCCTTTTTGGAGGAAATTCTAGTATTGCCAGCTGCAACAGACAACAGATGATGAATCAGCTGAGAAAAGTTTCTTAAACATGGAACAAAAATACTAAATGTAAGCTATGTGTTTACAGACGGTCTACTAAATCAGAGAGAGTTTGGATTGGTGGGTCCTCTTTTCACAAATCTAAGCAGCTTCAAAACAAGTAAAAAAACAAATAACAGATGAAAATCAGTTAAAAAAAACAGTAGCATTTATTACTTCAGTCTTTGCTCAATACTCTTCATAAAGTTTAGAAATTTAAATTTAAAAAGAAGTTGAAATAGGTGCATTTTGCAGTCTTTTCTAAAAGCAGGTAAATAATATATTTATTCCATATGTAAGGTATTGGAGAAACAGCCAAGGAAAGTAAGATAAAAGAGCTGCCAATTTTTCAAATGTATAGTGTTACTTCCAACTTTAAGACAGGTTCTTGTCCACTTCCTTTACTCTAAGACAGCTCTAAAATATGAGATTATCTTGTCCTGGTGAAAGAAAAACAAGGGTCTAATCCAAGAAAATTATTATGGGATCTAATACAAACCAAATCAGATGATTTGTAAAATGCTGTATTTTTCAAGTCATAAAAGAAGTTGAACACTTGCAACTTGAGCTAACGAAGCAGACTGGCAGACAATGTTGACATATAATGGGCTAAACAATTTCATGAATTCCAATAATTATAAATTAATCTGCGTGGGGCTCATTGAAATTTCAAGGTCATTACTAAGAATGACAAAAGTACAGATCAGTACAGCAGAGCCTACACAATGAGAATTGCCCAAAAGAAAAAAAAGCACCTAGTAGTTATAGTTGAAGTTATATTGTATGCTTCCTTTTCAATTTAGGGCAAAATATATGTTTTATTACCTACCACAGAGCCTTGTGGGAAAAGAAAGCTAAAGAAAAACATATGTGTTTTCATATCTCTCATCATTTGATTTAGGAACACTACTTTCAATAGCCACAAATAAAAATAGAAGAATGTTGTTTTAAATGTGATTTAGTTTGCCTTATGTCACTAAGTTTAGATTCCATGTTTTGATTTTTCCCTGTCTGACCTGAAAAGAAATATGATATAATTTTATTCTGTACATTGTGTCAATATCTGCTTAATCTATGTTTGACTTAATAATGGTGGTGGGAGAGGAATGTCCTTCTTTCAGGTTTTTGAACAAGCTAACACAAAGCAGAACTACTAGAACTCAAAAGTAAAGATGCAGATAAATCCATTTTTAAATTAGAAAAACACTACACATTTATTGATTTATAAATTTGACAACTGTCTTATTACTTGGAGCATTTTTTCAGTTACTTATTTGAAAACAAAACAATCTTTACTAAAATTTTCCAGAACCCTCAAAGGGCAATATAAAGTTGCTATCAAAAAGTTGAAAAACAACAGCATCGGCTACAACAATAATAATAATATTAACGAAAGGGACGGGAAAATCAAGGCAAAGGACAATCTTCTTTAAAACGTTAACCCCCAACCCATTTATCCAGCCTATTTCAGGTAAATTTATATTTCTGAAAAATAAAATTAATTATGGACAATTTACATTCCTGTAACTGAAAATATTTGAATTATTATCTACTAATTTATACCAGTTATGCTTCTACACACAGCTCATTTGGAATGTTCTACATCTGTAAGAAAAAATGGTAGATGATTCCCTCTGTGTATAGCACACTTAATTAAGTACAGCTCTGACTGAGTTTGTTCTGTTTTCAAGACCAACACAGATTATATAGAAGAAGGGAAATGTCCAGAAAGTAAGGTAGGTGGGCAAAGAATGCATGTAATCACATATCATTTAAAACAAGATCATCTTGAGAAATACTCAATACTGGAATTGTTGGAATAGGTAGAATAGATGCTCAGCATCAATTTCTCTTAGTAGGTACTTGTGATAGCCAATGCTGAGCCATATAATATCCATTTGTGCATCAGATGGGATAGATCGATCAGTGGTGCAGTTGTTAGAATACAGTATTGGAGGAAAACTCTGCCCATAGCCTGGAGTTTGATCCTGACCAGCTCAGGGTTGACTTCCACCCTTCCGAGGTTGACCCAGATTGTTGGCGGAAATATATGCTGACAATGTAAAACAGTTAGAAAGTGCTGTAAAGCACTATGAATCAGCATATAAGTCTAAGTGCTATTGCTATTCAACATCTGAATTGTAACAGTAAATCAAACGGACTCAATATCATTGTACTATGACATGTAAAAAAAACACCTCATCATCATCAGACCACTGTAGATTTGTCTGATACAAACTGAATTATTTGGATTTTGAGAAAACTCTAGAAAAAAACATTCAAATTTATTATTTATTTATTTATTCAATTTTATATACTGCCCCCTCTCCCAACGGGACTCGGGGTGGTGTACAGCCGAGTAAAAACAACACACTTATAAATACAATTTTAAAATGGAGTTAAAATGGATTAAATTAGTGGCTGAATACAATAGGACCAAAACTAAACAAGGGAAAATTTAAAAATTACAACCGTTAAAAACCAATTTAAAAACCCTATCAGTAACTCTAGGCCAGACCGGCTTGGTGGAAAAGATGGGTCTTCAGCGCGCGACGGAAGATTCGTAGGTCAGGGATAGTTCTCATCTCGGGGGTAATTCATTCCAGAGGGAGGGTGCTTCCACAGAGAAGGCCCGGACCCTCGGGGTCGCCAGCCGGCATCATCCAGCTGACGGCACCCCGAGGAGGCTTGCCCTGTGAGAGCACACTGGCTGATGGGAGGCCGATGATGGCAGCAGGCGGTCCCGTAAGTACCCAGGTCCCAAGCCATAGAGCGCTTTAAAGGTAACCATTAACACCTTGAATCGCACCTGGAAGGCCATCAGAAGCCATTGCAGCTCGCGCAGGAGCAGTGTAACATGGGAGCTCCGAGAAGCCCCCAAAACCACCCACGTGACCGCATTCTGCACCAGTTGAAGCCTCCGGATGCTCTTCAAGGGGAGCCCCATGTAGAGAGCATTGCAATAGTCTAGGCGGGAGATGACAAGGGCAGATGTGACCGTGCGGAGTGCATCCTGATCCAGAAAGGGCCGCAACTGATAGATCCTACAGACCTATCAAAAAGCCCCCCTGGCAATGGCTGCTATATTTATTTATTTATTATTTATTATTCAGATTTCTATACCGCTCCCTCTCCCAAAAAGGGACTCGGGGCGGTGTACAGCCTACTAAAAACACACAGAATAAATACAATTTAAATACAATTTAAAACTAGATTAAATAAGCAAATCCGGCTGCATCCCATCCAACTACAATTCAGACATTTAAAATCCGGGATTGATTAAAAATTTAAAAAGTATAAAATTTAACAATTAAAACCCAAATAAAATTTAAAACCCATAGACCATTTACAGGGCCAGGCCGGCCTGCTTGAAAAATAGGGTCTTAACTGCGCGCCGGAAGGTCAGGATGTTCGTCATGGCCCGTATCTCCGGAGGGAGATCATTCCACAGGGAGGGGGCTCCCACAGAGAAAGCCCGCACCCTTGGGGCCGCCAGCCGACAACGATCAGGCGGCGGCACCCCAAGCAGGGCAACCCTGTGAGAGCGTACTGGGCGGTGGGAGGTTGTTGATGGCAGCAGGCGGTCCCGTAAGTACCCAGGTCCCGAGCCATGGAGCACTTTAAATACCATCAGTACCACCTTGAATCGAATCCGGAAGGCCACAGGAAGCCAGTGCAGCCTGCGGAGAAGCGGTGTTACGTGGGAGCCCCGAGGGGCACCCACGATCACCCGCGCGGCTGCATTCTGAACCAGCTGCAACCTCCGGAGACTCTTCAAGGGGAACCCCATGTAGAGAGCATTGCAATAGTCCAAGCGGGAGATAACGAGGGCGGAAGTGACTGTGCGAAGTGCGCCCAGATCCAGAAAGGGCCGCAACTGGTGAAACAGACGAATCTGACAAAAAGCCCCCCTGGCGACGGCTGCAATATGTTCTTCCAAAGACAGCCGTATATCCAGGAGGACACCCAGATTGCGCGCCCTTTCCATGGGGGTCAAAACCTCTCCCCCCACGGCCAGCGAAGGAACAAGCCGGCTGTATCTGAGCGCAGGAAACCACAGCCACTCGGTTTTGGTCGGGTTGAGACGAAGCCTGTTACGACCCATCCAACTCCGCACGGCCTCCAGGCACCGGGTCATCACTTTGACGGCTTCGTTGGGGTGGAGATGTACAGCTGAGTATCATCAGCGTACTGATGGAACTCCACCCCGAAGCCACGGATGATCTCACCCAGCGGCTTCACATAAATGTTGAACAGCAGGGGCGAGAGCACCGACCCCTGGGGCACCCCACACAGTAGGGGCCTCGGGGCTGATCTCTGCCCCCGTCAACACAAATTGCGAACGGTCGGAGAGGAAGGAGGCGAACCACCGTAACACGGTGCCTCCCACCCCCAACCCCTCCAACCGCCGCAATAAGATACTGTGGTCGACAGTATCAAAAGCCGCTGAGAGATCTAACAGGACCAGGACAGAGGAACAACCCCTGTCCCGAGCCCTCCAGAGATCATCCACCAAAGCGACCAACGCCGTCTCCGTGCTGTGCCCGGGCCTGAAACCCGATTGGAGGGGGTCGAGATAACTCGCTTCATCCAGGTACTGCGGGAGCTGACGTGCCACCACACTCTCAACAACCTTCGCAACAAAGTGAAGGTTGGAGACTGGACGATAATTTGATAATAATGCTGGGTCCAGGGATGGTTTCTTGAGGAGGGGCCAAACCACCGCCTCTTTCAAGGCGGCGGGTAACAGCCCCTCTCAAGGAAGCGTTTATAATACCCTGGAACCAGCCTCATGTCACCTCCCGAGTGGCCAAGACCAGCCAGGAGGGGCATGGGTCCAGCAAACAAGTGGTGGCATTAAGCCCCCCCAGTATCCTGTCCACGTCCTCCAAGGTAACAGGATCGAACTCAACCCAATTGACTTTGCCGATATCCACCCCCGCCCCCCCGCCCGGAGATGCCCAGTCGGAGTCCAGCTCATCCCGGATCTGAGCGATTTTGTCCTGCAGAAACCTAGAAAACTCCTCAGCCCGCCCCTGCAAGGGATCCTCCCGCGCTCCCACCTCCAAAAGGGAGCGGGTCACCTTAAACAGGGCGGCTGGGCGGTTTTCCACAGACGCAATAAGGGTGGAGAGGTAGGACCTCCTCGCCATCCTTATCACCACTAAATACGTCTTAATATAAGATCGTAGTAGTGTTCGGTCAGACCCAGAGCGGCTAGCCCTCCAACTACTCTCTAGGCGTCTTTTCCGGCGCTTCATCTCCCTTAGCTCCTCAGAAAACCAAGGAGCCACCTGGGATCGGCACCGGGTCAGAGGCCGCAAGGGCACGACCCGGTCAAGGGCCCCAGCAGCCACCCTATCCCAGGTGGCGACCAAGCCCTCAACCGAGTCGTGTGTGTGAGCTTCGGGAAATGGCCCAAGCTCCGTCAGGAACCTATCTGGGTCCATCAGGCGCCTGGGGCGGTACCATTTTAATGGTCCCGCCTCCCTGCGGCCAGGGGGTGCGGAACGGAAGTCGAGCTTCAGGAGCGAGTGATCAGTCCATGACAGGGGTTCTACAACTATATCCCCTACACCCAGATCACTCTGCCACTGATCAGAGACAAAAAACAAATCCAGGGTGTGACCTCCCAAGTGAGTAGGGTCCCGAATTAACTGGGTCAGGCCCATGGCTGTCATGGAAGCCATGAACTCCTGAGCAGTCCCCGAGGCACCGCCGGCAGAAGGCAGGTTGAAATCCCCCATGACCATAAGTCTGGGGGTCTCAACCGCCACGCCGGCTATGACCTCAAAGAGCTCAAGCAGGGCCGATGCCACATAGCAGGGAGCCAGGTATGCGACCAACAAGCCCATCTGTACCCTGGGACCGAACTTCACGAGAAGAGACTCACATCCGGTCGTCTGAGAAACAGTGGATTCCCTCGGACACGGATCCTCCTTAATAATCACCGCAACCCCCCCTCCCCTCCCCTGGGCCCTCGGCTGATGAAAAACCCGAAACCCGGCTGGGCACATCTCCACCAGAGGGACTCCCCCCTCTTGGCCCAGCCATGTCTCGGTAATACCCACCAGGTCCGCTCCCCCCTCACAAATCAAATCATGGATGAGAGGGCCTTATTAATGACGGACCTGGCGTTACATAACATCAGCCGAAAGCCCAGGGCCCGATTGCTCAGACCACCCGGGGAACGGGACATAACAAGGGGGTCGGAGCGCGCCACAGCAGACAAACAGCGGGGGCGTGCTCCCGGTACAAAATATGGCCCCCTATAACCGCCAAATCTGCCTCTCCCGCTCACCGTACTAATAGCTTTAATTTCACCCTCCCCGGAACAGCCCCCCATCCTCAATACAGCCCCATCCGAACCCAGATCCTCCCGGCAGCGCTCAACCCACGGCCCGGTCCCAGCCCCAGGCGGGTTGTCCCCCAACCCCCGCCCGGCCACCCCTAACCCCTTTAAAAATCTGGTTAAAAATTTCAAACAACCCTCCCTCATACGCTTCCTGCGGCCCCACCATCTCTCCGGATCCCAAGATCCGTCCTTGAGACAAGGCTTAGAGAGGTTAGAGGGCCATATGATCTTCTAATGACAGCCGTACGTCCAGGAGGACACCCAGATTGCGTGCCTCTCTGTGGGGGTCAAAATTTCTCCCCCCATGGCCAGCGATGGAGTTAGCTGGCTGTATCTGGGTGCCGGAAACCACGGCCACTCGGTTTTGGCCGGGTTGAGTCGAAGCCTGTTTTGTCCCATCCAGCCCCGCACGGCTTCCCGGCACCGGGTCATCACTTCAACGGCTTCGTTGGGGTGGCCTGGGGTAAAAATATATAACTGAGTGTCATCAGCATACTGATTGAACTGTACCACAAAACCACGGATGATCTTACCCAGCGGCTTCACATAAATGTTGAACAGCAGGGGCGAGAGCATGGACCCCTGAGGTACCCCGCAAATCAGGGGCCTCGGGGCCGACCTCTGCCCCCCTGCCAACACAAATTGTGAATGGTCGGAGAGGAAGGAGGAGAAGCACCATAACACGGTGCCTCCCACCCCAACCCCCCAGCCATCGTAATAAGATACTGTGGTCGACAGTATCAAAAGCCGCCGAGAGATCTAACAGGACCAGAACAGAGGGACAACCCCTGTCACAGGCCCTCCAGAGATCATCCACCAACGCGACCAATGTCGTTTCCGTGCTGTGCCCAGGCCTAAAACCTCATTGGCACGGATCTAAATCTAACTTCATCCAGGTGCTGAGTGAGCTGTCGTGCCACCACACTCTCAACAGCCTTCGCCACAAAGCGAAGGTTGGAGACCGGACGATAGTTAGATAATAAGTTGGGTCCAGGGATGGTTTCTTGAGGAGGGGCCTCACCACCGCCTCTTTCAAGGCGGCCGACAAAAGCCCCTCACTCAAGGAAGCGTTAATAATACCCTGGAACCAACCTTGTGTCACCTCCTGGGTGGCCAAAACCAGCCAGGAGGGACACGGATCCAGTAAACATGTGGTGGCATTAAGCCCACCCAGTATCCTGTCTACATCCTCGAGGATCACAGGATTGAACTCTCCCCAAATGACCTCCCCGAAATCCGCCCCTGCCCTCCTGTCCAGAGTTGCCCAGTCAGAGTCCAACCCATCCCGAATCTGAGCGATTTTGTCCGGCAGAAAATTTAAAAAATCCTCGGCCCGTCCTTACAGAGGATCCTCCCGCACTAAATAAATAAATAAAATTGGCAGGCTCTAAGAACAGACATGCTATCACAGTGGCAGATGAAAATAAATTGAAAAAAATTAATAGGACCAAACTACTTCTATATTATTCACAAAGTAGGCCTCTTGTCACTATATTCTGTAAGTTTTGCAGGATTCCAGACAAGCTGTACACATACCTGTAATCCATATGTATGATTACAGGGAAAACAACAAAGTAATTATGGCTTATTCATAGTAGTACCATTGTAGTTTATACTTCTAAATATAATTCTTTCCAATACTGAATTTACTGTACTCATTACTGGTGTGGTCATTAATAGTCAGAGATAGTGTTACTCTAGGTCAGTGAATAATCACTGTGGTCTCGTACCAAGTTTACAATAAGAATATGTTTGTGTGGGACAGATCTGAACTGCTCTACTTGATTACTATAGGCCATTGATTTTACTTTGTACATTTTAATGACTATTAGACTAATGTCTATGTAAAAGATTTTGCTGTGTTTTGCACTACATGAAGATTTAGTCACGAAACAGGCTGAAAATCTCACAAGAAAGGCCTTAAGTGGCCTATATGTTTCTTCCCATATTGCTATCTAATTTTATTCTCAACTGTATGTAGAACCATTCATCCAGTTTATTATATTTTCAAACAGAGAATATGTTGTTGTTATTATTATTATTACACAGTGAGACAGATGTTCAGACTGAGTTTGGCATTTTTGTCTACCTATTGAGTACCAAGAACCTGGGATAGGCAAATCTGGATATTTGATGGTGTTACAGATATCGCTGCAGGATGGAAGCTGTTCCAAGTAAAACTGCCTTCTGCAATTGACTGATAGGAAATTTGTCAATGCCTATGGTGTTCAAGTGGTACTCCAGTTGTTTTGAGACTACACCCAAGGCTCCTATTACTATTGGTACTACCCTTGCTTGCCTTTCCCATAGTCGTTCTATTTCTATTTGTAGGTCTTTGTATTTTGTTAGCTTCAGTTCTTTCTCTTCTATTCTGCTGTCTCCAGGCACTGCCACATCCACTATCCACTGCAACACCCATTATTATTATTATTATATTATACACAAAAAACAACAGTGTACAAAGCAAAAGAGATAACTATCCTGGGTCGTATCACAAATCACTAGTCAAACACTTCCCAAGTGTTTAGGACTGCTAATGCTGCTGCCGATGATGTATCGGTGGATTATGTGAGCAGATCCTAGTAAGGTGGCCTTCTGCAGCTGACCAATGGTGATTTTGTCAGCGCCAATTGTTTTCAAGTGCTTGCCTAGGTCTTTAGGCACAGCACCCAGTGTGCTGAGTACCACTGGAACCACCTGCACTGGTTTATGCCAGAGTCTGCAGTTCGATTCTCAAGTCCTGATATCTGGTGAATTTTTCAAGTTGTTTCTCGTTCATTCTGCTGTCACCAGATATGGCAATGTCGACGATCCACATTTTTTTCATATATATATATAATTATATATATATAATGATTCATATATATATAATTTTTATCTTGCCTTTATTGCTTCATAAGTATTTCAGAGCAGCAAACATACCTAATATTCCTTTCTCCTCCTATTTTCTCTATAGCAACAATCCTGTGAGGTAAGTTGGATTGAGAGAGAGAGAGAAGAGAGGAAGAATCGTTAGTGCTAGAATGGAGTGAGGTTTGTTCTCATTTTACATACTAGCAGCTTGCCCTGTCACTGTTGGTGGGGGGTAGCCTTGGTGGTTCTAGCACAGATGTTACCTACTTTGGTAATGAAATGTCGGCAAGAAAACCAGCTCAGGGGAAACCAAGGATCCTATAGACTTAATAATTCTGCTACTAACAGGCAAATAAGATTTACCTCTTAGCTCAAGGAGACTCTTGTTAATACTAAAGAAAGACAGTATGGTTAATTTCTGAACCAATAATTGACTGGAATCCCATCCAATATTATGTAGGCATTTGGGGGAGATCTAGGCAACATAATTTATTGCATTATTTTCACACCAGTCTGTCCAATGCTATTAAAGAAGCAAATTAAATTCAGCAGAAAATATTTATCTAGGTTAGGGGAATCTTTCATTCCCAAAAGTAATTTTTGGATCTAGCTGGATATAGTAATAAACACTGGAAATATTAGGCATGAGAGGTAACATAGTATGATAAATCACTCCAGCATTGTGCTTATTGTTCATAGTGTAGTAACATTCATATGCACAATGCTAATAAAAATGGAATGCACTGTAATTTAAAAGTTTATGAAAACATTTTGAAATATTAGAAACTATATGTAGCCTTAACTCAATTTTAAACTGTTTTCTAAATAAACACATAGGGCTAGTAAAGAGTTTACTAATTAGTTACATCCTTCAAAAAGTATTTCCAGAAAATGTGGTTATTGCTACTGACTCATTCAGTTAAGTACAAGATGCTCAGTGATATTCAGTAAATTTCTTAAATGTATTTAAGATTTAATATTTAAAGGCAATATATTTTGCCTACAGCTGCATACAGCTTTCTATAAGAATTACCACTGAGTGATATTCAGTTTATACTTCCTAGCAGAAGCCAAAATTTCCAACAAAAGTTTAAGTGATCCATTAACACATTAATCAATAAAGTTATACATTCAAATGTTATCTTAGTTTTATACTTATGATCGCCTTAAATTTGTTTCTTTTTTAATATCCTGATTATGCACAGAAAAAGCAAGATTATTAGAAGGCAAGGTTCAGCTATTTTTCTGGGTAACAAATAACAAAAACAACAGCAACAACAGGAATCTTGAGACTTCTGTAATATTTTTAATGTAGGAATGCCATGTGGGAAGTCACACTTCAATCCACCAACTACTCCATCCCAAACACTGCTACTTTTATCAAAATAGCGATTTATGGGAAATTGGGAATTCAATTGCCATTCAGGAATGCCATGATCTGAGTAAGCCCTCCATAAATAGCTGATATGATTTTAAAAAGAATATCAAAATAGCATTCTTGAAGTATGTGCTTAATCGAACATATGATTTGATTCTGATGTACATTTAGATTATACTTATGTACTTTTTGTCTATGATGTGAGGTGAGCTACCAACATACTAGACAGGGATAGTTCTGTCTAGTTCTTGGCCTAATATCATATAGCCTTTCTGACACAATGATCTTTCCCTTCACTCATTGACAGCTGTGTTAAAACAATAATAAAAATAATATGGTGTCATGTCATTATTAAAATCCTTCCATACATCCTTATAGCTCTAAATGCCATCTTGGTGCAATGAGTACCCAGGGACCCTGATGTGTATATATAAGAATTTCAAATTAGAAAAAGTACTTTTAAATTCTTAAGAATTATGTTAGAAATGCCATGTTGTGTTCCCACTGTAATGCTACAACTGAATATTCGTCAATGTTCAATAAAAGCAAGAGCCTAGATTAGTATTTTTAATTAGAAGTTCAACTTAATCGTTCTTATGAATTAAGAATGTTTGAACTAGGGCTTTATTATATAACATGAATTAATTCCTTCAATCCTCTTGAAGAAAACTTGGGGAGGAAAAATTTCATCTAGATTCCTTTATGTCCCACGGCTGTGACCCCCCCTAAGATATAAATAGACATGTTGTTCAATCTACTGTATGACTCATTGTCAAGCAGAAATATAGTCTCTGATCAAGACTTTATGGCTGCTAACTATAGTGACAATTTCAGAGTTACCAAGTAAGAGAAGCATCTTCACACTGATCTGCAGCCCTTTGGGGTGGCAGTAGAGTCCTTTTACTCTACTGCCATATGCAGCTGATGAGGTTGAAATGGCCGATTCTGTATTGCCATGTTGCTTACACCTTAAAAAGGTACACTTAGATGAAATTGTCCCTGTGTTAGTTAAGTTTCCAAGAAAGTTGAAGGCATATCCATAACATAATCCTTGACTGCTGTGCACATTTTGATTTTACTATGATTTGTTTTTATTTCTTTTTAAAATTTGTTTTTAGTTTATTTGCTGCCCAAAGTCATGTTGAGATGGGCAACCATACAAATTGGATAAACAAATGAACATTATATAAAATTGTCCAAGCTGACTGATGACTGAAAGAAATAAAAGTTATGGCACGGTTTCGTGGTAAATATGTACATTGATTACACATTGCACATAAATATGTGTATCTACAAAAAAGGTATAGAGCAAGTGTCATATATTAACTGCCCATGTCCAATTATCTTTTCACCATTCTTTGTCATCTATTTTCATCAGCAAAACTTTACAACTTACTCTAGAATGTATGCTGAGTGGAGACTGAATAACGTTAGAGCACAGTCCATGCTTCAATAAGACCACTGAGAAAGCATCACATGTCTTGCTGTGCTGCTCCATAAACTAGATTTGGTACTCTGTTAATGTTCCCTCTCCTTGATAAATGTATGGATTTGCCTGAAATTAAGGTTATCTGCTTTTTATTACAGAATCAATCTACTGAAAACTCAAGGAAAGTTGCTAAATGCTACACAATCATGACTCTTGTTAAAAGATAATGGAGATGAATTACACATAAACTTGGATAATTACACCTTGTGTTAAAAGTGTGATATTAATATTTCTAACTAAATTCAATCTTTCTGAAATCTAATTTATTGTTGTAATTTTTTGGTCTATACCATATTATTATTATCTTTTTGAGCTTTAATCATGAATCAAATAAACATATAAATAAATACATGTAAGTACAAGATGATGAAATAATATTAAGTTGTGAATAAATAAGTGGACATGATTGCTTTACAGATATAAAAAGATATTACCTTGAAATATGAATGCACAAGTGCTATAATCATTTCACTGATATTGCCTGACAATGAAAACTTTCAGAAGATAACAAAAGGGATGGTGAAACAGAGAGATAAAAATGTGCCAGACAGAGAAAAAAATGATATCCCCATCCATTTGGGGTTGGCTTCATATATTGTTGCATGAGATGGGGTGCCCAATAGTGGCAATATAACCTTCATCAGAAAAAAAGGTCCACCCAAACTGAAGTGAAATAAATATAAAGATTTTGGAATGGTGCTGCTCATACCTCTGTTTCAGAGATGCTCAGACCTTCTCAGTGAGACTGCACAATTGGGCATTACAAATCTAATTACAAGTCACGCTGCGTGAGTAAACTCACAAAGGGAAAATCTAAATTGGCCACTTAAAGCCCCAACAGCGGGAAAAAACAGCTTGAGTACAGAGTACTATAGCTAGCTAACACGTTACCAAAGTATGTGACTACTACAATAATTTTCATTGGCACTTTTTCTAGCAGCCTTTTTTTTTGTTATCAGAATCTGCAGAAATTAAAATGCAGTATATAGATTATGACCACCTAAGACAAATATTTAAAATTAAATCAGATATATAACTATAATTTCTGTCACACAATGACTAAAATGCTCAGGTAAATTCTGAATTTGAATCTTACAACCCATGCCTAAGAGCTTATGATTTGAGAATTAACATTTAAAAAACAAGCTAGACAAATAACAACCATAAAAACCTCTCACAAATTCATGAGTACGTAACTAAAGACAGGTGTTTACATGCCAGAGTAAGAGCCAAAGCAATGGGATTCCAATTACCCAGGAGATAATATCACATTTTTCTTCTGCATTCCCAAAGAGCTATACATTCCTATATGTTTATTTCATTTTCAAAAATTTAAATAACTCCTATGGCCAAAATTACATATGTCCTAAAAACATACTTTCTGAAATGTTTTTTTCTATTCTGTAGTAACCATCTTTTCCTAGAAGGTATTCATCTGACATTTATGAATTTTTAAAAAAAATTTAACTAACTAACCTTTTTTTCTATCTTACCTTTTCTTTAGAAAGCCTGTATGGTATTAAAAGAATTAAGTTAAAAACTGGAAGCCCATGAGTTCTATTCTTTTCTTACTACAAAGCCAGCTGAATTACTTTGGATCAGTCTCTTTCTTTCAGCTCTAGCCATTGGCAAACCACTTCCAAAAATCTTGTTAAGAAAACGGCAAGGATTTGTCTGATATGAAGGCACAAACACTGCCCTCATCACTTTTCTTATACTTTTTCTATAGCTATTTTGGGTCTAGTGCAATTTTACATATATTCATTTTATCGTCATCTAATGTCTAAGTTCCCAAAAATCTTAGATTGCAATGCCAATTTATATCAATGTGTGTTCTACCTTTAAAATGATTTTGATCACGAAACTCCACAAGAGGAATAGACAATACCCTCTTTGCATTTGGACACCCATATCTTTTTGGAACTTCACAATACTGATTTTTAATAGTGGTAGTTTCCATGATTCCTTATTAAAACAAGGCAAAAATCCCTCTCACTCTGCTCTACAGAGTGCAAATCTTTAAAAAAGAATGCAAGAATACTTAAGTAAACCTACACTTTGTCCCAGGAAGGAGGAAAAAGAAATTAAGATAATCCCACTTCTCTTTAGAATAAGAGATGGAAGAAGGAAATTACAAGGCCTTCAAGATTCTGTTTTAATATCCTGGAAAAATAGAGTTGCAGTAGTCCTTATTTCCTGACATGGCCTATTTCAAAGTGATGACATCCTTAGTGAGACATAAATGGATTCTCACAGTTTCTGGCCCTTTAAATATGGTTTGCCTCTGTTTGAACAATGTGAAAAATTTCCTCCCTGAATGTGAAAGATATTTAAGAGGGGGTGGAGGTGAGGAGAACAACTGATTTTTCTTTGGGGTATACAATAAATGGCATACTATACTTCAAGTGCTTTTGTACCAGAAATTAAAAATAACCCTGTCAAGCATGTTTAGGTATGGTGCAGTTATCTCTGCGTTTTCATTACCCTGTAATATTTGTCACTAATTTTCAAATGACCTATCGCTTCACCTAAGGCAGGAAATCAAGCATACAGTAACATACAGTCTAAAGGTAAACATTTTAGAGGAGTTCAGAGAAGAATGCAAATACAGCTGTTTAGAACATGGATATTCTTTAACTGTAAGTCTAGCATTTGTAAACAGCATGGTTGCCTTTTAGTCCTCTACTTATTGCACAAAGGTAACAAATGTAATATATTAACATTTAAAATTGTTTTCAAATTGTAAATTTCATCCATAATTATTCTGAAAAGCATTATCCATTTAAATTAAGATGACTCAGGACACATTTATTAATTCATTAAAAGAAATGTAGATAACAAATTAAAAGTTGCACAATGCTTCAAATTTAAAGGCAATAAGGTGTTTTAGAGCACATATGGGTTTGCATGGAACACATGTCTGCAAACTCTTTAAACCAAATGCACTTTGTCCTGGCATAATGTGGCCACTGTAAAGGACTAAAATGTGATTCCAGGAAAAGATGCAGCTGCTTTAAAAAGCTGCAGACTAGGGCTCTGTGATAAGAGGTATTGTCTATACAGGTAGTCCTTGACTTACGACCACAATTGAGTCCAGAATTTATGTTGCTACAGTAAGTGAGAAATTTGTTAAGTGAGTTTTGCCCCATTTTACAATTTTTCTTGCCCCATTTGTTAAATGAATCACTGCAGTTGTTAAATTAGTAACACGGTTGTTAAGTGATTCTGGCTTTCCCATTGACTTTGCTTGTCAGAAAGTCACAAAGGGTGATCACATGATCCTGGAACACTGCAAATGTCATAAATATGAACCAATTGTCAAACATTTACATGTAAATCACATGACCACGGGGATGCTGTGCAGGTTGTAAGTGTGAAAAATCATCATGTCACTTTTTTCAATGCCGTTGTAACTTTGAATAGTCACTAAATGAACTGTTTTAAGTCAAGGGCTACCTGTATTAGATAACAACCGTTTTCCTAATTCTATTCCTTTCTTTTATTTAGAATTGGGAAACTGAATCGTAGAGTGCCAAGGAACAGATTTAACCTTTGGCTGTTCTGTCGTGTCTCAGTTGTTTTGGTGCTCAGTAGTGCCTTGAGCTCTGTTTTAGGGAGAGTAGGATTAAAGAGTAGGAAAGCGCTGTAAAACAAGTTACGCTCTTATTCTGCAGACAGGCAATCAGAGAATGGCAGGAGGTTGGTGGGGAATTTATTAGATTTTTTAAAATCCCATCTTTATTACTGGTGGGATCCAGGAAGAGCCTTTTCTGTTATGTTCCTTGTCCTTTGGAATATTATCCTGGTAGAGAGGAGGTTGGCTCCCATATTTCTGGCCTTTTGGAAGAGTGTTAAAACCAGGTTCTGCTAGTTGGCTGAGAGACTGATAGAGGCACTTTATGTTGAGAGTAGCTGACTGGGTAGAAAGAAAATCTCCACCACCTTGTTGCCTGTTCTCCTGGTTTTGAGACTCTTATTTAATCTTCTTAATTTTAATTGTTTTGTACGGTCTTTTTTTTACCTTTTTATCATTCTGTAAACTGCCCAGAGCCACTACAACAATGAGATGGGTAGCGTATAAATTTAATAAAAATAAATATATAAAATTATTTTTATAATTAACTCAAGGTGACAAATATACTTAATACTCCTTTCCTCCTCTTATTTTCTTCACAACAACCCTGTCAGATGGGTTGGGTTGAGAGAGAGTGACTGGCGCAAAAGTCACCCAGCCAGTTTTCATAATGAAGGTGGAACTAGAAATCAAAATCTCCTGGTTTTCTAGGCCACCCCCTTAACCACAACAAACTTTCTCTCATCTTCCCCTTTTAGTCTCCTGCAACAGAGGGTCGGCTAAGGATAAGTGGTGGAGGAACCATAATTAAATTACTCTTCCTCAGTACTTTTTAGCATGCCTGCTTCCTTACCTAATCAAGCTATGCTGCCATGCTAGCCCTCATCCAATCCTACCTATGGATTCAACTTCAAGCAGTCATCTCTGCCAGCCTCCAGGGCTTAGCTTGAGCAGACAAACAGACTTGATTATTGCATCACAGCAGCACATGAGCAAATAAGAACCTTGGCTGTATAGAATGTAGCTAAATGGAATGCAAGCAACAAAAGTATAGAAGGTGAAGCCCAGGCCTCTGGTTGGAGGTTGTGAGCTCTTTGTTCAATCAACCCACAGGGCACCTGTCTTTTCCTTGAAAGACAAAGAACTAGTTCACAAGAATTAGACCAAAGTTGGGTTGGGTTGACATACCCTTGCTTTATATGTACTCCTGTATGCTCTGATGTATCCTTTTGCCTTCAAAGCTGAATTGTGCCCTGTCCTAATAGCATCTTTGAATTAATCAAATGAGCTAAGCAGGGAGTATTTTTTATGAAGTAAACTAAAGAACAAACATTAATATCACAATGCATGCAAGAAATCGAGGTGGAAAGAGCCACTGTAAAGTTATTTATAATATTGTCTTTCATTCAGCCTGAAAACCCAAATATGAAAGGCTAGTCACCTTCTAGGATTTTGGTAGTATATAAATTAAAGAAATAAAAAAGGAAATACATTTAATGTGTATAATTAAATATTACACACATTAAATACATTTGATGGATATTTGGATTCTCTAACTTGACAGTGCTTCATTTGAATGATATTTTTAAAAGTGAAAAGAAGAAAAAATGCATTCCTGTATAGTCAGTAGTATATTTTCAATGGCTGATCCAATGAAAAAAAATCCACAAATTCTGAACTTCCAACTTCTGAGCTTTAACAGACAGATTATCATCCATTAATTTTTAGCACAAAAAACATGGTTGTCAGAATGTGTGATTTAGTCTTCAATAAACTAGACTATAACTCTTCTAAAAGAAATCACTAAGTGTCTGAAGCATATTTAAGTTGAAAACTTGAAGAGGGCGCTCAAGAATGCAGTTTTTCTGTCCTTGATCACTATACTCCTTTTGTAGATATTGCAGTCTGAAAGAGGAGACTCCTCTATTTGAGGAGGCTCAATAAATGAATGAATGAATGAATGAATGAATGAATGAATGAATGAATGAATGAACGAATGAAAGGTTCATAATGAACTGAAGACTTGCTACAAAGAGAGGAAGCCCTCAGCAGACAGCCTGTCTTTTCATATGAAAAGCAAGGGGAAAAATGACTGTTCCCTTCCTTACGTATAAAACTCACACATGCTCCTTCTTGCCTAAATAGGGGCTAATGAAAGAAAGTACTAGTTAGAGTAGAAATCTAGAAAGTAGTTAAGAGTAGAAATGAATAACAAAAATAGATATTCGAGGCATTTTGATTCTGAAAACAATTGGAAAGAGAAGCAATTACAGCTATGGTTTCTATAATCTATAGAAAGGTGAAAGGTCAGTCTGGAAAATTTAACAAAAGAAAAAAACCTTAAGGGAGGATTCAATCAGTCTGAGTATGTTTTTATAGCTTCATTTTTTAAAAAGTGCTATTAATTAAAGTACTTTATTTTCTATTGGCAAGAAATGTACCTTTATGCATAGCAAATTCATTTATAGCCTGAACTTGGAATGTGCAGCTAATGATAAAATATGTATATAGCACTGTCAAGAGCCATATTTAGAATATTGCTAACTAATTCTCAAGAAGATTGGAGTATGAGCTCCAATGGAAAGAAGAACAAAAATTACCTGCAACCACAGAACTCAAGCAATAGTTGAATACTGGGAATATGAAAATGGTGTTTACAAATAATTGTCAGAAGTTTATCTTCTGCAATAGTATTTTATTTCAACAGAGTTTTAGAAACAAAGATCCAGGCTAATTCAAAATACATAAGCTTCATGAAGTTTAGTTCAATTTTACTTTAGAAAGAATTGATTTAACAGGCAAACTACAGACCTAGAATAGCACAATTTAATATTTGGAACATCAGTTAGTAATACTCCATTTAAACAATGGCAGATGGGTATTTCTCTGTTTATATGGCAAGAAACCCCCCCCCCCCCCAAGAATTGAATGTAAACTACTGCAAAATGTTAAGGAAAAAAGAGGCTTGGATTTATCAGATTTGAAATTGTATTTTGGTACTTGTTTAGTCTGGCTCAGAGAGGGTGAATCTCCAAATAAGAAGCTACTTGACCTAAAGCAGAAATGTCAAATTGGTGGCCTGCAGGCTGGATGCAACACATGCAGGCCACACCCACCCAGGCTCCGCAAAGGCAAAAAACATTGCAATACATCACGTGACACGTTTGACACTCGTGATCTAGAGCAGGGGTCACCAACCTTTTGGACCTCAGGGACCACCAAACTCATAATTTTAGATCCCAGGGACCACTAACTGGTTCTGTGGGCATGGCCTAATTTGTAGGTGTGGCTTGGTGGTCATGTGACTGGCTGGGCATGGCTTGTATGTAAATATTATAAATATTTATATAAATATTGAATTTTTTATAAAAAAAGAGCAACTTTTACCCAAAATCAGGCAAAGCAGGCAGGAAGATTGAGTTGCTCACAGAATCACAGATTCATTCAGAAATCTATCTATCTGCCATTGGCTAGCTCAGTTTGCCACATAAAATTTGCTTGCAAGCAAACTCACAAAATTAACTCACAACACACCCTGTATGTAAATATTGAGTTTTTTATTTTAAAAAAGCAACTTTTATCCAAAATCAGGCAAAGCAGGCAGATTGAGTTCCTCACAGAATCATTCAGTGATCTATCTAATCTATCTACCATCGGCTAGCTCAGTCTCTCAGATTTGCTTGCCGTGAGTCTGCACTGAATTTGCTTGCAAACAAACCTTCAATCCTAAGGGAGGTTCAGCTGTGCTTAGTTAGAAAGCAAGAAATCTAACCATTTCTTGCTTCCTAGCTAATCTAAATCTCCCAGTGCAGCAGAACAGATGATGGTCGGAAAAAGGAAAAATAGCAACTTAGCAGACAAGCTTGCCAGGTAAGGAGTTAGTGGGCGGGGAGGGTTTCTGCGGGCCATGTGGGCTGAGCAGCCTTGTGTTTCTGTGCAGCCTGGATTAATTACTTTGGGGGGGTGCTCTGGGGGTGAGATTTCTCTGAGGCCCACCAAAATTTTCTCACAGCCCACCAGTGGGCTGCAGCCCACCGGTTGGCGACTGCTGATCTAGCGAGCCATGATGGCACGGTTATTTATGTATGACAAAGTTAAAGTAAATATCAGTTTTAATAACCATTTTATTAGACGTGCCATCCTAATAGTTTGGAATAAGTATAAAACAAGATTTTCTGTGAAGATGCCTCTTTCGGTCTCACCTCAGGAAACTTTTTTTAAAAAGAAATGGTGGCAAAGCCAGACTGGTGGACTTATGGTCAAATAATCTCTCTTAATTTTGGTGATACTATCCTCAAATCTAAAGAGCAGTTAGAATCAGAAGGATGTGTCTGCCATTGGTTTACATATTTATAATTGAAAGAAAGATTTAAATCAGACAGAAAGAGTTATGGCTTAGACTTCGTGAAAAATGAACTAGAAGTCTTACAGCATAGTAGTGATGAACATATTATTGCTGAGGTCTATAAATCATTATTGAATTTGAATTTGGAAAAAGGAATATGTAAAACATTACATTATTCAGTGGACAAGAAACTTTGTATATAATGTAATGCTTGAAGAATGGGAGAACCTGTGGATGAAAAGTAACATTTACACTAAATTATAACCTAAAAGGATACTTTTATAAGATGATATATCATTGATATTTAACACCAGATAACTTGTCAAGAATGTAAAAAAGGTATTCCAAATGAATGTTGGAAATGTAAATGTAAAGAAGGGACCTTTTATTATTTATGGTGGACATGTGACAAAACAAAGTAATATTGGAGTAGGATTCACATCTTAATACAGAAAATTCTCAAAGTGAATATAAAGATAAAACCAGAAACTGTTCTTTTGGGTTTAATGGAGAAGACTTGGGAAAACTATTTAGAATGTTAATGTTATATATGTTGACAGCAACAAGATTACGGTTGCACAAAAATGGAAGGACATTTTGATTCCCACAATGGATGAATGGATGCAAAAGTTGATGTAAGTTAGCAGAAATGGCTAAATTGACTTCTTCAATTAAAAAAAAAAACACAATTACTTTTGTTTCTCCTTGGAAACTGCTTCTGGACTTTGTGCTTAAGATGGCAATATGTGAAATTTTGATTTTCGGTTTTACCAATTAGCTACGTTTGTTGTTATAAAAATGGCTAGTTTATATTACTCCGTAAAAGTAAAAAGTTGAGGTTTGATGCTATTATCTTATTCTACTGCACCAAAGGGAATCAGAAGTCAACACATTTTCTTACTTTTTTCTCTTTTCCCTATTTTTCCCTTCTCCCACCCTTATTTTTTTTCTATTTTCTTGTATTTTATATTATAAACTAATAAAAAAGAAATGTCAGTTAGGCAAAATTAGCAGTATCACTAGTTGCTTATTAAAGTAAGCTGGCAACAGTCAGATAAACTATGCAGTATCAGGGGCATGAGTGGAAACTTAATACTGTACATAAAATGACAGCAGAGCATGCATCCTTACAGGCTATCCATGGACTCTATAAGTAGTTTAGATTTTATCTAATTACCTCTGAAGAGCTATTATGCAATTTCTTATCAGTTAAGTTGTGAGTCATTATTATTTGCAGTTATCAAAGGCACATCTGGTCAGGGTTTTCACCTCACTTTTTCTGGAATATCAAGATAAATGTGGGATGGAAAGGATATTAAATTTCCAGAGTTGAATAGTTCAATAATAATCTATTGATGCATGGGGAGGGGGAAGGAGATTACTTTTCCATCAATTCAAATTGTTTCTGAAGGCATCCAATAAAAGTTACCACTCTGTAATGTTTATAACATGAATAGAGCAGTGGATTGATTGTATTGGCAACAAATCATCTTGAACATTAATGGAATTTAAGCAGCTTTATTGCATATAAGTAGTCCTTGAGTTACGACAATGTTGAGTAGTGATTCTACATGTTGTTTTTCCATACAGCTTCAGATTGTCATGTAAAGAGGTGCGATATCCATGACCTGACTTTTTCAATATTGTTGACAGAGGAAGCAATGCAATAACAAGTAATGGTGATAATGAGTCTTCTTGAAAGATTCCTCTCTTGATATTAGCCTCTTCCAATCTATCACCATTGACCAGCAACTGTGTCATTCATTGTGCCATTGATATCTGCGCAAAGTTTCTGATGTTTTTATTTATTTATTTTTATTTATTTTTGTCAATTGCTTACAACATAATAGGTATAAGTAAAAACATAGTTATGAATACATGGATACATATAAGAAAAGTAAGAGAAACAGTAAGACAGGGACGGTAAGCACGTTGGTGCGCTTATGCATGCCCCCTACAGACCTCTTAGGAAAGGGGTGAGGTCAATAGTAGACAGTATAAGGTTAAAGTTTTTGGGGTTTGAGGAAGAAACTACAAAGTCAGATAGAGTATTCTAGACATTGATCACTCTGTTGCTGAAGTCGTATTTCCTGCAATCAAGTTTGGTGTGATTAACCTTGAGTTTGTATCTTTTTATTAATGCCTGTTATTTCTAGGCACAATTATCCAAGGAATTGAATGCCTTCTTGTAATAAATCCAAACTACATTCAACTTGGTCTTCTTTTTCTTGGAGTTGATTACTATTTCTACTACCACTAGTAGTAGTATTATAATTACTATATGTACACTCCAATTTGAAGACATAGCTGGAAGTTATTTAGCTGGTGTTGGTCTCCATATGCATAAAGTTCTTTCTGAGAATCTAAGATGTTGTAATGTATTGATGTAGTATATAAATGATCCAAGTAGTGTAGCTTTTTGTAATTGATGGATGGAAATGTTATCAGTGCGCAGAGCTTCTAAGTGCCACCCAAGATTTTTTGGTATGGTACCCAGAATTTTGAATAGAACCATCACAGCCAGTTTATGCCATAATCTTTCATTTCAATTTAAAGATCTTGATATTTTGTGATCTTCTCCAATTCTTTGTCTTCTATTCTACACCCCCTTTTTGTTATAGTATGTTGCCCATCTTCCAACAACTCTGGGTGGCTCACAACAATCAAACATAAAAAAAAAAGAAAGATAAAAGATGGTAAATAAGCACAAACATCAGATGGCATGAAATGAGGGGCCTCTCCCCCTCTCCCTTGCCAAAGGCCTAATCTTCACAGTTGTTCTAAACAATAGCAAAGTGGGGGCCATCCAAATCTCAGGGGCAACCTCGTTCCAAAGGGCAGGTGGTATTATGGAGATTACTTCTGGGGTTTCAATAGATAACATTGTTTAACTAACGGCACTTGGAGAATGCCAATTCTAGCAAGATTGAATCAGCTCAACTTTAGGAAAAATTACAACTGCAGAAAAAGAAATAGATCTTGATTGTTATCAGGATATCTTATGTATTGGTTGTAACATTGGAAAAGTAATATTGCACAATCCTGGTTCAGGAAGCTTTTTAAATAAATTACTAATAGAACATCACAACAGTTGCAGAAATATGTGTTATTATGACAGAGATTCCGGGATATCTTATAGCAGCGGTCGCCAACCGGTGGGCCGTAAGAAAATTTTGGTGGGCTGCAGAGAAATCTCACCCCCAGAGCACTCCCCAAACCAATTAATCCAGGCTGCACAGAAACACAAGGCTGCTCAGCCCACATGGCCCATGGAACCCTCCCCGCCGGCTCACTCTGTACCCGGCAAACTTGTCTGGTTAAGTTGCTATTTTTCCTTTTTCCGACCATCATCTGTTCTGCTGCACTGGGAGATTTAGATTAGCTAAGAAGCAGGAAATGGTTGGATTTCTTGCTTTCTAGCTAAGCACAGCCAAACCTCTCTTAGGATTGAAGGTTTGTTTGCAAGCAACTTCAGTGCAGACTCACGGCAAGCAAATTTGAGAGACTGAGCAAGCCGATGGTAGATAGATAGATCATTGAATGATTCTGTAAGCAACTCAATCTGCCTGCTTTGCCTGATTTTGGATAAAAGTTGCTTTTTTAAAATAAAAAATTCAATATTTATATGCATGGTGTATTGTGTGTTAATTTTGTGAGTTTGCTAGCTAGCAAATTTTATGAGATTGCTTGCAAGCAAACTTTATGTGACAGACTGAGCTAGTCAATGCAGATATATAGATTTCTGAATGAATCTGTGATTCTGTGAGCAACGCAATCTGCCTGCCTGCTTTGCCTGATTTTGGGTAAAAGTTGCTCTTTTTTTAATAAAAAATTCAATATTTATATAAATATTTATAATATTTACATACAAGCCATTCCCAGCCAGTCACATGACCACCAAGCCACACCCACAAATTAGGTCATGCCCACAGAACCAGTTAGTTGTCCCTGGGATCTAAAACTATGAATTTGGTGGTCCCTGAGGTCCAACTGGTTGGCGACCCCTGTCTTATAGTAATATCTTGTATAGTTTATCAAAGAATTCCAAATACAGTGTGGAGCATACTTGGTCTCTCTCTCTCTTGGTTCTTGATTGAATAATTTTTGCTTGAAAATTGTATTAAAAATTGAATAATTTTTTGCTTGAAAATGTTAAATAATTGTGCAATTCTTTAACATTTTAACCTAAAGATAACACAACTGCAAATTATAGAGAAAAGACTGTTAAAATACAAATTGGTTTCTGAAAAAAAGTTCTAACAAATTATGACCTACACTGTTTCTTTTAAGCAATGAAAATAAACTTAAGACGCACTTGTTTGTATTAGAAATGACAATCAATTGGTGGGTACTAAGTGCTTTATTCAAATTTTTAAATGGCAGTTTATTTTTGTGACACACAAACCCAGGAGTTGCTCTCAACAAGCTGTATATATTTTGCTAACTCTTAGAGCTCATATAAACCTGGTACCTGAAAGAACAGAAAAAAACCTAATTAATGTAACACTTATGACAAAAACAACAAAAAATCATTAAAATGACAATAGAAGTTTTCAAGAGCTACTTCATTTACAGGAATGTTTCAGTGAAAAGAATGTCTAAGTCAATCATAAAATTACTTGATTAATAAAAGATGTGAGTAATGTACACTTGAAAATACTCAGACAGAAGTAGATATTCCCAATCAATGCCTGCCTTGAAGCTTAAGACCCACAACTTTGCATATTAAACACATTTTATTAGACTTTGAAAAAGCAATGGCAGTGACCTTTCCTCCATCTTGTCTCAGGGCAAATATTCCTATTCAACACATAGATCTAGACAATACACATACGTCTAGACAATGGAGAGAAAGACCTGTACATTGACTACCGTGCTGACTGTATCAAAAGTAAGTCACACAACCCACAACTCAGCATCCAACCCTACTTCAACCAATCCACCATCACCCAAGACTAGACACGCACGCCCCTAATTACCTCAATTCCAACTACAACTGGCCTTAAATGCAAGCACTCAATGCAAGAAGCCTTGTGAATAAAATACCTGAATTTCTCCTCTTACTAAATATGGCTAAATTCGACATCATATTTGTCTGTGAAACATGGCTCAACACATCTCTCCCTGACTCCATTACTACAGTAAGAGACTATCATGTTTACCGATCAGATCATGAAATCCGTAGAGGAGGCGGTGTTGCTATCTTCTATAAAAAGTCCCTACATCTAAAAAACATCCAAGTTACCTCCAGGAGCTTGCTCTTCCTGAGACCATCATCTGTGAACTGTCCTTAAATATCACATTTCGGTTCTTACTATGTTACAGAGCCCCTGATTATGACATTGAACATGTAAACAAGCTAAATTCACTACTAACATGGGCAACATCCTGCCCACATGCTTTTATCTTTCTTGGTAACTTCAAACTACTTCATATTAACTGGACCCTAAACGAATGTAAAACTGAATCCATACATGCAACCTTTTACAATGCTGTAACAAATCTGGGATTGGAACAACTAGTAACCAACAATACTAGACTTAACAACTGCCTCGATCTCATCTTCTGCAATAGTTTGAATCCATTTTATGGAATACAAATTAAAGAACCTTTTTCCAATAGTGACCACAACATGATTGACTTTTGTCTCAATGTATGTCCACACAAAAATCATTATAATGATGTGGTCCCCAATTACAACTTCAAAAAAAGGCAACTATGATCTTATAGATAACGATCTCTCATTCTTTGATTGCCAATTTCTATTCAATGGATGCAATACTGTTGAAGACCATTACAACATATTTTTACTGACCTCACCCCTTCTTAAGAGGCCTGCAGGGGGCGTGTATAAGCGCACCAATCCTGCCTACCATCCCTGTCCTATTGTTTCTTTTTATTTTTCTTATAAGTATCTATCTCATGTATTCAAAACTATATTTATTCTTATACCTGTATCTTGTAAGCACTTGACAAATCAAATAAATACTAAAAAAAAAAATACTAAAAAGTCAGAAGAATCATTAAACTATATGTATCAATAACAATTCCCAAAACTAGAAAAAACAGATTACCCATAACAATAAGAAAGCTTCAATACAAAAAGAGATCACTTTGGCGGAAAAACAAATCTGGTCACGTTGCCAAATTCAAAAGCTGATACAAAAATTTATGCTACCAGATAAAGACTGAATGCACCAATTATCACATTAAACAAGAGGAAAAACTTCTGCGCACCAATTCCATCCATACTTTGTACAATTTTGTAAACAACAAATTAAAAGACTCAAGATCCATCCCACCCCTGAAAGGACCTAATAGTAAAGACTGTAATGACAACACCATTAAAGCCAACCTCTTTAACACATTATTTGGCTCAATATTTGTAAACAGCAATGGATCATGCCCAGTATTTCCTAGTTGAACCACAGACAACTACAATAATCTAATACATACCATTTTACAGAAGACAATGTTGAAAAGGCACTACGCAATCTAAAATCATCTCTATCTATAGGACCAGATGAATATGTGCCTACTTCTTTAAAAAGCTATCCACTGCCATAGCTGAACCTCTAAGCATAATCTTTGAAAAATCTTTCAGGACCAGCTCCTTGCCAAACCTATGGTCACAAGCCATAGTTATCCCCATCTTCAAAAAGGGAGACTCCAGCAGTTGATAATTACAGACCAATCTCTTTATGCTGCGTCATGGAATCAATTATTAACCAATCCATTATCCTCCACTTAGAGACAAACAACTTACTGTCTAATAAACAATTTGGTTTCAGAAAAAAACTCGATCAGGGCAAAGCAATAGATGCAATCTACATAGACTTCTGTAAAGTCTTTGATTCAATGGTACACAGCAAATTACTCATAAAACTAAAATCTTATGGTATCTCTGGACACCTGCATAACTGGATAGAAGCATTCCTGTCAAACAGACAACAAATGGTCAAAATTGGGAGCATCCTATCAAATTCTGTACCTGTCAACAGTGGTGTCCTCCAAGGCAGTGTTCTAGGACCAACTCTCTTCATACTCTACATAAATGACCTCTGTGATATTAAGAGCAACTGCGTTCTCTTCGCTGATGATGTAAAGCTATTCAACACCACAGACAATACTGCTACACTTCAAAAAGACTTTGACTATTTATCAGAATGGTCAAACAAATGGGAACTTCAAATCTCAACAAATAAATGCTCTGTCTTACATATTGGCAAAAAAATCAGAAAATAAAATACAAGCTGAATAGTCAAGATCTTGTTGATGATCCAAACTCTGTCAAGGACCTTGAAGTACTCATCTCTAAAGATCTAAGTCCTAGAGCCCACTGTAACTACATAGCCAAAAAGGCATTAAGAGTTGTTAACCTAATCCTGTGTAGCTTTTTCTCTGGTAATATCACACTACTAATTAGAGCATACAAAACATTTTCTAGACCAATACTTGAATACAGCTTATCAGTCTGGAACCCACATTATGTATCTGATATTAACACAGTTGAGAAAGTCCAGAAATATTTCACAAGAAGAGTTCTCCACTCCTCTACTCATTGCAGAATACCTTATGCCACCAGACTCCAAATTCTAGACCTAGAAAAACTAGAACTACGCCGCCTTTGGTCCGATCTAAATATAGTATATAAAATCATACGCTGCAATGTCCTACCTGTCAATGAATACTTCAGCTTCAACCATAACAACACAAGAGCACACAATAGATACAAACTCAAGGTAAACTGCACCAAACTTGATTGCAGGAAATACAACTTCAGCAACAGAGTGGTCAATGTCTGGAATACTCTACCTGACTCTGTGGTTTCTTCCCCAAACCCCAAAAACTTTAACCTTAGACTGTCTACTATTGACCTCACCCCTTTCCTAAGAGGTCTGTAGGGAGCATGCATAAGTGCACCAATGGGCCTACCATCCCTGTCCTATTGTTTCTTTTTATTTTTCTTATATGTATCCATTTCATGTATTCATAATTATGTTTATACTTATACCTATTAGCTTGCAAGTGATTGATAAATAAAATAAATAAAATAAATAGATGTCAACTCTGAAGCGAATCTGGCTGAAGCCATCTTGTGCTGCCTCAGTTACCACAAAGCCTGAGAGAGGGAAGGGAGTAGGGGAAGTAGATAGCCCAGGTAACGGTCAAAATAAAAAGTAACCAATGGCTGGTGAAGGAGAAGTCTGCCAGCTATATTCATTGGACAATGTGACTGGTAACACCTGGGATGGGGGGAGTTTTACTCTTTTAATTAGGGAAAAACCACAGAAACCTTTAGAGTTAGTTTTCATTGGCTGTGCCAATATGATGTATCCAAGGAATATGTTGTTTGAGGAATCTACCTGCCTCGGAGTTCTGTTTTCAGCGGGTGTGCTACTTGGAACACTGACAAGAAGGCAACCAAGGGTTTTTTCCCCCTCCATCCTTTCCATTCAGTTATTCCGGTGCATTCCTCTCATCTAGTTTTGTTCTCTCTTTTCCGTTTCTTTTATTTTCCAATGCAGCCCCCCCCCACCTTAATCTCATCTTGATCCTACTTCTTGAGGGTTGCTTCTGCTGGATGAAGAAAGAGAAAAGCATGTGGGAATGTGGCAAAATTATTTCAGTATGTATAGAGGCATAGGAAATCAATTTAAAAAATTGTTTATCTTACTGGCAATTAATTCTAACTGAAATATATGAATCCAGCTATTACTAATCTAGTTCTGGTTCATGCCTTCACTTGTTTGCAGATTATCTTCTGAAATGTCTAATCACTTACATACCCTCAAGTGTCTCTCTCACACTTATTTATTTATTTATTTATTTATTTATTTATTTAAACTTATATACCGCTCTCTTTCCCTGACAGGACTCAGGGCAGTGTACAGCCGATTAAAATACAACAACAATACAAAATTAAAAACAATTAAAATCAAATATAGTGACTGAAAGATAAAAACATATAAAGGGAATTAAAAAGACTAAAAACCAGATAAAGCCAGATTAAAAACCCTAAGAGAACCCTAGGCTTGGTGAAATAGATGAGTTTTCACCGCCCACCGGAAGGTCAGGAGATCAGGGATGGTCCTCATCTCCGGGGGCAATTCGTTCCAGAGGGAGGGTGCCCCCAATGAGAAGGCCCGCACCCTCAGGGTCGCCAGCCATCCAGCCGGCGGCACTCCGAGGAAACCCACTCTATGGGAGCGTATTGGCCGGCGGGAGGCCGATAATGGCAGGAGGAGGTCCCGTAGATACCCCGGCCCCAAGCCATGGAGCACTTTAAAGATGGTAATACCTTGAAATGTACTCGGAGGTAAGGGAGCCAATGCAGCTTGCGCAAGAGCGGCGTGACATGGGAGCCCCGAGGAGCCCCCAACACCACCCGCGCGGCCACATTCTGCACCAGCTGGAGCCTCCGAGTGCTTCTCAAGGGGAGCCCCATGTAGAGAGCATTGGCATAGTCTAGGCGGGAGATTACGAGGGCAGAGGTGATCCTATGGACCTGACCAAAAGCCCCCCTGGCGACGGCCGCCACATGATCATCCAACGACAGCCGTACATCCAGGAAGACACCCAGATTGCACGCCCTCTCTGTGGGGGCAAGAATCTCTCCCCACACAGCCAGCGATGGAACTAGCTGGCTGTATCGGGGTGCCGGGAAGCACAGCCACTCGGTCTTAGATGGGTTGAGCCGAAGCCTGTTCTGCCCTTATGCAGTTGTCAACCTTACCAGGACTGGTTTGAAACAGAGCTAAAAATACTAAGTTGGCTAAATGCATAGACTGCCCATTTTACAAGACTGTTGTTTATAAAGAGTATAAATAACCTATTCTTTCTGTTATAGGGAATTTATTTTAAATTTGAAAACATTTTCATTTCAGATAGATATATTGCTTCTCACAGTACCCAAAAAACAGCATTTTCATGAATAAAATTCTTAATTTCAGTCTTCAAATTTAATCTTTTAAAATCGTACAACATATTTAGAGAATTAATAATCTGAATGGACTGCCGAGAAAAATATTCATAAACATATGCAACCCTTGTTATCTAAGAACCCATAGGATAGAAACTTACTAAGTAACTCTAAAACTAAAGTTCTTTCAAAATGCTATGAGATTTATGCAAATAATTACTAGCATATTTGAACTAAATTTGGGGCAGAATATTCTAGGTTTTTAACTTCTCTATGTATTTCATTAAACCCCTATTGTAAAACTGAAAAAAGAAATAGGCATATTAAAGACAAGACACTCACTGACTCACTAAATTATTTAGAGGATAGAAGTATGCATCTGTAGAAACAATAAATAACAATCTCAAATTTCTCCCTTATATTATTCATTTTTATATGTAGCTCGTCCAATTTGAAATTTTGATTTTATGGTAACCATATATACTGATCTTTTGGCATTGGAATTATATTGTGAAATATCACTGTTATATTAAATACTAGAAGGTCAAGACATACTGATCACTTAAGGTGCCCAGTATATAACTAGTTGTGGTTAAATGCCCAATGCATAATTAATAGTGTATCCAGTGATTTAGTAGTGGTTCTAGAAGGTCAAAAAATATTGAGCACATAAGATGCCCAATAGTTAGCTAGTTATGGTTGAAGTTGAATGCATAATTAGTAGTGTATCTAGTGCTTAGTGCCTATACCTATGATATCTCAAGTATGATCATATTAGAATATCCCTATTTTGATTAAATGCATTCATTTGGTATCAATCTCAATTCATTTATCTGATTTATGTGCTTGATTCAACAAAATTATATATTGCAAAAATTAATAGTATTAGATTACAAGGGGACAGCAGTTCATTTTTTCAAAGTATTAGTATTTTACCCACTCCAAAAATAAATATATTTTCTCCTAAAATGGGGTGCAGAGACACCATGTGTAATTTTAAATAAAAACAGAAAGGTTGAGATTCACTTACATAAAGTATAGCACATATTAAAGAATAGATTTTGTGTTCATAAATATAATGTTTCAAAGTTTAACTATGAAACACAGCCTTGCTGAAAAAAAATGCTATCATTGTTCAGAATTTGGATTGTCTCACACCCCCATCCCAGGAGACTGTATTAGAACATCAAATGAGAATCTTTAAAATGAAGCATATGGTAGTAGTGCAACTACATGATATAAAGACTGGCAATAAAGGATTAAAACACTATCACCTCAGGTCAGCTTGCATGTTTTGTTAATCAGGTTAAACAATATGCCTTTATATACTGAATCTAAATTTTCACAGAATACTATGCAATATTAACAATTGGTATACTTTATTATTTCAAACCTGATAACTTGGTTTATATCAGAGAAGAGTAATGCATGACCAATTCTAAAAGTTGATGGAGTTCCAGCTCAACAAATTAGCCATACATTCTTTACAACAATAGTTTGTTTTTACAACTAAGCAGATCAATCTATTGGGTGACTTCTTCATAATTGCTGTTGACAGGCTTCCTGAAGTATCTCATGAAGAAGCTTAGCCCGCACTTTAGAAAGATGCATATGCTTCAATCATGATTAGGAAAAAATGCTTTGGCTTAAAGATAGTCCTTGCTTACTGATTACTTCATGGAGCAGCTGTTAGTAGTTATCACAGGTAGTCTTCAACTTAAAACAGTTCATTTTAGTGAGTGTTCAAAGGTACAACAGCACTGAAAAAAGTGACTTATGACCATTTTTCACAATTACAATTGTTGCAGGATCCCCATGATCATGTGATCAAAATCAGACATTTGGCAACTGACTCATATTTATGACAGTTACAGTGTCCTGAGTCATGTGATCCCCTTTTGCGACCTTCTGACAAGCAAAATCAATGGGGAAGCCAGATTCACTTAACAACCATGGTACTAACTTAAGAATTGCAGTGATTCAGTTAATTTAACAACTGTTGTAAAACAGGGAAAAGCTCACTTGATAAATTTCTCATTTAGCAACAGATATTTTGGGCTCAATTATTGCATAAATCAAGAACAACCTCGGCTTACAGTCGAAGTGCTAAAAGCAGAGGTACAGTACTAAAAATATTTTTTGAAAACCAATCCTTTCATTTACCACAGCAGCATCTCACAATGATATGATCACCATTCAGGTTCTTTTCTACCAGCATGCATTTTCGCTTGCAGAGTTAATACTGTACAATATGAACAGAATAGAATAGAATTATTTATTAGCCAAATGTGATTGGATGCACAAGGAATTTGTCTTGGAGCATATGCTCTCAGTGTATATTAAAGATATATTTGTCAAGAGTCAAGAATGGAAGGTAAAATTTTACGAAGTAAAATCGTAAGTCATAATCATGTGATCTTTCACTTAACAGCCATGTCACTTTGTTTAATGACTGAAAACCATTACAAAGCCATTATGAGCCCAGTGGCAGTCATGTGGTTTTCTGCTTACAACCCAAATTGCCAGTCTCAATTTTGATTGCTAAGTAAGGATTACCTGTACATATAAGGACAGCACTTCTCTATTGTTCATTTGAGAAAGGATGTTACTGCTTTTATGAACAGCACAGAAGTACTGTGTTCATGCAAGCTCTGAAGTATGTCTTCTGAAGCATTCTGGAAACATTCACAACCCAACATATAATGTTTAATGGGAATTAATGATATGCAATTCCTGAGAAACTAAGAAGGATTTTGCGAATAAGAAAAGAAAAACCTCTGTTATTTTTTGAATTCAATGATCAGTAGTGACATTTCAAAGGATTTTTGAAGCAATGGGAAAGAAGCTTGTAGATACAATGACAGCAACAATATCTGCTCTGGGAAACGCACAATTTAAAAGAGATCTTAAAAAAGAAATGAAAGATGTGGTGGTGAATAATTTGAAAGAATTCAATGATTGATAGAACTGAAGAGAAAAAACAAACTCCAACCTATGCAGAAATACTGAAAATGAAATAGAAGTTGTGGATTATAAGACAGAGATGAAATTAAAAGTGGAAATACAAACTATAAGCCAAGAGATCAAAAATGACCCGGTAATGATTTATTACTGGATTTATAAAAGAGAGCTGTTAAAGCCGTAAAGAAACTCCTGAGATGGGAGAAAGAAAATTTTGATGGAGATCAAATCTTATGACAGCATCTTAATGAAGCAAAGATTAAGAAGGAGCCAAAGAAAAGAATACAAAGCAGACCTGTTTGATTAGATTTAAGAAATATGTTTTAGGAAAGTTCTTGGGGGGGGGAGGACCTTTATTTTTGCTGGTACTACACATAAACTTTAATAGATTTTGAATCTGTGGAAGATAAACATTGAGATATGAGAAGAAGTGATATATGCAATGTAATATCAAAGAGGGCGGAGAAATGCTAAATAAATCTGTTTATATTTGTAAAGAAAATCAAAAGCCATTTCTTTAAATCCATCCTTCCTTCCTTCCTTCCTTCCTTCCTCCCTCCCTCCCTCCCAGTTATGTTCTTTTTCCATTGCTAAATCTTTAATAAACAGTAATTTCATTTTTTCTAAAAAAAAAAAGAACAATAACAAAAACATACAAAAAAAGAACAGGCATTTCCACTATCCCCTGCATCCTTTGAACATGGTCATAAAGACAGTTATTTTTATTATCAATTGCTCTACTGACATTGATAACTAGATGGAAAATATAACTTTAATGAAGAAAAAGTGTGCTGTTTTAACTTCAGATGGCTCAGGACAATAGATAGTGCTACTTAAACAGAGTTGACTTGTATATTATGCACAATAAATGACAAAAAAAGATATTACAGTGTTCAGGTGGATAAATTGTTATCCTCAATATATATAAATATTATCCATGTATGTTTGGGTAATGCTGATGAATAGGAAAGAGAACCTATGTGAAAATGCCAATATACCCTGGCTAGGTTGCATTGTGGGACACATATTCTTCCTTGCAACCTGCAATATTTATCTAAGATAGAGATGTAATTTAATTATATTTATTAATATAATGTAATGATTAGAGAATTACTTTCGGACTGGGGTGTTATGTTCCTTCCATTCTCCTATACTCATATCTGAAAAGTGAGGTCATCATTAGCTCTCAGCCTAATGTATCTTATAAAGCACCTATGTGCATAGAACGGAGATAAACGATGGTCTTTCAAAAAAGAATTGGTTATAACTGTGATAAATTGCAAAGGTAATTGTGTTTGCATATTCAGAATCCCATAAAATTATACATGGAGACTTTTAGGATGAAAGACAATAAAATGTAGAAAAGAAGTAACAACAAGAGAAGTAATGATTTCAATTCATAACTGTGCCCTGCATTTTTTTCACAAGGGGGAGGTAAATTCTCCCCATTTCTCCTGCCCTTTGGGCATCCAGACTTTGGATCCAAATTGCAGGGAATACAATTAGTGGGAGGTGTTGATGAAATGAAACAAATGAAAACGAAAAAAATATTGCCTCTCCTTTTTTCAACATAAAGAAATGTCCACTTAGTGGAGCAGAAAACTCTGCTGGCTTTAATTCACTTCCATGAATGTGAAATAGCAGATTTAATTTCATCACTTTCCAAAAAGATCTCTGAAGGGTCCCATAGAAACAGTCTTTTGTAAAAAAAAAAAAAAGTTTGACAATTTCAAAAAAACGTATAAAGACTGAAAATCTTGGAATTAAGAAGTGAATTTTTTCTCAAGAAACACAGCATAGCAATCCCTTTTATGTATTCCAAATAAGTATCAACATAAAATAAAAATTGCCCAAAACCCCAAATATACATAACAATTTCTGCCACAAATGTAATAATTTCTTAGAAACTAAATAGGAAAATTCACCAGTATTTGCTATCGGTATAAACCAAGAGGAAATAATAATACATTTACATATTAAAATTAATTAGTAACTTACCTCTGGGAATTTTAATTTTAATGTCTGATGCATTTCCCTAAAGCGGCTGTATCTCCTGAATATAGCCCATGTCTCATCTAGGACTGATATCTGATTTGTAAAAGTAAACAATTTAATTAACAGAAAAGGAACATACAGTAAATGTTTATATTACAAGGCTTCTCATAATGGATAATTTTCCCTGACTAAGCATGATTACTCACACAAAATTTTACTTGGAGCAGAATAAACCAATGTTTTCAGTTTGCTGTGAGAGATTGAATATGTAATTGCATTAGCATAGAAGTCACTTTCCCATGAGGCAATTCTATGATTATGGGCAGATTTGTTGTAAGGAGGGCTATTTTTGTGACTTTTTATCACTTGACATTACCTCAACCAGGAGGTAGAGTGCCAATTATCAGGATAAGTTATGCAATCAAAATGGAATAGGAATACTGCTGTATTAGATCATACAATGGAAAACATATACATCAGCATTAACTGATTAAACAAACAAGTATTTTCAAGTGAATAGCATTAACAAAATCTTGCTGTTTTCCTTCGAAATGAGGAAAGAAGGAATTGCCTCTTTTGGCAGCATGTGTGATACAATGAAGCATGCAGTAAAGGATTAGGTTGCAATGTGAGGTTGCAAAGCTGCCATCACCAGTCTCATTTCCTTTTTATTTTCATCTCTGGATATATATATATATATACATATAAAATTTCTTTTGAGAGCAGGCATCAAAATTTCATTTTTTAATGTGTGCCAATGTGTTCACAGAAAAAAGTGACAATGGTTATCTTACGTTATCTATCTTAGCTTATCCCATCTATCCTATCCTATCCTATCCTATTCTACCTCACCCTACCCTACTCTTCCTCAATTTTGGATATCATATCAAGAAAGTTGGTATGACACAATAAATGCAATGGAGTCAAACAATGGAGAATATAAGGCTGAAAACTACCCCAGTTTGTCAAGATTCTTGGGATTATATCAAACTTCTATATTTAGTACATAAAAGGTAAAGGTTTTCCCTATCCAGTCCAACTCTGGGGGGCGATGCTCATCTCATATAGTTGAGGGAGCCAGTGATGTCCGGAGACACTTCTGTGGTCAGTATGACTATATGCCGAGATGCAGGGAACGCTGTTACCTTCCTATGAAATAACTTTGTATTCTTACTACTTAGCACAGTATACTTAGAATACTTCCTAGTTGTTCTACTTATACTTGTCAAAATTGCATGTTTGTATCTTCTTTAGTCTCCCACTTCAACTATTTAAAACATTCTCTCCATACCTGTCCTAATCAGTATTTTGAGATGTGCAGAACGCATTTGGCTGGGGCAAATTGATGCCATGTCTTATAGAAATGCTTTCTTGTAGGGTGCTAGAAACAACTAAAAATTTCCTAACAGAAGGGGTCCTGACTCAGTTTATGACTGCTGTTCAAGGAATGGACACACTCAAAGATCAAAGATAGTAAAGAGAGAAAGTAAAGGGTGATTATGTGTTACAATCTAGCTCACTCTGCTTTCCAAACTGAATCTTTTCCATAAGAAGTTATTAAACAATGAAAGATTCCATATGTAGACAAATAATGCACACCAACAAAAATTTAAAAAAAATATTTACCTTACCTTGATTTCATATTCATAATGCTCATCCTTTCCCTGCCCACAAAGGATGTAACGTGGGATGCTAATTTTAACTGGATTCTTTACGTCATCTGGATTTGTTTTAACAGGGCGACAGAACATGCGCTATCAAATGAATATTAAAAGGTAATTAAATACTGCATCATTTCTTAAACAGACTTGCATGAAACCAGAATATGTTATTTTAATAGAAAAAAAATCAGGTTTAGTTACCTAATTAAGGATTTATGTGATAGCAAAATATAGTTCTCTGGTGAATGGTCAACATTACTTTCAAATATAGAATAGCTACTGAAGAATTCCACTGCAAAATGTGTCTTATGCTTTAAGTAACTTCAGTAGAACTAAAAGGCTTGTATCCATTTTTTGCACAGATTAAATTGTACTAATACTACAACCCCACCAGTAGAAGGAGGCAAATTTCTTCTTTCTGGGCAACCTTCTGAAAACAGAAGATGATGGGGAAAAAGGAAGAACTGGAGAAAACTGGATAACTTGAACTCTACTGGGCCTCAACTACTATAGATAAAAGAGGAACTTCCTTGTGTAGTATAGCTCTGGATACAATTCACAATCAAAAGCTTTTAAGATCAGAAACAAGTTTTTTATGATCAGAAAAAATGTTAGTATGTAATAAATATCAAGCAACACTTTTAGTAATCTGGAATTTTTGCAAACATTTTATTCCTTTAAAAAAGCACTTTGCTACCTTGTAACTTAATAACATTCTGATAATATTTCATCATATAGCAAACAACAAAAATCATATAGCCTCTGCAGATCAAGCTTCACATATTCCTAACTTTGAATCTAACAGTGAACAAGAGGATTTGATGAACGGAATCTTTAGATTTTTTCAGAGATTATATAGTTTACCCAAGTTGTTCATGAATACAAAAGAATACAGAGACAAGCTTCCCACTAAACATTTATTGCAAAAGCTTATGTTTGAAATCCAGGGGCAAGATCAAAACCAACAAAATTATATAGTCATTTTCTATATTTATTGTCTAGAGCAGTATCCATCACTGACAGCTTACCAAAATTAGATGTCACTGAAATGTTTATAGCTCTAGAACAATTCCACCAGCTTTAAACAAGAAGAAAATTTATTGTAAAAGTGACTCATGTAATCACATCAGATCCTAGAAAGACAGCCTTGAAAATGTGTTATCACAGGAAATAAGAAATAGAATTATTCTTTTACTTGCAACATCAACTTTAGCCTGAATAAACATTTCTCAGGAATGGTGGTTGGTTCTGAGTTAACATTTGGTTTAGGAACACACATTCAGCAAGCAGCATAATTTAAGTTGTAGGATGCACCAACAAAAAATAATTTTTAATTTTAGATTTTTTTTAATTTACAGAAATAAAAAGCACTAAAATGTGAATATAAAATAATATAAATCTTATATTGCTATTTATAAGAAAAACAGTTTTAAATCATAACAGATTTTAAAATTTCAAACACCTGGGAGAGGGGGAGTAGAAAAATTTTAGGGACTAAAGCAGGGGTGGGATTCAAATTTTTTAACAACCGGTTCTGTGGGCATGGCTTAGGTGGTGGGCGTGGCTTGGTGGTCATGTGATTGGGTGAACATGGCTTGGTGGTCATGTTATTGGCTGGGCATGGCCAACTCAATATCATCATATCGAGGCACGCATCTCCTTGCCTGGCCTCTCATGACTGTGGGGATGCTGCAACAGTCGTGTGAAAAATGGTCATAAGTCATTTTTTTCAGTGCCATTGTAACTTTGAATGGTCACTCCACACAAGCAAAGTACCAGCAAAGGAGGGGAAAAAAAACTCCAGAGAAGTTCCTGAGACAGGAAGTAATGTAATAAGGGTTAATGGAGAGGCAGTTTCTGTAAGCAACACCAGAATGTTTCCTTCCTGTCTTCCTTACAGGATTAGGCCAGTAATTTCTTCTAACAACCGGTTCTGCGAACTGCTTAGAATGTTAACAACCGGTTCTAGTGAATAGGTGTGAACTGGTAGAATCCCATCCCTGGACTAAAGGAAGGAGAGAAAAGAACACCAGCTGAATTCCCTCAACAGAGGGCAACAGTGCTAGCCATCTAATTTCAAAAAGGTAGGACAAGCCAGGTGGGTATCAAAGAAAGGGCAGGTTCATATATGAATAGATATTCCTTGACTAGAATTCTTTTATAAAATACATTAAGGCTCTCTGTATCATGGAGGAAACTGCACTGATTTGCTAAGACTTCTTTCAAACAAACATGAATGAAATGATTTAAAGTATCCTGAAAGAATGACAACGGCTGTGGAGAAAATCAATTATTCTGAAACTATACTTATTTGTCTCCTGTTCCATTTTAATTAATATGCTAATTTTGTACATGTTATAACTCATTTTCTATTTTCCTGATCAAAAGTTGATGTTTGAAAGGTCTGTCATCACTGTGAACTTCCAAGATTTCAAAACTTACAAAGTGTGTTTTAGTTGGGTTTCCCATGTTTTCTCTGTGTTAGTATTTCTTTTTAACAATCTTTTTGTTTGCATAAATATTTATTTGGATTGTGTCTTTAAATAATATGAATAGTCTGGAAACCTCTGACAAAGGAAAACAAACTTTGTTAAACTGAGAAGACACTTGCATCTTTATAAGAGACATATAACTAATGATGATAAAGGTTAGGTAGCAGAAAGATTGGATGGGCTAAGTTTATATTAGTAGTTTTATAAAAAAAAGTATGACAATAAAGGCACTTTACTTTATGTTGAAAATGATAACAGATGTAAAAGGCCATTATCATTATGGTAATTAAGTGTTAAAAAAATAATTCCCTCCAGCTAATACTTATGTTCCTAATTTAGATACTATTGGTGCATTTTATAATTGTCTTAAGCCATCTTCTCTTGATTACCATCCAATGTTTTGATAATTGGTGGGTATTTTAATCAAGTTCTTGATCCAATTTTAGGCACCATTCATATAAAATTAGCATTCAGTTCAGTTTAACACTGAATGCTTAAATGTAAAAGACTAGTTTAATTCATATGAGTATTTATTAAAAGAAATTTCTTACATTAAAATGTAATATAAGTGCAGTTGCAATATTTATTAGATATTGTGCTTTTCTTGATTGGAGGTTGATGAACAATCTAAAACTTCATGTTGGGGTTGATGAGCTAAAGAGTTTGGAGACCCCTACTCTAAACTAAATAACTCTTGGCATACATAGCTCTTTCTGCAGATGATTTTCCACAGTAAGATTAATTAGTTGAATGGCTTATATAATGCTAATTTATTGGCACTGAAATAATTTATTGACCTTTGGGGAACTGTCCTCGGAGTCTTTAATTTTCCATATCTAAGTTTCTATCATGTATCTTCTTTCTTAGGTAAATTGAATGCCAGGTTTTGCCTTCATGTAAACTTGCCCTCATGAACCATGCTGGAACTGGTCTTTGATACTGGTAATATAATGGAGGTTACTAGATTCCAAATTCCTTGAAAAGAATGAACTATTTATTTTTTTTATACTCATTATTAGAAAAAAGCAATAATGCAATATTTTGCCAAATATCAATCTTAAACATCCTTAATTATCATTCTAGGAAATGAAAGCTTGGAAATATCAAGATAATCCTTTTGTTGCAGAGAAAAGCTATAAAACTTCACCTCAGGCCTGTTGGAAGATGCAGTGGAAATCTTGACCTGTGTCTGTAGGCTATCGGATTTTGGATGGAGAAAAATATGTTCATTCAACTCAAACAAAAGAGAAGGATTTTTGATGCATGGAATGACTTGATTCCAGGACTGGACCATTTCTGGCTAACCTTTAGCATTTCTAACAACCTTTGAAGATTACGCAGAAACTTAAACAGGTCCAGCATGCAGCAGTACACATACTCAGTGGTCAGTCAAGGCACTGCCACATTATACCTCTGTTGCACAAGCTGCACTGATGACCATTAAATTTCCAAATGTAATTCAAGATGCTGGTTGTCTCCTAAAAAGGTCTATTAGCTCTGGGCATTCTGAAGACCACTTTTTTCCCCCAATAGTTTCAGCCATCCTATCTACATAACCAGGGAAGTCTGATGAGAATCCCCAGGAATAAGGAGTCCCAGTGACAAGTTATAATTACAATTATAGCCTCTTTGAACATCTTCCTTGCCAAAATGCATTTAGTTCCACCTCACAGCCTTCTAGAACAGATAAAAACATGGCTCTTCTAGAAGATGTTTGGGAATTTATACCAGTCCAATTAAACACAACTTCCTTACATTTTTCTCTTTAAGAACAAAGGAGTTCATGTTTCTCAGAGAATAATTATTGCATTTGTGTATACCTTTCCATCCTTTTCATTTTTAAAACCCTGTATAAATTATATATTTTTCACTAGCTCCAAATTAAGTATTTTTTTACAACTTGAATTATTTTATGTATACTAGGACATAGTAACAAGCACAAACACATTGGCAAGAACCTTCTTGAAGAAAAATCTTTGAATATTAATGGATTAGGGATGCATGGATCTCCAGTTAAACAAAAGTCCATTTTATTGAAATAGAATTTTGTATGACTTATTCACACTTAATTTGGAGCTTGGTTTTATTAAATCACAGTTCCATGGTTCCATTTGGCATGTGTGAACTCACGGTTGGTAACTGAACATAAAACTTGCTCACTACTGCTAGTGTTCTGAACTGGATTGCTACAAGTATTGGTGCTTACATGTTACAACTGATCAGTTTTCACCAGGAATTTGTTTTCACAAATTGGCTGATGGTGAATATGGGGAGACATGATATATGGAAGATATATGGAGATATGAGCTATGGGTTGGAAAGTGAGCTTTGGCTAGCATCCTTTTGATGAATGAGTAGAGTAAGGTCTAAGTTAAAGAGTGCTAACAGGGAAGAGAGATTGAGTCTCTGTATAGGTTCTCACCAATGAACAAAGGTGAGACTGTTGTACAGCACAAGATAGATCTGTACAAGCCACCTGTAATCAGACTACGTTTTGACAAGCACTTCCAGACATTAATTAATAGGAAGAATCGCAGTGATGCAGTGGTTAGAATGTGATTACAATTTGGCTGTTCAAATCTCACCAGGGACAAGGTTGACACAGCCTTCCATCCTTCTGAGGTTGGTAAAATGAGTACCCAGCTTGTTAAGGGCAATAGGCTGACTCTGTAAACCACTCAGAGAGGACTGTAAAGCACTCTGAAGCGGTTCATAAGTCTAAATGTTATTGCTGATGCTATTAAATGACTGTCTACTCCTGAGATCTCTAGACAGCTTATAAAAATCCAAAATAACAATAAAATAGTTAAAACCATAAAATATCACAAAAAGATCTGACTAACACAACCATGACAGTAACGAACAGCTATAACAGGGGGACTTATAAATAAATTAACCATAGACCAATCTTAAAGGGCTTTCTGGAATCCCAGGAGAGAGGTTTCCATCTGTACCTCTGGATGGGATTGCTGTTCCCAAAGGTGGGGACCATGACAGAAAAAGCATACTTCCTCAGTCTCATGACAGCTTTTAATAGATGCGGCCTGGAGTTGTAATATCTTTGATCTATGGATATAGGTCATTTGCACTAAGTGCTTCAGAGTCCCCTCTAGTACAAGAGAATATAACTTTTTTAAAAAATAATAAAATTAAACTAAACAGTTATTAAAATATATTAAATTAGATGTTCAAAAATAGAAAAGCATGGAATAATTGTCTGGAGATTCCAAGCATAAAAATCAGTAGGAAATCATTTTGGCATCTGATGTCAAATTTGTGTAAATTTAAAATTAATTGCAGAAATTAAAAACTCAACAAAAAGAATAAGGGGACTTTTTACAGAGGCACTATACTCAAAATACAACATGAGAAGTGATCCTGTGGTATAGCAGCATTTTTTGAAGTTATTTAAACATTAATTTTATTTTGGGTTTTCATTAATGAGCCAATTCTTTTAATTTATATTCCAGTGAGCAAAGTCGTAAAATTGTAATTGACCTAACCAGATCAATTATACAACTTTTTCCCTCTTTCCCTTTTTTATATGTAAAATAAGTGGAACTGAAGCAATGTACATTTGTATTAATTTCTTTTACTTAATGAAGATAGAAGATTAAGAGGAAGGTTGAGAATTGGAGGCAAAGGCTGTGCTGTAAACAGTCTTGCTGCATTATTATAAAAGTGGAAAGCCAGCAGAATGTCGGGTTGCATTCTTGAAGCAATATCTAAACACCGGCAATCTTTAGTGTCCTTGGCTCTATCTCCTCTACATGCTGTCTTATATTCCCACTTTGTATTTAAACAAAGCCAAAATGTCCCCCCACCCCCGACTTTGGAACTATACTATAACAATAAATTCTGTATGTATATATGTATATGAATTTCAAAGCAAATTATATTTTTCTGTCAAGACCCATCTATCTTATATACTTTCACAAGTTTGTTTTTTTAAATGTTAATATATACTACTGTTCACTGAAATGATTAAGGCAGTCGCTAAACAATATACAATAATTCACACATAACAAGTGAAAATTGGGCTAATGCAGCATATATTCAGAATTCAGCTTTTATACATGAAAGAAAAATTATACATTGATAGTTTCAAATAACTTGTAAAGCAGACAATATAACAGAAAAAAGAATTCAAGTAATCAGAGCAGACAACAATTTATTAATAAAAGGAAATAGGGCAATAAATGTCGTGAGGAGGAGAGATTATATTCAAAGATAAGCAGCTGTCTTTAAGCTAAGTGTTTTTTGGCCAAGGACAGAAAACACATATTCATATGGATCCATGACTAAGCCATTTATTTATTGTTAGCTGAAGACTGATCTCCTTATTGTAGATGTATGGACATGTACCGCAATGATTGTCATCATAACTCAACCTTAAAGTCATGTCTGAATGGAAGTGTTCTAAATGCAAATTGTCTAAGATATATGCAATAAGGAAGTGAGTCTAAATTTAGTTCCTATATTTTTAGCTAGAGAATTCTAGTCAACAAGCAAAAAAGTATAGAAGAGGAATGCGTTTCTTAATTAACCTAAAAAGCATATATTGATGCATGAATCCAGTGTTTAGCAATAGTGATCAGAAACATTAAAGATATTTTAATACTACTCTAAGTTGAAATGCTGGTACAGTTTTTCACTAAGAGGCATTGAGACAAAAACAGAAACATACTTGTGTATTCCCACTCCAAAGGTTGTATTTGAACTCTAAAGAGGAATTAAACTTAGCTGTCCTGTCAAATGCAACATTAGTCTAACAGCATCTTCATCTGAACTGAAAATTAGTCTCCAGAAATAAGGTTGATTGCTAGGTTGGTTGTGATAAAAGGATGAAACATATTCCAAATGGGTATTTTTTTCTCCCTGGGAAGCATCCAGTAAACTACTGGATGAACCAGTCTTACTTGCTTTTGAAAATGCCAACTCTATTTTTCTTAGATTCTCTTTCTCCGGGATAATCACACATCTGAGTTCACTTAAAGAGTGTAGCTGAATTTGGGCACACTGTGACTGATTGTCTGTGGAATGCAGCATTCTAGATATTAGGCAGAAGGCACTGTTTTCCTTTATAAGACCAATATGAGAATTAGTAAGGACCAGAGATCTGATGTCACCTGCTAGTTTCACTGTTGTATAGAGCACTACCTGAATGTCACCTAAAGAAGGTTTGTTGATGTCTATGTTTTCATGGAGTAAATAAAGCAGGTCAGCTAAGTCACTCTCAAAATTGCATGATAGGCACACGCTATTTTCCAAAATTAAGTTGGTAACTGCTGAAGTCCAATCAACAGAAAGTTTTAACAGATCATCATTTAAGAGTGGGTGATTTAAGCAAGCACGATCTAATGGAGATATAGTACTAATTATATCATGGCATATTCTTTGTGTAAAGTATTTGCTAAAGGTGAATAGTTTCATGACATTTTCTACATGGAGACCTAAAAGTGTAAGGCTTTGTCCAGCATAACCAATTTGGATTTCTTTTAAAGTATTGATTGAGAAAACATGAAAAATATCCAAAGAGTTCTGATTGCTTTCTAACTGATTGGTCGATGGAATAATGGCATATAAAACAGAATCATATAAAAGCAAGCAAGCAGGCTCCGGTCCAGACTTTTTATAGTTTCCCACTGCAATCCAGTATATTCCTTTTAATTCGTTTGTTTTGGCACAAATTTCTGGCACGACAGACGTCAAGTATTGTAGCAGATCTTCCAAAGAATATTCTTGCAATTTCAGAAGATCCTCTGAAAAGTCCACAAAGTTTTGCCTAAGCACCAGGCTACTAATCAATGTATCATTTCTGCAAAGATTACTAGATTCTACAGCATGATTTACTGTATTCATATCAAATGAGATCTGTGATGATAAGTAATTCATGGTATCTTCTTTTCCTAATGGCTTTCCTGGGCTAAGGCTTGCACTATTTACCTTCAAACCTAAATTCAGATTTAGTTGTACATCTTTAATAAATGCACAGTTCTTGATAAATGAGGTCAGTTGTGTGTATTTCTCATTTTTGTGATAGACACTGACTAGATCTTTGATCCATTTAGAGAACCAACCATTTGTGAATTCTTGACAAATGAAACCATGGTAAGAATTGCAGAATAAGTTAAATAGATGTCCCACCCCATAATTCTGCTTTGATCCAAAAAGTGATTTAGGCAGTTGTCTTTTAATTTCATTTGTTGCTTTTTCATCCAAAGTCTGGTCTGAAATCGGCTGATTTATTTGGGAAATTCTGTTACAGTATTGTTGGAGAGACCAAAAATGGGACGCACCAGGCTGAACTTCAGAAGGAAATATGGGCTCTGAAGCTGGCATGTAGTGGTAACTAAATGAATCAAACTTTGTTTCCATGTTCTTATGTTCCCAAAGATTGCCAAGAAGACTTTTGTTTCCAGAGTGAAGAAATGTTGATTCTTTACCTAATAAATCAAACATTCCAGATCTATCAGAAAGTAATTTGGGGGGACTGTCAGAGCATGTTCTCTTGCTTTTAATGTCTTTGGGCTGATTCCAGCCACATCCATCAGGATACCTCCAGCTGACATACTTTTGTTTGATCTCTTTCCTTTGATTTGTATTTTCTTGAGTCATGCCAAGATCCTGAATTGTCTTTGAGAAAGGATTAAATGTTCCTATGTCTTTGTCCTGTCTACTGATTCTTGATACCCTTGTGTCTTCTCCAGCCTGATTATATTTGCTGTCATCATTAGACAATGTCAGAAAGCCATGAAAGGACATCCAAGGCTCTCTTTTCTGTTTAAAATGTAAAAAAAAGTGCTTTTGTATATTTAATAGAAAAGTAACTCAAATTTAAATTTCTAGAGGTGACTTTATCATTTTATGCATGTTTGTGTTAAATAGCAAAAATCAAATTATGTTGAACAAGATCTGATTTAAAAAGCAAAGCCATGATTCTTCTTTTCCATCATCTTGCGTTTAGAACAGTATCCATTTCTTTTCTGTAGGATGACTCAACACCCTTAAATCAGCAAGAGCCTTCCAAATGACCTTATGAGTCAAGTCTGTACCCTATAATTCCAAATTTTTAGAAATAATTAGGAAAATATTTTGGTAAATATTTACTCCATTTTAATTTGGAATAGGGCACATGAAATTCATTGGCAAGAAACTGATTATGTTTTGTTGTAAGTAAGGATGACAGCATTATGCGAATATCACCATGAAACTTTTTCTTCGTCCTTTCCCACTGTAGCATGCTGAGCTCCATTCCACTCTGGAGATTTTGAAGGCAGGTGGGAAATTGCAAATCATTCCCCTCATCTGTTAAATAGATGTGCTGCTAGCAGAAAAAAAAGCTACAATATTGCACATAATATTTCTGCATTATATTCTAAATCTGTTGTCTTGTCTTGCTTTCAGGTTCTAATCTCTTGATTAGAACAATGACCTCTCTCAATCCATGGGTATAATTGATATTTGGTAATTTTCTGTGCAGTATTGCTAGTTTGTAATTAGTTATTTCTAGCAGTAAACTTAGTTCCTATCTGAAAACATTTGAAAGGGATACTGTTGTAGCATCAATGTAGTATCAAAACATTATTACCACAATCACAACTACCCAAATCTTTACCATATTAGAAGATTTAATTTTAAAGCTTGTCCTACCGCCATTAATCTTGCTGGAATATAGAATTATAATTATGCTGTGAAATGTTAAGAAATTTAATTAGAGAGCATGCCATAATTTAATATTAGCACTTCTTCAAGCTGACAAGCTATAACTTACCTCATACTTCAACTTGCGTTGAACAGCACCATTATGAAACCTCTCATTATCCTGAAAAGCAAAATGTCCAATTTTAAAAAATAGTTGCACACAAAGGAAGATAACAAATAGCTTAGTTCACTTGTATATTAGCAATAAAAGGCAATTTTAACCTAAAATGGGCATAATAAAGTAGACTTAAAATAGAATTAGGTGAAAATACACTTTGCTACCTAATAATTGCAATTTCTAATGTTTAATAATTTGAATTGCAATATGATCTGTCATATACAGATAGACTATTTGTTACATGATCATTTGAAGTTATGATGGTGGTGGAAAAAGTAACTTAGGGCTGATCCTCACATTTACAACTGTCAGAGGATCCAAACAGTCAAGGGATCCAAATTCAAGTGCTTGGCAACCAACATGTATTTATGACATTTGCAGTATCCTAGCATCTCCCCGACTATGCATGTTCCTATTTTCTCAGTCTCATGTAATTTGGGCTCAGCGTTTTAACAGTATATTTATTGCTTTATATTGAATTTAGCTATATATTATATATTAGCTATATATATATTAATATTATTTATAATCAAGCCTTTCCTGGCTGATATTAGAAGAGAAGGCTCACAGGTCAGTCATTCCTGGATACACCACTTCAATTACTACTGTATGTTCAGTGTCAAACCTAAGAAATCTGTAAAGAGGCAATCTAGCAATTGCAAATTGTAAAATGCAAGAAGCAAGGTTCAATTTATACATCTCTTTCTTCTGTCAATGTACCCAATGGTCTTGGAGCCTCACACTTTTGGGAGAAGGTGAGGGTAACTATCATAGCATATATACATATATACTATCACAGCGTGCGCGCGCACACACACACACACACACACACACAGAGGGAGGGAAGGAGGGAGGGAGAGAGAGAGAGAGGGAGAGAGAGAGAGAGAGAGCGCTGAATACCTGTGCTTTGTGACAAACTATGTGATCGGGCTATGCAGGAGAAATTTGGTTCATAATCTGTTGGCTCAGTGGTGGTCGGTGATTGAAACAGATAAGGGTTTCCTTTCCTTCTTTCCTACTTTCCTTTCTGTCTTTCCATTCATTTCTTTTCTTTCTTTCCTCCTTTCCATTCCCTTCCTCCTTTCCTTTCTCCTTTCCATCATCTATCTGTCTGTCTGTCATCTATTCAGCAAAAGTGTTGTAAAATGCAATCCTCCAATTGTTGTCCCAAAGATGCTTTTTTTCAGGAGATAACTGGACTTTCTGCTTTTCTTTGAAGATGCTTTGCTTCTCATCCAAGGAGCTTCTTCAGCTCTGATTGGATGGTGGATAACTAAAAAATACTACAACCTTTGATGCCAAAGTAGCTTCCTGTTTGGAAGTGTAGTTTGCATCCTTTTAGAGAGTCATTGAGACAACTTGGAGGTTTGTCTGTGTGCTCAGGTCACCTAAGTGGTGCAAATGGCTGTGGAGTTACTAAGGTAATGGAATATGAGGTAACAGAATGTGAGGCAACTAGCAGTTGGAAAGAGTTCTTTTCAGATGGGGAGGGGAAGTAGAACTCCTTAGCATCAGATACACACACACATACACACACACATATATGCACATACACACACACACACACACACACACACACACACACCTTAGATTTTCAGAGATCAGATAGCATAAGCTATATTAAAATAGGTTTCAAGACCAAACTGAGAATAGGTATATTCCCTATTCAAACACACATACAAACACACAGACTCCACACACAAAGTTTAATCTTTAGTATACGAAGTAAAAATCAAGAAATGATCTTAATATTTCTAAATTATATGGATTTTGATAGTATGAAGCAGTACTGTTACTGTCATCATCAAGATTACATTATGTTCATCATCAATTGTGACAACATATTTCATTTATGAGGAGTAATTTTGCTTTCTTACATTATGTTAGAAGACATTAACTCTCTGAAGAAAATGCAGGAAGTGATTTTAAATTTCATTACCCACAATTGTATTTTCTTACCCTCATGCTTTCCGTAGACTGTAAGTAACTGATATTGTTTTCTCCAGAGCTGTACTGAATATTTTGAAGACGTCTTTGAACTTCTTCTTCAATAAAGGTATTTATTCTAGAAATGTTAAACATCACAGATTAACAAGAAACAATTCATTAGGAAAGGATCTTTGGAATGCTGCTATTCTGGTAATGTAAAATATAGAACCAAAGCATCATTGCACTATTTATTTTCATAAACCAGATATTATCTCAATGGCTTTTAGTATTTAGGAATAGGACATGACGATTGTAATTTAATAACTAGCAGATTTATAGCATTAATATATTGCTACCTGCTTTAGATAGGCTATAAAATCCATGATATCTCTAAAACTACAGAAAAAATAACAGTTTAAGCTTGTAAACAGCTTAAGTTTACAACAATTATTAATGGTATTCAGCAAAAAAAACGGTAACAGTCAATTCCCCTAGTAGGTAAACGCAGCGGTCGCCAACCGGTGGACCGCGGCCCACTGGTGGGCTGTGGAAAATTTTTGGTGGGCCGTAGAAGAAATGGCCCCCAAAAGCAATTAATCTGGGCCATGCAGTTCTCGCACCTCCTGGCTCTCTGAGGGACCCTGGAGTCAGGTCCCTGAGGTGCACGTGCTAACCAGCTCCTACACCTGGCGGTGGCGGCAACAGCAGTCCCCTCCCCCAGCGCCCGCTGTTAACTCTCCCCATTAGTTCTCTAGCTTTGAATTGCTCCCCCCTCTCTTCCCCCCCCCATGCCCACATGCAGGCAGGAAAGGGAGACAGAACCATGCGCAGCTCTCCACTCACCCACCATCGAAGCCTGGCTCTCTCTCTTTCCTCCCCTCCGCCCACGTGCAGGCAGGAAAGGAAAAGGAGATGGAACCATGTATAGTTCTCCCCTTTTCCAGCCCTTGCTGCCTCTCCCAACATCGAAGCCTCGGAGACACAGGTAAAGCCGCTGCAGCAGTAGCGTCCTGAATTGCCTTAGCACGCTCGATTAGTTAAGAATCACCCTACCCAGAAAAGGAAGTGGTGCTGGAGGAGGAGTAACTCAGAGCGCTACCGCTAGTCTCAAATCCCCCAGCAACTGAGACTAACCTGAGTACAACCAAACCCCTACCAGAACAGAACACAACCCCAGCCAATCAGAACACAGCCAACCCCCCAACCAATCAGAACACAGCCAAACCCCCAACCAATGAGAACACACCCCCACCCAATCAGAACACAGCCAAGCCCCCACCCAATCAAGTCACACCCCCACTAGTAGTTAAAAGGAAGAAGCAGCTGCAAGCTCACATTACTCTGAGAAGCACAAGGCCGAAGACACAAGCCTGAAGATGATGAATGAGACTTCATCGAAACGTCGCCTAGATATTTCCAATTCTACGAGGGAAAAAACCCGAAGAACCAAAGATCCACATACAAATACCCACAAAAACCTCCGAAAACAAATATGTGTGTGTGTGTGTGTGTATGTGTGTGTGTGTGTGTAAGGTTTTGAGCTGATAATTTTAAATAATAAATAAGGGAGACTAGGATCGATCTATTTCAAGCTAGTTAGCTCTCTTCAGCTATCCATACCCTTACTGGGATTCGAACCAGGGAAGTATTACATGTGAGGCAGTTGTAATTGCCACTACATCACCTGGCTCTATCCTGTTCAGCTGAGGCAGAGGAATAAGTATATACTTTGTGTTACAACACCCTGTTAAGCCCCAATTAAGGGAGAAAGCATACTGCTTTCTTTTCTGTCTTTCGGCTCATCACCAGAGACCATACCGACAGAAAGCTATTTGTTTCGTTGTCTTTTGTTTACATGTGTGTAACATATATATACATATATGTATATGTATGTGTATATATATATATATGGTCTTGGTGTGTTCGGGTATATGTGTGTGTGTGTGTATATACATAAATGAATGTATATGTATGTATGTATATGTATATATATGTGCGTGTGTGTATATCTATATTATATATTATATCTCTATCTCTATCTATCTATCTATCTATCTATCTATCTATCTATCTATCTATCTATATGTGGATCTTTGGTTCTTTGGATTTTCTCCCGCGTAGAATTGGAAGTATCTAGGCGACGTTTCGATGAAGTCTCATTCATCTCTCTCTCTCTCTCTCTATATATATATATATACATATATATATATATATATAAAATTTATATTTAACATAAAAAATTATATTAAATATATTCGCTTTTTAAAAAATTCATATTAGTGGTCCTTGGGATTTAAAAGTATGAGTTTGGTGGTCCCTGAGATCCTGGGTTAACGCATACAGTGAGAGCCATCAATACCAATCCTCCATTACCCCCCACAGAGAGAGCTCGCAATTTGGGTGTCCTCCTGGATGCACGGCTGTCTTTAGAAGACCATATTATGGCATCACATCGCGGCCGTCTCCAGGGGGGCTTTTTATCGGGTTCGCCTGATTCACCAGTTGCGGCCCTTTCTGGATCGGGACGCCTTACGCACGGTCACTCATGCCCTTGTCACCTCTCGCCTGGACTACTGTAACGCTCTCTACATGGGGCTCCCTGCGGGGAGCACCCGGAGACTCCAACTGGTACAAAATGCGGCCGCGCGGGTGGTTATGGGGGCGTCACAAAGCTCCCATGTGACGCCTCTCCTGCGCGAGCTGCATTGGTTGCCGGTGGTTTTCCCGGTTCGCTTTAAGGTTCTGGTTCTGACCTTTAAAGCGATCCATGGCATTGGACCAGGTTATCTGCAGGACCGCGTTCTGCCGGTAATCTCCAACAGACCTGTGCGTTCCCACAGGGAGGGCCTTCTCCGGGTGCCGTCGGCTTCTATGTGTCGTCTGGTGGCTCCCAGGAGTAGGGCCTTCTCTGTGGAGGCCCCCACCCTCTGGAATGGTCTGCCTCCAGAGATACGCACTAACACGGATCTGAGAGCTTTCAGACGTGCATTAAAAACTTGGCTCTTTGAGCAGGCCGGCCTAGGCTGATATAGGATTTTTAATTTAGTATTACGTTTTAATTTGGTTTAATATTTGGGTTTTAATTAACTTATGGGGGAAGGGCATAATTTTTAGACAGCCTAAATTATTTAATTTGTTTTTAACTTTTGTATAGTGTACTGGGTTTGTGATTGGCTGTGCACCGCCCCGAGTCCTTCGGGAGAAGGGCGGTATATAAATATTACAAATAAAATAAATAAATAAAATTCAAAAGGAGATTTACTACTGTATTGTTTTCAACAGCAACAAGACTGCAGGCAGTACAGATTCCCACTGTGAGATTTACTCATTTATAATAAAAAGAGATAGCATTATCTTACACTTGATAGAGAGGAGGAAGGGAAATATGGTATATGTAGATCATTTTTATAAAAAAACCCTCAAGTGATGGAAAGGTTTAGCTCTTTATTTATTAGGGGATATTTCACGTGCCCTTGATTACATGGCAGTAAACTAAGCGTTCTCAAATTGTAGGTTATGATACACTGGGGAGGCTGTATATCACTTTGAGGTTGCAAGTTTCTCGGTGACCATAGGGTTGAAAAGTGGATGGACAGAGAACAATATTATTTGCAGAGCTCTGGCTCTTGAGAAAGGAAGAAAGCAAGGAGAACAAATGGAAACAGGAAAGGAAGATACAGTCTGCTTGCATTTGTCCAGAAGATTTTATTCAAAATAAAAAAATAAAGATGGAGCCAGAGTCACCCAAAACATTAAACCCAAGCAAATAATACATGCAAGTAGGTTGTTTGTCCTGTTATATGAATGTTGCCAAGGGGAAAATTCAGTGCCTGTACTATTAGGGGCTACAAAACATGTATGGTGAGCAGGCAGACAGACAGAGTCACATTTCCCAAGTGCTGGAGTGAAAAAGATGATCAGAAAATTGTACAAGTCCCTGGGCACAATTTCAAATGTTTCAGCTCAAATCCAGTTCAAAAGTTTCTTTGAAAATCATTTCATATTTTTAAAGCCAATCAGCCATATTATTGCATTTATAACCATTCTAGGAATAATATTTTAATAATCTAAAAATACTTTAGAAATAAATGTAGTTACAAATCTGTTGAAAACTGGATATACTTACCTGTCATCAACCAATGGCATAAAAGATTGAGATTTGGAAATGTTAGAAGGGGGACTATTATGAATCAGCCTCTCTTCTACAGTTCCAGGATATCCCTTTTCAACTCTACCACCTTCATATATCTTCTGTTTTAACTGCTGTATTTGCAAGTCCAAACTGTCAAGAAAATTCAACATATATTCTTTAAGATTCTTCAATACAGTAGGATTTCTCAAACTTAGCTGTGAAATTAGGGGGTTATATAACACAGTCCTTACTACAAATAAAATGAGTTGGGTAGGAAAGGTGCCACCAGGCAAAAATAAATTGCCTGTATAATGCTTATACCGCCTTAAGCAGATAATTTTTTTTGGCATTACTTTTAGTGTAATGTTTCAAAGCATGTTTAAATATAAATTGACAGAAACAAGACTAGAGCCAATACAAATAGATTAGAATATTACCAGATGAAGACATTTCTTCAATACATAAATATATTAACAAAAAGAGGTATTTAAACTGCTTAAATATCAAATAATTATTTGTCAACAGGAAGCTACATTTGAATATATTAGTTACACTAACAATTAGTAGCAACTTTCAAAGGAAATATCATTAGTAACATCCGTCAAATTTGCTTTATTTTAGAACTTAAATCATGATTTCAATCATTTTACAGGAACTAGTAAAAGTCAAATAACGGTATTTAAATTACAGCAGATGTAATTTAAAATGATGTTTAAAGTATTTCAACTACTGAGGAATGTAGTTGTTTTTACATATATCTGAAAGTCTATTATCAATTGATGCTTCATTGAAATCTACCATAAAATTGTATTTTATGTATTGTTAAATTTAAAAAAAATATTTGATTTGGAGGTCTAACTTTCAGGATTTTCAATATTTGTTTCAAATATATACTATCATATTTGCAACAGTGCAAAACAAAATAATATGCACACCTTACTGCATATGACGCGCTCAAACAATCATTTGCACATAGTAAGGAATTTTTTTTAATACAAAACCTTTTTTTGAATTTGGCTTTTTCTGTTCCATTAAGCTACCAAAGGATATTTGCAAAAATGTACTTTCTACAGAAATTATTTTATTCATTATTCAGGTATGAATATTCAACCTCAGAGATAGATTGGATCACTCTTTCCTTTCTGTAGAATAGCCACATTTACATAAATAGATTTTGTTCTATAATATTTCGGGGCTTTAGATATTTCCCCAAAAGGATGGGGGCGGGAAACCCTCTTCAAAAGAACTTAATGGTTTTGTGAACAAAGGAGAAGCCAAGAAACTGAATTTAAAATGTTTGAGGGCAAAACTATACACGATTTTGGAAACATTATATTTAACATGTTTGCTTGTTAAAATATAAAAGGGGTGAGGGGGATTTTTCTTCCTTGGATGCAGTTACATAGGAAGCAATACTGCATTGCTTTATTGACCCAACAACCTCTAGAGAAGTAAGACAATTACAATAAAATCAGGATACTTCCACTGATATTGCAGCACTAAAACTATTTTCATTGAAACTACAGGGAATGTGAATATGTGCCTGTGTAATACATTCAGGGCAAAACTGATCCTTCTTACTTTTCTCGGTCTTGTTCCAGGGCTTTTTGCTGGGCCTCCACTGTTGCTTGCAAGCCTGTCTGTTCCCTACAACTGTTGTTCAAAGTTGCAAGTTTCTGCTTTTGCTCCTCGATTTCTAGGGTAGAATGGCGCTGTAAAGCAGAGTGCCGCCTTTCCAACTTAGCAACTGCTTGTTCCAGTGCCTCCCGCTGCTGTTTTTGCCTTGATTCGAGAATTTCTTTCTCTTTTTTCCAAACCTTTTCTTCTTGACGAGCTACGTTGGCCGTGAATTCAAATGTTTCTTGAAGCTGCTGCAGCTCACTGGCACTGGCTCTGTATTGGGCAAGCTGTTCTTCTTTTTCTTCCATTTCTTTTTCAACCTCATAAAGTGTATTGTCCAAGCTTTGCAAGCCTCTGTCTAAAACTTCAGAAGCTCTTTGTTTTTCTTCCAGCAAAGCTGGCAAATGATTATTAATGAGATACAGAAGTTGTCGTTCTTTATGGTGCAACCTATATTCACACAATCTTATTTTGTTACATTCTTCCACAGCTAATGCAGTATCTGGTGTGTTTTTGTCAAAATGTAAATGTTCTGTGTGTACCTGTTTTAAATAATCCAAATTTTCTTGTTCTTCGATTATCTGTGTTTCTAGATGATTTCTTTCTTGAACCAAATCTCTTTCTAAGCCAGTCAATTGTCCTAGCTGTTTTCTCTTAAAATCCATGAAGTTACACTGTACTTTTTCTAACTCTTCACAATCCTCTTCTGCTTCAGATTTGGCTTCTTTGACTCGCAAGAGAGATTCTCTGATGTCTTCCAGGTTCTTTTTGTCTTCTTCAATTTGTTGCAGATCCCCTCTTTTTAGCAGCTGTATCATGATTTGTTTGTCTCTAAGCTGTTCTTCTAGATTTGCCACCAACAATGCCTGTTCTCTCTCCTGGGTTTCCAATCTCTTTTTCTCCACTTCCAATTTTAAATACTGGTCTTCTTTTTCCTTTTTAAGCTTTTCTAGTTCGTGAAAAATCTGCATTTTCTCTGCTTTTTCATTTTGATTAAGCTCTTGTAATCGCTGAAGTTCTTCTTTAACGCTACCAAACATTTCTTCTTCTTGTTTCTTTTTCTGAAGCTCTATTTCTTGCTGTTCCCGTAATCTTTCCTCTTCAAATTTTTCCTTTTCTGCCAATAAATCTTTCATCCTGTTTTCTATGTGAAAGCTTCTTTTCTTAAGATTCTCCTCTTGCTTTCGGATTTCCAGCTGAACTATTTCAGTTTCTTTACGTTGTGATTCCACCTCTTGTTGCATTCTTTCTAATTCAGCCTTGTTAGTTTTTTGTTTCTCCTCCATTTCTTCTATGAGTTTCCTAAAATATTTTAATAAAAGAGATTTTATTTATCTAAAGATATGCCTAATGACTATTACCTAAAAATATAACATTGACTTATATTCAAAGAATTACACTGGAGAATTATATTTCTCAATGGAATTTTTGAGGAACAACCCTTGATAATTAAAACAACTATATATTTCATCTTTGACTCTAGATAAGGTGGCACTTTCATAGACTAAGCTGGTACACAATTTGGGCTGCCTCTTGGACTCATAACTCCTGCTTGAGGAACAGGTAGTAGCTGAGGATAAGAGGGGGGGAGCTTTGCACAGATTCATCCAATGCACCAAATGCATCCTTTCATGGACTGGGAGGCCTTGCTCATATTTATTCATACCTTGGACACTTCCCGTTTAGATTTCTGTAGTGCATTTGGGGCTACCCTTGAAGATCACCAGGAAACTATAATTGGTTTTGCAGCAACATTTATAATGATGGGGGCTCTTAGGTTTGTCCATGTAGCACCTATGTGGTGAGAGCTGCACTAGCTTCCAGTTTCTTTTGGGATGCAATTCAAGATGCTGGTCATCATCTTTAAAGCCCTATATGCTACGGAGCTATGTTATCTGCAGGACAGTCTTTCCCCAGGGATATCTACCTGTCCTGCCAGGTCAGATAGGACAGGCACCTCTTAGTAATTACAGACATCTTATGGGAGGTAGGAAGCATGTCTTTCTCATGGCAGCCCCTTCATTTGTCTGCTTGAAGTTTGGCAGATCTTTATCTCCCTAACCTTCCATAAAGTTCCAAAGAGCTGGGATGAGGTGACTTCATATTGGAAGCCTGACTTGGTTTTTGTTTTAAATGTGCTTGATTTTTTATTTAATATGGTTTTATGTTGTTTTAATTTTTGACTGGGAGCTGCCTAGAATTTGTTGTAAGATGGATGGCTATATAGATGTTTTAAATAAATAAGTTTTTTATATAACATTCTACATATTAATGTAGAAAATGCCATAATACTTATGACATATTTTAAAACCTTTATTATGAATGTTCAGGAAAATATACATAGGGCAATGTTTTGTTTTATCAGCAGAAGCATTCCTATGTAGAATTTAATTCAGAATGCTTCCAATATTCTCTATACTGCCTTCTCTTTCCATGATTTTGATCCAAATAAAGTCTCCCTCAATAGAGTTCATGTCCTGGTGATTTTACCAATATCCCTGGGTTTTGTTTTGTTTTTTCTGCAATAAAATTACAATGAGTTGCCAATGCATTTGTCCACAACCTTCTTTTTTCAAACTTTTCAGTTTAGCCTAGAATACTGATCTTGTTGTTATTGTTGCTATGTACGCCAATTTTTTTGATTACAAAACAGACCCTTGATTTTTTTTAAAAAATCCCTTGAAAATGGTGTAGGAGATTTGTGAAAGACTTTTTCAGGATCAGTGAAATTTGAAAAAGGGATCAACATCTGCAAAGTTAACAGGTACAGTATAGGCATGTGTAAAAAGAGTGGGCTTGGATCACACTTCCATGGCTGCCATGGCACATTTTGATCCCATTCCATGACTGAATATATAATATGCTCATGTGTTTTTAAATAAATATTAAACATATTAATATATATGAGATACAAAATTATGGGAATGAAAGTTACATATCCCTGAAGCAATATTTTCTGTAGATTCAGTCTCTATCATGTAATTATGTTCTCATAATTGATTTTCTACTGCAATCACAGAAGTACCATTGTCCTAATGGAATTACGTTATCTTTGTTCTTCATAAAATATAGTTAAAATTTTCTTGTGCTCAAAGAGCAAAATATCAAATGTATTACAACTCAATTAAATAAAAATAAAATGGTGGGAGGAAGTCAAAGGAAAGTAATAGAATTACAGACTTTGCAAAAATCAGGCAGTGCTAATATTAAGTCAAAGCTTTCTTACAGTAATTATAATCAAACAAAATTTAGCAACCCTTCTAAAGATTTCTATAAATTTTATGTTACCAAAGTTAGAGTAGTGTACTCATTTGGCCAAACATAACATGAGGTTAAAGGGTGCACAAATAAATCAAAAGTTTATGTTTGAAAGAAAGGACAGTACGATAATATATGCAAAATGTTCTCAATTGCTCCATCAAGACAAGACTCCAGGTAATCTTGCTTAATATGCTATAGAAATCTGTTCCTATGATTATTACAAAGTTCAAATAAAATCAAATTGAATTACAACATAAATGCCATTAGACCTCTTTACAGTTAAAAGAAAACTGTTAGAAAGTTAAAAATATAGAGTGAAATCTGCTTATTTTCAATCCCTAAGCTTTATCATTAAAATATTCTAGCAAAATCAAAAACTCATATTAACAATATAAATTTACAAAGAAATATTAACATAAGTTACCGTTTACTTTCTAATTTTTCTAGTTCTTCTCTTTGTTGTCTCTCAAATTCTAATCTGTTGTTTTAAAAAGGAAAGAACTACATTAATTTTTTGTAAGGGAATTTTGATGAATTATTAGAACTGCATTTCTATAATTTAATATGTTCCACAAATGAGTTTTATGTACAATCTAATTTGTAGCCATGTTAGAAAAACATTAAACATGAGAGAAGAATGATCAGTATTAATTTTACATGTTACATCCATGCAAGTAAAGCACTCAATATAAAAAAAATATTTTTTTTCTACCTTAAAAAGACTGGTCCTTTTATAGGGAAAAGGCTGCCAGAAGATGTGGAGAGAAATAAAGTACAGTAATCAATTAAGCAAACAGAAATGTTTCAGAGATAGATAAAAAGAAAATATGAAGGGAATAATTAATAAAATACTAGCCATTATATTTGGAAACACATTGCAAAAGATTCAGATTTCCCAACTTTCAGGTTCAATTTTCCAGGGGACATTGCAAATAACAAACAGGTTAAGATACAATGTATATATTACCAGAAAATCTTTTAGCTATACAATTTGGGATGAATACCCTTTGAATGGTGTGGGAGCAGGAATGGATTTCCAGAGAAAAATTGCAGACTACAGGAACACGAGCACTACTCAGGTGATCCTGAGGACACAGATAAACCTCCAAGAGCTTCAACGACCCTCTAAAAGGATGCAAATGATCAGCTGTCTGCAAGGAATATAAATCCTTCCATTCCCCACAATCCTGTCAGAGATGAAGAAGCTTCTTGGATGCGAAGCGAAATGTCTTCAAAGAAAAAAACAAGAATGTCCAGTTGCCTCCTGAAAAAGCACCTTTGGAACTCTCTTTCAATTCCACTCCCAAATTTGTTTAGCAGACTCCTCTGAACAGGTGTTATTGCATTACCAGACTATTATCCATGTTCTCCAGGCCTCACCATCTAGAGTTTCATAAATTAATTCTAGCCTCCTTCATATGAGATGCAAACCTTGGTTTGACACAGGTTGTTATAAAGCAAAAAATGCCCTTCTTACTGCAGTATTTACTTTCCTGACAGACAACTCATTAGGTTCTTTTTGATCATTCAGCATAAGAAATTTTATAAAGAACTTAAGAAAGAACAAGCAGTAAGGCAGATAAGGGGAGACTATTAGGACCACCGAGTGAGAAGGTTTTGGAAAAAGAGCCAGTTAAAATCTTATAGGACTTTAAGATCCAGGCAGGCATGCATCTTGTTCACAGCCTCCTAGATATAACATTTGTCAAAAAGAAGAAAGACTGCTTCATTGATATTGCTATACTGGGTGATGCTAGGATTGAGGAAAAACAAGGGAAAAAAATAAAATTATTGGGACTTGCATATCAAAGTAAAACATTTATGGAAAAAGAAATCCATTATTTTACCAATTGTGATCAGAGCCCTTGGAACAATACCTAAAGGATTTCCTCCATAACTGGAATTACCAAATTTATTGGACCTGAACATCCTAATTTTGAAAAAAAAGCCCACCTCATTCTGCTTAGAATTGTCTATATTATTAAAAGCTACCTTAAGAAATCTTGGATTCTTGATGAAGCATTATTAGGTTTCCACCAGTCTTTGAGTATAAATCTAACTGAAGGTTACCACACATAACAACAAAAGCAATAATACAGGACTTTATCTTCTACGCTATGGAACAGATACAGACATCATTAATTTTCAGGAGGAAAGGTTTGGAAAGATGGAACAAGATTCTGAATACATATCTAATAAGTCTCATTTGCTGAATCTGAAATGCTTTCTATCAGCCGATCATTCTTCTAAAGAAAGTTCTTCCTGTCATGGCACCCACAGGGTATGAATGAATGACAATCATCTCTATAATAGCCTCCCTCCCACCTTATGGATTACTCCCCTCTTCTAGAACTTTGTGCAACTTCCAACTTGCTTCGGTTTGCACGAACAGGTTAAAGTTGTTTTATGTCAATGTGCTTCCAATTCCAACTGATTGACTGTGCATCCATCTGGGGTTTTATCTTTGCTTGCTATGGTTTTGTTTTGGTAATTACATTTACTTATCCATTATTAAGCTTTTTTGGGTTTTTTCTTTTTTTCCCCTGCCACTGGAAGCTTTTGGAACAGGTTATAAATATTGTAAAATAAATAAAGATTTGCCACACTTTAAAATGTTAGTTGATTACTTGGCAATAATTGTTTCTGCACCTTAACTTAGGTTTCAGTTGAAAATCAAATATTAGGAATATTAATCCAATTTTTCAATGCCTCTGGTAACAAAAATAAGCCTTGAAGGAAAAAGGTCCAGAAAACTCCAATTTCCCCTTCCATAAGATTTTCCAGATTTTTACTGGGCCATCACTCTCAGAAACATATAGGTGATTAATGCCTGTTAATGATTGCAGCTACATAAGGGTCAGAGAAAAGAGGATTTCAAGTGCAAACAATGAGAGACAAACTATGCCCAGGCCTGGCTGATTGTGTGCTTCCCAGAAATCATCTGTGGCCACTCTTGAGGAAAGAATGCTGAAGTAGACAGACTTTGGTCTGACACTGAGGGGCCATTTTTCTTGGGAGCAAATTACCTGTCATATTAAATGATTGCATTTAATATGTCTTTTACTGTGGTGGTGGTTTAATTAAATAGCAAATCTACTCCCAAGCAAACTGCAACTCTGGGAAACGTTAAGTGAACTTCAAGAACTTATATGCCTGCCCCCACCTCCTGCCCACCAACGGTGGCAAAAATACAAGAGAGAGAATATAGAACATTTTTTACAATCTAAAAGAATAAGCAACTTGGGGGCTAGAGAGCAAAATTTGACATTTTATTGAATGCCTTATTCCCCACTACCACCATTTGAAGTGACAGATATATCTGCTCTGCACAGTGGAGATCGAAAACACATTAAGCAGAAGTAAATTACAGACATAGCTGCATTAAGTTAAAAGTAGACTGTATTAGGTTAAAAGAAGTAGACTGAAATACTAAATAGATTACTGAGAAACAAGCAGTAGGTTTGAAAAAGAACCCTACCTATGAAAATGCAAATAGTTAAGAGTTGTAAGCTTTTTATTTTTCACCCAGAAGAGGGAAGAGATATTTCTGGTCACCTGACCTGTGCAATAAACAACTATTATCAGGGGAAATTGTTCTAACCATCAGTCTAAAATTAATACATGAAACAAGGAAATTATTTTAAAGATTGCAATTGCTATTTTGCAGTTATATTTCAACCTGGATTACAGTAAATATTGTACAACTTTGCACTTTAATATAGCTATATACAATTATAATTAATAAAATCAACTGCCCAGAATTTTAAAAATATTATCATTTTAAATAAGAGTGTGTATGTGTGTGTTTCTTTATAATCATATTTTTAAAATCCTGCATTTTCCTTTTCCTTTTAGATTTTACGTCTTCAAACTTTTGGGGCCACTTGTTAATATAAGATTGTTATTCAAAATATTTTCATTGGGGAAATGTTCATACCTACAACATCCTAAAAACAAAGATTAAATTTATTTATAATTTGGAGTAAAATGATAGCAGTCTACTAGAACTCACTGTAATAAAGACAGTTCTGCTATTAGAATAGTTATCAGGCCGATTTTTTTTCTAGCTGATTCTCACATTTCTCCGTTTTCTCTTAACAATTAATATTAAGACATTATTTGCATACATGCAGGATAATTAAAAATCATTATATGTTCAAATAAAAATACACTATATTGATATCTGCCATAAAAAAGTATTTGAGAAAAAACCCACCCTGGATTATACAGCATAACCGTTGAGAGGTTTTCACAAGATTTTGAAAGATCTGACATGGACAAACTGAAGGAAGAAAGCAATCCACTCTGTTAAAAACAACAGAAAAGTTAATTGTTATTTAACTAACTGATTGATCAATTATATGCCATCAAGTTGGTTTTGACTCCTTGTAAACTACATAGATAATTTCCTCCAGGACAATATTTTTTGCATAAGAGAATTTTGGGGTGGGGAGCATTGTACTTTAATCTCATTCAAATTATCACACCAAAATCACTCAGACACTTAAGTTTAGAAGTACTGTAAGTTTCCAATGTATTCAATAATCTCACCTTTCTTTTCTCTCTCAGTTTGGCTGCTTCCTTGGGATGATTGAATCGAAACATATTCGTCCTCCCAAGTAATATTACAGCACCTGGCAAGAAAATCATTGAAGCCATAAGCAAGCTAAAGGCAGAGATATTTCTTCAATTCAGACTAAAACACAATTAGTTTACTCCATCATGGAATGAAAAATACACTTTTTAGAAAATGAGCTTTAGAAAATGCCACTTTTAAAAATGAAATGTATGATGTTTGTATTCTAAGCTGGGTAAAATTGCTTACTCAGATATTTTAAGAATAAGAGAAAACCATTTATTGGCAATAAACTTTTATCCCAATTTAAAAGAAATCCTCCAGGCTTTTTGAAATGATTCAAGTGGAATAGAGTGTGTTTTAGTCATCATAACCATATGTTTTTAAATATTTATTTTTCAACAAACACAAAGAAACACAAATATATTTGAAAAGAAAAAATGGGTGGAAGCTCATAAAAACTCACATGGAGAATGTTGTTTTTGTATCAAGTTATTTGAATAAATTGTACTATATAATAGCCACCGTATCAATTGCTGTATTAACTAATCACCCGCAGCAAAAATTCGTAAAGACAAAATTTCTCACAGAACAATCCATGATAGTCTGCATCAGAAATAGTATTTCCTCCATATTTTAATAATTACATGCAAAGACATACTCATAAAAGTTGAAAGGTCTTATGAATCAGCAAGACCACCTTCCCAATCTAGTTCAGGCACCTGCCTCAAGAAAGTGTAGCAAGTCTTAAGAGATTTATGTGCCTATTTACATAAGTATACCAAGCTTAACACATAGCTACCCTTGACAAAATAGGATGAGTAGAATGAATGAATGAATAAATAAATAAATAAATAAACATTCCTGCTATTCTTCACCCTCTGGTAAACTTCATAGCATTTTAGATGTTCAGTCACTTTCCTGCCATATACAGTCTGGAATGAATGCATTCATTCAGAAGGTGAATGTATGCATGCAGAGGGTGGAGAATAGCAGAAATAATTGCATCTTATAATCCTTCCCTATCATGGAAGCTCTATACCAGAGATTGGCAGATATAGCCAACATAAGACAAATCTACCACTAGATTCTTCAAGACAACCATTTTGTATCAACTCTTGTGGCCTTCATCACTAGGTGGCCTAAGGCAGCAGTTCTAAACTGAATTTTACTAAGACTATAAATCAAATTTTAATTCATGTTTTTGCCACAATGGCTTGAACAGTGGAGATCCTAATAGATGCAGCAACTTACTTTCCTGTCAAGATCATGTGGAAATTAAGAGCTACTTACAGCATGGAACATCTCACATCCATCCCATGTTATCATCAAACAAATAGATTAATGGGAAAGTTGAATGAAACTTGGGGTCCATGTATAGAAGAACATTTCAACAAATTAGAACTTGATATTGCCACAGCTTGTTTCCATGCAGAGCTGTGGTATAGCCTAGTCTGGAATTTCCTCTTGTGTACATACAGGAAGGAGAAGTCTGAATTAGTGCAGAGATTTCATTCAGATATATGCTTTATAAGTATTTTGACCATGATCAGAATGGTTTTTACTATACATCTGCTCTCTCACAATCAGGAGAGAGTAGATGGAAGTGGCAGAATAGATTGAACATCAGAGATCAAGAAGAACAAATACAAACATACATGAGCACAGATCCAAGTCTACACTATGGCAATCAGAGTGGCAAAACATTAATACTTTGCATTTATTGCTTTCGTAGATTCTCATACATTGACCCCTATTTAGAGCAATCCAAACCATTATGAGCTTGTGGCTAAATGCATCCTTGTGTGATGAGCTCATGCTACCTGACTTGAAGAAAGTGGCAGCACATCCTTTTTTCAACTTGCTGTTACTAGACCCAGCTATTAGCCTTTCTCCAACCCTCTTTCTTGGAAATGTTCTTAAAAAGGCAGCAGACCTGTAGTTACACGGTGTTATCGATGAAGCAAAATATCTAAATCTTTTTCACTTAGTTTCGAGCCAGGATATGCAAATGAGACATTGATTGCTTTTGCGGTGACCTGTAGTAGAACAGGAGATGAAGGGAGTATGACGTTCCTGGTCCTGCTGGATCTCTGTTACCTACGGTAATGAGCATGATATACTTGTGATGTCAGAATTGAGAGTATGTTTTGCAGTAATTGTTTCTGATGGGCAGTTTCATCTGAGAATGCTGTATAGAAGGTAGGTCAAATCTTGGAGATGTCCACAAAGGGGTCTCATGGGGCTTGACCTTTTTAAGTCTTATTTCATTTCCATATGAGGTCAAAAGGTGGGGATAACGCCTCTTGGAATCACAGCTTAATGTAAGGGGAGGTGGAGGCCATGGCCAGGAAGACCTATATGCATAGCTCTATATTGTGTACAAGTTGTGTTCATTCTAGGACCTCATAACTTTGCAAACTATCACTAATGCCTCTATTCCTTCACATTTGCTCTATATAGGGCTACCCTTGCAAATCATATGAGAATAACAGAATGCAGCAGCCCTAAGGAGTATCACCATTAAGAACCCTTAGGTGAGCCTAGCCTCTGTAACATCTGATTTTTTTATAATGCTGGTGACGTATTTGCTGCTGTTTTCTAAGACAGTCAAGACCTTGGAGGCTATTTGGGGATGGATGACTACTGTCTTGCTCCTGAAGAAATAGCAATTGTTGTGAATTATGAGAAGTATGACTGTGTAGTGGCTTATGATAATAATTTTATTTTTGTGTCATTATTAGTTTTGCTTTCATCTCAACTGTATTTTAATGCTAGACTTATAATAAATGAAGTTGCATAGAGTGATTTTATAAGCTTTAGCGGGGAAAAAAACTGAATTTATATCTTGAATCTGATCTGCCTAACCCATACCATACCATTGTTCCAAGTGAGTTAGCTTTCTATGTTCTGCTCTAATTTACTCAAATTGAGAATAGCTCAAACATTTCTTCTTGACTTGGACAGATAAAAAATTATCTGGGGACTCAAATTAAAAACCTAGATTCTATTCTATAAATATTATGAACCATCGCATGTATTGAAAAGAATGAAAATTAAACAGTTCAGCAGGGCAAGAGAAGCTGGAAGAATTAATTTTCGAGATGAAAACAGAATATGGTTTACAAATGAGGAGGCGTAAGATTTTCTGTGCAGTATCACCTAAGTGATCTTGAATATAACCAGGTGATTACATTCCGTTTGGTAAATTCTATCTATTTTCTTGTTCCAGCAGAGTTCTGTCAATAGAGTTTATAGATAGAAATCAGTATCAAATGAATGTAATTTCCATGTGACATGGCTTACACATTTCTTCAAATACTTGTACTTCAGCTTGCCTTTATTTTAATGTAAATATTCCAATCCACTATAGAAATAAAAATGTAATAAAGTTGGTAGGACTCTACTGCATTGATTCTTAGAGAAGAAGGATCTAGTGCTTTTTTTTCTTCAAAATTATGCTATCAATTCTTACTAAACTTTATCCCAGGCTAATATTAAAGATTTACTGTTCATATAACTTCATGCTGTAAAGCTATTTCAATACTCTCACTGTAATTTATGTGATGCATTGGATTGGGGTTTTTTTCCAGTTCGTATACACCTTTTGCAACTACTAAGTCTGAAGTTGCAATTCTAGCAGCTATGCCATAAAATAGTTTCTTTTGACTGTTATATAGATACTTGTTACTTAACATTCTTCTTGATCTGAAAGTTAAATTTTCTATATTCTTTTTGAAGGATATTCACTCAATCAACTGTTACAAATCAATGGGAATAGTAATTCTATGTGGCACATTTATATTACAATATTATAAAAATTCACATTTTACTAAGCATATACAGAATTTAATATGACTAATAGGTTTAAATATTTAGCAAACTTTGGTTGTAGGGTTTATTTCTACAAACAAGTTAATTTTAGAGTAATTAAACAGTGCAAAAAAGGTATTTCAGTACTTCCAACTTTATTTGAAGGAAATGTCATTTTGATCTAAGTCAATTGCACAACCAAAAGGGATTTAGAGTTTAAAAGTATTTGTTAAGGGCAGGTGAGATGTGATACCAATTACATCCATACAATTAATATATAGTCTTTTTTGTTGTTCTCTTAAGTAAGTTAAGCATGAAGACTCTTGAGATGTTGGTAAAATTAGGAAGGAGGAAGAGGAGTAGTAGTTGCTTAATGCTCATTGCCATGTAACTGATATAAACGTAATCCACTGTAACTGAAAATATATACATGATTGCCATCATAACCAGTTGCTGTGGGTCAGAATAGAAAACTGAGGGGTTTTTTAATACATTAGTACTGTAAATTCAAGAAGAAGCAGACTAGATTTTGTTACATATGTGCAACATACATAATGTCCTACTAATAGTAAGGGCACAATAACATTAAGTTATCATACAGTTTGGCCAACATACTGCAAATACAATCAAAGTCCAAACATATGTTTTTTTACTCCAAACACATTTACATTATCCTATGTAATCTAGGTTTCTCATCTAAAGGCCACCTTGTAAGCCAAATAAACCACTTGTCAACTCTCAAAACGACTCTAGCCGAAGCCATATATGTTCTTTACTTTGTGTCTTAGTTACCATACTTATGGGGGAGGGGGAGAGGGACTTATGGAATGTAGAATGTTTTCCTCCAATGTGCCAGATATAACGATAAGGCTCCTGAGAACCAAGGCTAAATCAGTGTGCCCTAGCAACGGCAGGAGAAAGTGCTGAGAAGTTTATCACCTGCTTGGGTGGCTAATGTGACCTGTGATACAAGAGGGGTGGACAGTATGTATTCTTTAATTATAACAAAAACATGGGAATATTACTCGGAACTATGACACACCACTGTCAGCTGCCCACTACTTATGTACATGCGATAAAATAAAAGAAACAGAGTAATACATGGATAACGAATGTGAATACAAAAGTGAAATACGGCAGAATTTTTTCTGACTTCAGTTTTCTCATTCATAGGTCCTTTAGTTCTCTTTCATATAAATTACATATATAGTACTTGCTTCGTTGCATTGATCTTATATTCTGACTCTAAATTCTGTAGGTCAAATTTCATTAATCCTGTACATAGTTTCATGACCTGAATAGTACAACATGTATTTGATTTAAAATGGCTCATTTTTGACAATTTCAAATTTTCCTTGGTTTATGCTTCTTACATTCCATTTTCCAATGATATATCTCCTACTAAAAGATGAAATTTTCTTTCAGTAGTGGATTCTTTGTTGGTAGAATTTATTAGGGCTTTGTTCAGGCCATATTTCTGTCTTAAAAGAAAAGTTCTTTTAAAAGTTCTGTCATATTTCTGCTTGTTAAAAGTTCAAAGCTTTCTCCCTGTAATTAAAGGAAAGTCTTCCAAATTGTGAGTCTTAACATCTGGCATCACTAATTCATCCAAACATTATAAACATAGGCAGAATGAAACAAAAATGGTTTGCTATTCCAAGTTTGATTTTGAATTTAAAAATTCTTCTCTATATAATTTGGTTTGTCTCATGTTTGCAAAGCCTACCTATCCTCCTTCCACCCTGTGGTAGATTACACAAAGATCTCCTCCCTTTTGGACCTCACTAGAAGGATGACCTAGCTAAGAATTCCTATTCTTGCAAGCATCACTGTTACAGTCGTTGATGCTACTGAACTCTCCCATCACAGCAAAGTGGTAACTGATGTTCTCAGAGCTTGGTTGTTTTCTTGCAGACATTTCAATACCCAAACTAGGTAACATCATCAATGCTAGTGGTAATTGCCTACCAATATCGCTTTCAAAATGAATAGTCATCACTACAACTTGGAAAAATAGGATATTTTTTTTATTTGAACTTATGTTCCTATATATTCTGATAAGCAATTCCAGTAAACACAGTGAAATAAATCAACAAATCATACTTTAAAGTGAGCAGAAGCTGGAATTTAGAGCCATGCCTAAAGTAACAAAGTGCTAACAAGCTAAGTAAAATGCAAGCAAGCAAGTCACTAAGGAGTACACTAGATGGCTGGAAACATTTAGTTTTGGAAACCAAGATATTTTGATTTAAGTTATGTAACATTTATTAGCTACAAGTTTTTAGACATTATTTGGGGTAAGAGCTCCGTTGTGTTTAGGAAAGCATGATCTCTTTTGATACACCCTTTATGGAATATTTTAATACACATATAAATAACCTAGTCAGTAAGAATAATCTTATTAATCACCCTGACAATAATATCCTAATGGGTTGTGGCTCATTAACTAACAATATAATATAACCAATTAAACAAAAGTAGATTTGCATAAGTTACAAAGAGGGCTTGTAAACCCACTTCCCCCTGGATATTGCTTATTGGCCCCTGGTATAAAACTGCCAATTAATCAATTTATGCTTTGATATATTGTATATCCATATCTAGTGTAAAAATACTCTATGGAAAATAACATTTCATCAATAGCAAATTTCATACCTTAGTTTTATGCTAAGTGATTGTTTAATGTAGTTAAGGCATAAGGTTAAAATCGGCAGATCATAAGTTATAGTCCCACCTTGGCATGAAGCCAGCTGGGTGACCTTGGGCCAGTCACTCACTCTCTCAGTCCTAGGAAGCAGGAAATGGCAACTCACTTGTAAAACCTTGACAAGAAAACTACAGGGAGTAATACACACATACACACACACACACAATTTATAGAAAGGAAATATATTTTAGTACAAGGTTAGCAATTTTGGTTGTAACTTACTTTGAGATTTTTAAAATAGGGAGTAGAATAAAAGTTCTTTAAATAAAATTATTTAAATAAATATTTTTTCTGAACACCCCTTACTCTGTGACAAGGTAATAACAGTCTCTGAATTCCCTTTCCTGTTTACTGGCTCTAAACCTGTACAACACTACTTATATGGCTCATGTTATAAGCAAGTCTTATTATGCTCATTGCTCAAGACTTTACTTCATTATCTTCACAATACAGCTCAAGTCCTTCTTTGTCCAACCATTTCAAATTAATACTATTTTTCAAATGAAAAGGTACAGTTAAGCATGAAGAAGCTAATTTAAAAATTTCTGACACAAGTATTTAAAGGTCCTTAAATTCAAACTTAAAAATATTTAACAAATAGTTCTAATACACAAATCTTAAAAGCTAATAGCAATAACAATAGTACTTAGAGTTATATACTGCTTCACAGTGCTTTACAGCCCTCTCAAAGCGGTTTAGAGTCAGCATATTGCCCCCAACAATTTGGGTCCTCATTTTACCCACCTCAGAAGGATGGAAGGCTGAGTCAACCTTGAGCCTGGTGGGATTCGATCTGTCAAATTGTAGTAGAAATGGCTTGCAGTACTGCACTCTAACCACTGGACTACCGAGGCTCCTTATATATGATATAAGCATTATATATTTAATGCTAACATATTATGAAATATGAGTTATCATTTGTCTATATTTAAGATAGTAGTCTTAGTGAATCCAGAATATGTGTATCTTCTTCTAAAACATGTGTTCTCCAAGTTCTCCAAACCCATGTCATGAAGAAAAACAAAAACATGTCTCAATTTAACATACTTATATAATTGTTGAACCCTAAATTGCATAGTATTTCTTCTTATCCTCCTCAGCATCCAATTAGTAAATTTAAATAAAATAGTGTGAGGGTGTTCTATAAAGCCCTGAGAGAGAAATACATATTACAAATAGATGCATGCTCTGTTAGGGGCTAACACAAGCATCTGGAATACCATAATCCAGCTGGAGATATTGATTTTGTCCGTAGATTGGTGAGGAAACTGATGAAAAGGCTTGCATTTCTCAGAATAACTAAATTCTTTAAAACAGGCAAAGCTATAACAGTCTTGTAACCATTTATCTCCTTCCTTCATATTAATACTCAGAAGCCATGAGAAAGATTTTACAATGAAATAAGAATGGTAAAGAAAAAATAAAGTGGAACATCTTTTTTCAAGACACTACTGAAAATGAAATTGAGTAAATTGAACATTGCTGCAGGCACAGGTTTAGTGCAAACATTCAGATGAATTAAATGGGCCTTGCATCGTCAAATCCTCTGGGGACTGGGAAGGAATTGAGGTGGCTCCACTGTTGTTAACATTTGCCGCCATTTCTTAGCTTTTGTGATTTTTTATTTTTTTCAATAGTAATCATTTTTTAATATCTTAACTGTTTTATAGACTTATTGTACATGACCAGAGTCACTTTTTCATAAGATGGGCAGCCCATATAAATCTTGATGAATAAATAATTAAAATATTCCCTCTTCTGATATGAGAGTTAATTTCTTTAAGATAAGCTGGAGGTACTTGCATCTATTACATTCCAATGTGTGGTTAGGATGACTTAATTTCTGTTCATTTTGTGGAAAAGTTAAACCTAAGATACCTTGAAATCACAAACTGTTTTAATTTCCACTAAAATAAATTTCTACTAACACCAATACACATATGGACACATACACTTTCTCACTATATTTATTTGCCTATCTGTCCTCCTCATAGCCTGACAGTTTTCAGATGCACTGGAACTGAAAGCATGAGGGCTGGTAATGATAGAAAATGCAATCTAAACACATTTGAAAAGCACCAGAGAAGGCTGGATTGGACAAGTTCAGTACATGCATCTCATTAATGTATCAGCGGTACAGCTGAACCTGCAATAAAATATGTAGAAGAGATCTGAACTGAGAAAAGGCAAAGAAATGTCTAGGATAATACCTTGGTTGAGTTGTGTAGCCTCTGTGATTTGAATTCCATTTATAGAACACTGTGCTCCATCGAGCGGTATTAAATGAACTGTTCCATTGAAGTGTTCAAAAATGCAGTGCTCACTTTCCAAATCAAGACCATGAAGTACTAAAACACAAAAACAGATTTCTAATAACTATTACAATACGATTTTTATTTTTCTAATCCTGAAGTTTTAATCTATTAACACTTATCCCATTAATTCATAGATTTCATATTTTCTTTGCATTGCCTGTGTACAAAGAACGAATATTTAAAATAAGCAAGATAAGTAAACTGGTCTACAAAGAAGGAAAGAAATAGATCAAAATGTACACCTTTTTAAAATAACAATTCAAACATGAAATAGATTAGATATTAGTGGACACTGAAAATTGCATTGTGTTAGATAGCCATATAGAGCAGGGGTCCCTAACCCCTGGGCCCCGGCCCACTATCAGGCCTTCAGACATTTGGAACCGGGCTGCAGAAGTGAGGGGAAAGCACACACTCATCCCCATTTGTGTGAGCAGCAAGCAAGCGTGTATGCATACACACTTCATTTGCATGAGAGGTGGGCACGCATGCCCACCGCTCGGGGAGAACCATCTCCTCTGCCTCTCCCCCCCCTCCCCGGGGCAATCTGCAAAGCCGGAAATGCTGGGGAATTCTGATATAGAGAACCATGTATGATCTCAGTAATAATAAAATCATCAGCTTTACAGCTTCTTAAGTAATGTTGTTTTTTTTAACTTGTCCTATTTTGGAGATCAGTACAATGATTAATTCCTGAGATATCATTAAGGCACTGGAAGTGGTCAAAGATAACTTGATCTTTGTTCTGAATCCTAGGAAGAAATAAATTGTGCTAAATATCATAATGTAAATATAAAAAGATTTGGTCCTATTAGCATGTAACTGTTGAATTCTTCAGAATTCGGGCTTGATGACAAACTGTATAATTCCTCCACCTAATAAGTGGTTATGCATACTTGGAAGTCTTATCCATTCAGTTAAGCGGAAACAGCACTCTTATTCTTCTTCTAACATGACCAGCGACTGCTCCTACTCCATTAGTGTCTTTACTCTTTTTGAGAATCAGATGCTTCCCTTGAGGGAATGGACAGAATGGTTCTTCAATGATACATCTGGAATGATGATTTTCAAATCAATCTAGCCTGGTTTCAGACTCACAATTCATAGAATTTTCTCTAAAAGGTGTGTCCCAGCTTCGTACCTTTCTTTTACTGGGAGTCTTCAATTTATAATCATTTTTTTCAATAACTGTTCAAAGTTACAGTGATGCTGAATGAAGGAAGTTATGGGTGGTTCCTGAAGTTACACTCATTGCAACAAACCCACCCCCCAGTCACATGATCAAAATGTGGGTGCTTTGCAGTCCACCTGCACTTACAACTACAAGAGTGCTTTAAATCCCTCCAATCTTGTCCCTGTCTATGTCCTTTCGAAACCCCGCACTTTATATCCCCTGCTGCCCTAGCTGCCATTTGCCAACTTCTTGCTTCCGTTGCTGGCCACACAAAGGATATCCTCCCCAGGTTGCACATGACAGTTTCCTCATGAGACTTGTGGAAGAGGGCCTCACAAGGCCAACAGCTACTTCACAAAGGGCCAGAGCGGGCATGCCTCATCAGCAGTGGGAGCATGAATTTGGCAAAGATCATCTGGTATGGCGGCGTACAGAACAGCAGGAGTATCAGAGTCTACGGCAGTGTGGGGGCAGCTGGGCTGAGGTGATTGGGGCTTTGTGCGTGGCTGCTTTGTGACAGGCTGCTACACAGCTATTTTGTACCACATTGCTGGGCAGTGGCTATTTGCTGCATTGCCAGGTGGGTGTTTATTTCATACTGTTGGACTGTAGTTTCACTGATGGGAATTTTTTGGAGAGCTGGGCTTCCTTGGGTTGCTGTTTTATGCCATGTTGCTGTTAGTTCCTGGGGCATCTGAAGTTTCATGCTGTGTTGCTGAGCTATGGCTCTGCGCTGCAGTTCAAGGGCTTCTTAAATCCAAAAAGCCACGGCATACCAAGAACCCCAAGCAACAATGGCAAGCAACAAAGTTCTGGGGTTGTTTGCCACCTTTGCCCTTTGATGCAGGACAGCCAAATGGCAGAGTGGTGTGTGTGTGTAGGGGTGGGGGAAGAATAAACTAGCAGGGGATGAAGGAGAAGCAGTCCCTTACCTTGATAGAACCAAGGCTTGGGGTTGGAATAGACTAAGCTGGGAATGGCTTAAATTGGGATGGATCCTTGGCTAATGATCGATGGAATTCAGTTAACAGTAGCAACAGGGATTGCTGTCACTAAGCAATGCAGTCACATGATGTGGTGACCTCACCACTTAACAACAGAAATCTGGTCTCAATTGTAGTCTTAAGTTGAGGACTGCTTGAATCACAGTTCTAAAATGTAATCAGACCTGTGCTTTGGGCAAGGTGGAGGCATTGCCCTCTGTTGTTTTGTTAGGGTGTCCCTTTTCATTAGCAGAGAAACCCACATGGGGGTGGCTCAGTAGAGTCTCTGAGCAATATGCAACTTCTCTTTCCTTCTTTGGATGACTTCTATGCAGTCTATGCTAAAGAAATTCCCTGGTAGAGAGTACAACTTCTATTCATTACTTCTTTTGCTCCAACCAAGATTTTTATATATTGTCTTGTTTTGTGTGTGTTTGTGTGTGTGTATACCGTGCATCTTTACTTGAGTTTCAACAACTGTATTATTTTCCTCTTTAACTTTTAATTTTGAATATTATCTTTTTATAGAACTATATATACTTATGCAGGAACACAGAACAGAGAGACATATATATATATCTAAAAGACTGGTTTAATTTGAGAGCTACAGAAGTATAACCAAAAATATAAATCTGCATTGATACAAGAACAGATACTTTTATTCATATGCAGTATTATGCTGAGAGCAACAGGGGGGGAATTCATAAAGTAGTAAAAAAGGGCCAGGGATAAGAAGTTTATAATATAATGGCTTATTTCCAATACCATAAACCTTAGTAAAAATAATGCAGTGTTCTATTTACATCAGCCATTATTTCAAAAACCACAGGTATTATTTCTTCTGTAAGCATCCTACAATAGATATCTGCTCATAGGAATGAGTACGTTATGCATAGCCCTAATCCATGGATGGGGGAAATGAAGTGTGTGTGTATGTGTGTGTGTGTGTGTTAGAATTCTAAAACCCCTTTCATGTTTATAAATTTAGAAATCATCCCTGCTGTTGGAACAGCTATTAGATTAAAAGAGAGAGAACATTTACCAATATCTTGTTCTCTTGCAGCATCCTCTCTGCCAACATGTGTTTGGCCCTCCTAAGGAAGAAAAAAATGACATGTTATAGTCACTACAGGTAGTCTTTGACTTATGACTCCAAATGGGACTGGATTTCTGGTCATAAGTTGTTACATTTAAGTTGAGGCACCAATGTGACCGGAGCTGATTTTACAATATTTTTTTGAGATAGTTGCTTAATGAATCACTGTCATTGTTAAGTAAATTTTGTAGTTGTTAAGAGAATGCCACAGTCATAAGTGTGAACCCAATATTCCAAACAGGGTTGTTTTTAGTGAAAATCAGTAAAAAAGTGTTGCAAATTGTAATCAGGTGACCATGGGACACTGCAACCAATTGTAAAAATGAGCTGGCTTTCCTGAATCAAGATTGTTACTACAGTAACTGTTTTTCAGCTATTAGGAACCCTTTGGGTTGAAAAATATGAAACTATTGGATGAGTTTCTTTTAAATCTTAGTGCAAGGATCTACAACCCTGGTCTGTGGAACGGCACTGCTACGGAGCATGTCAGAAACCAGGCCATATAAAGAAGCAAAGCCCCACCCGTGGGATACAGGCAGCACAAGAGATCCCTCCCTCCCCCGATCCACAGAAAAACCTCTCTCCATGGAACCAGTCCCTGGTGCCCAAAAGGTAGGGGGCCACCGCCTTAGTGAAAGAAAGTTTAAATACAAGTTTAAGCACTTTAAAAAATTTGGGGTGGGGTGGTTGATGGGAATTAACAGCAAAAGTTGATTAGAACTATGGTTTTGGAAAATAGCAAACAGACTAAGGGTCCAGATGGATTGGAAATAAGATTTTGGAATTAATTATAAGAATTCTTCCTGTAGGAAAATACTTTTGTTTTAAATTCTTTTTTTTTTTTTAATGATAGGATGGGACTTTGAAAGTTGGACTCTGGGAGAACCAGAAGGAACAAAAGATTACAATTAAAGGAGAAGAACACTTAAATTTTAGTTACTAATATAGAATGGAAGAAAACATTTTAACATATGGCATATTGAAGGGTATTTTGAACTCTGGACCCAGAAGTTAATGTTAAGGTGTCTGCCTCTATAGATGGACTATGTTTAAAAGATGTTATAGGAGAGGAACAATGTTTATCAGAAAAGTCTGAGACTGATCTGAACATGGATTTAAAAATACCTTAATGGATGTCTTTATAATGAAAAGAGATAGTATGCAAGTAACTTAACAAAAGAATGATCTAGATATTTTTTTTCTATATTAAATTTACAAAAGAAGGTTCATAAAGCTTTGAAAAATTTTGTGAGAAGGGACAAAGTAAAAATGAAAATAAATCAAGTTCATTATTTTAAAGAATTAAGGATCAAGATTATTAAAAATAAAAGGAAGGAATATAAAATTGGCTTAATTGATCAGGATTAAAATAGATATGTTGGCATCCCTAGTATCTTTAATAGAGTTCTGCTGATCACAGGTGAAATGATGAGGCTTTAAGGATTTGTTTATAGATAAAAAATGGGACATGGAAGAAGAGATCATCTGTTGTATTTTAAGAAAAGTTACTAAAATTGTTTATATTTGTGATGAAGGGGGAAGTTATTTCTTTATATATTTTTTTCTTCTTTAGTATATTGTTTTTTTTCTTTTCTAATTTCTTTTTCTGTACTTTCTATCATTTCTTTTTAACCTTTTTTTACTTTGTATGAAATTTTTATCACTGTAACAATTTTTAATAAAATTATCAAGAAAAAGAACTACCTATATTTCACTACTATGTTGAAAGATGATGGAGTCCATATGAAAAGTTACTTTGCTCAAGCTACAAAGGAAAATTATAGCAATAATTTTCTTATCCTTTTAATTTTACTTCTTTTTTTCCAAAAAGTTTTTTTTTATCTTTTACATCTTTCAATGAACAGTGTGATTCCAGGTTTTTACATTTCCATACAAACATGACCGTAATTACATATCTATCTCACACATTCAGTTTCTTATCATATCATTGCATTTTCCATTTTCTATAAATTTTCAAAAATATTCTTATATTTTTTGCATTTATTTTATCCAATTTTAATTCATATCTTAACTTATTCTGTTTTTCTTTAAGTATACTCTTATCTTCTTTATATAATATCTTAAAATTCTTTATTTCTTATTCTATATTCACTGTATTCTTATACTTTTATCTGTCATTTGCAATTTCATCACATATTCTTATTTCATTATGAAATAAATTCCATCTTAGTATTAATAACATTCCAAACATTTCCCCCTTAATTACCCGTTTGAGTGCACCACCTTTTTGTCTTATACATCATTCAATTTACTCCCCTTTAACTCATATTAAAAATTACCATAATATAATTATTTTTAGTTATCACCTAAATACTACTTATTGCATATACATTTTAGGTTAGATTCAACATGGTATTCTTTTCTTTATTCTAAAGCATTTGTTTTTTTCCTAATACATTAATCTTTTCAGCTAAGTAAAGAAACTGATATTTGTCTTTTTAGTACAATTCCCATAGTTCATTTAACTATATTTTTAATTTCATTTAATGTAATTAACATTCTTATTATAATCCCATCTTTATATGTATCCCAGTTAATTTAACAATAATTCTTAGAAAATAATCAAATAAAAAAGTAAAAACATCAGTTCCAATCATTCCATTTTTTACAATCTATATTCTTATACCTTTTTATATATTACCTTGTAGAATCCCCTTTCTTATTCTCAATTTACCCATTATCTCTAGGTCTTCTAGCCATATAGCTTCTTTTCATTTTTTTTTGGCTTTCTATATCCCCTTCTTTTCTGGTTCTTTCCCTTATTCCTCTTTTCCTTTATTTTTATTTTTTATTTTTCCCCTCCATTTCTGACTCCATTTTTTATCTCCCTACCTCTTTTGAACTTTTTCCTGTAATTCCCCTTTCTGCTGTTTCCTTTTTCTTCATTTGACTTTCCTAACAATTACCTCTTTAATTGTCCCCTCAAACCTCCAGGTTTTAATTTCCATGTCTCCCCCCCCCCCCCCCCGGTTTCAGTATTCATTGTATCGTTTGTTCATTAAGGCTGGCCTCTTCTTTAATCAACTCCTCCCCTTCTGCTTCTCCTTGTCCATCTTTGTTCTCCAACAATGCAATTTCTAGCATTTGCAAAGTAATACTGCACAATTCCACTTTTCCCCATATCATTTCCCTTATACTTCTTAAGTCCAATTTTACAGTATTCTGCCATTTTTGTGTGCCTCTTTTAATTTTTTTACCTCTTTCTTCAGTGTTTAAATCCAGTCCAGTTATCCAGTAGTTAATTAATCCAGCTTCTAACCATCTACTTCCATTAAATCCTATTTCGAGTTTCCAGGGGTCAAAATAGTCAAATGTTCATATATTTTTGTTGTTAAATTCCTTCTGTTGAGTTTTAAATTTTCCTCAAAGTCACCTAGTATTCCCAGGATTGACTTCTTTCTTCATAGTATAGTAAATTCACTTTTCAGGGTTTCTGTTTTATTGTTTCAAAGATCCTCTTACTTTATATCAAGTTCCATAGAACCAAACTCTTTTTAAAAAGTCATTGAAAGTTTTCTTTTACCATTAGGTGGCGCTCTCTGTTATGTCCAAATTCCACTTTTTCTTTTCCACTTTCCCTTTTAGAGCTTTTAAATTTGAAAAATCCAATAAATCCAATTATTGTATATTATTTTATTTTGGCACATTCAAGTTCAGATTTTAAGTAAGCCTATTTAGTGCCAATTGTATAATTTAGTATAATCCAATTTACATAGATGTTTCCCTCTTTCAATTTACTTCTTTTACTGTTCAAAGCACTTTCACTTATCTCCTTTTTTTTTCCCACTCCTTCTGGTTGCCGCTTTTCCAGTCTTTTTTTTTTTTAAGTATCTTTAAAGTTTTAAATCCGGAGTGCCTTGTATTCAGATATTGCACTTAATTTGCCTGGTCTCCAGACAGTCCGCTTCTCCACCTCTCCTGCACGATCTTTGTCCTGAGTAGCTCTCCTTCTTCAGAGTGGCCATATTTAACCACCGTTGCAGCCTGTCTTTGGGGGGAGTTTACCTAGCCAAGGAGGGGAGATGTAGCTCCCCTTGACCTGACACTTCTTCCCCACCCCTTCAAGGTGGTTCTAGCCCCATTCGGAGCCCTCTAACAGGTACAACACAGATCGAAGCAGTGCACAATCGCGGTCTTCGGTCCGTCCTTGAAGGCAACACAACCGGAAATCTAATTTCTCTTCCTATAGCTCCATGAACAGGAAAGAGGCTGCTCTCAATTCTAAAATTCAAGAATTTATTGAATTTATTGTGAATTTTAGATTCAAAAATAACGCTCTTTATTGAACCTCAGGTTGCTAAAATCACAAAGCACACACTAACGTATCCTGTCTTTTCCTATACAAGCTTAAGGTACATTTGCCTGGAACTGGAGGTCTTATTAGTTAGTAATGTATTGCCTTCCTCATGCTTCCCATGGCAGTTAGCAATATTTGTTATTTAATTTACTTAATACACACTTGATCTTAAGCGATTACTTAATTTATTTAAATTCATTTTAAAACCATATGACTTCTAATATTATTAGAAATTATTATTTATTTCTAGTTTTGTGCTTATTAAGGAAAGCAAACTAAATATTTTAGAACATCAACAAGTCATAGTAAAATGAATTAAGAACAAATAAAACAATTAAGAATGCTATTCATCTATCACTAATCCTCAGGGCAGATATAGGCAGCAGATGACTGATAAAAGCATATTAAACCAGTTACACTATTCAATAATTGACCTCCATTGTGCAGAGAAGTAACAGATGTTTAGCTTCTTCAGACAATAAATTAGTACAAAAACACAGCTGTCTTTTTAGAAACTGGAAAGCAGATAAATATTGAATTACCTTCAAATGATACAAGATGATACCTGTGCTCAGAAGATCATCATCAATGCCTATTAAATGAGGCAGCTCAGAATCTAACACAACTCCAATACCTTCTTTCCGCAAAGCTAAAGTTTGCTCCTGTAAACACAAACATGATAAAGTTCTCTTAAAGACATTTTTGCATATTGAATCAATAGTTATATAATTTAACTGAGGGTAAAATCACCAGTGTTAAAAGAAATATTGGAAATGACTATAATTTCTACAAATAGTACAAACCATCATCATAAATCAGTTGAATGTTGATTTTAATTATTTAATAGAAAAGAAATGCAACTAACAAAATAGCATGACTTAACATGTAAGTATCAAAGTTTTGGTATTTAGATATTTAGGAGCAAAAAGACTGATAATAGATTATTATCTGATAAATGACAAATTATCTGATAAATCTGACAAATCCCAAATCTGATAAAGACTGATAAATGATTAATATCATCCTTCAATAATTTTTGAACTCATAATGTTTGACCTATGGCAATGAGTTCCATAGATCCATAAAAAAATAAAATTGCAGATCCTGGAAGTAATTTTAACTTGTACTTGGGACTTCCATTGATAACAAATATACAGATGAACTGCATTCAGGTTTTTCATAAAACCTATTCAAAATATAAATTTGATGGTTATATTTTGTTCTATTGAAGTTTCTAAAAACTCTTCAATAAAACATTCTGTAATAATCCAGTTTATTTGTTTAAAACATGGAGCTATACAGGAAAATGCCACAATATTTATTTATTTATTTATTGATCGTATTTCTATACCGCTCCCTCTCCGAAAAGGGACTCGGGGCGGTGTACAGCCTAATAAATACATAAAATACAAGAATACAAAATTAAATAGAGTTTAAAACCGAATTAAACATAAATATAGCTGCATCCTGAAAGTTTAAAAATGAAGTTAAAATTTTAAAAACCCTATTAACTTAAAACCCCTTAAACCCTTACTGGGCCAGGCCAGCCTGTTTAAAAAATAGGGTCTTAACTTACATCTATTACTGATGTAAGTGCTAACTAAAATATGCTTACAGGTGGTATCCAAAATTTCATACACTGGAAAGAATTTTTAGTCCATCCTTATCAAATACACTTGTCCAGTTTAAAGCTACAAAATTATTCTTCAGTACACAGACCAAGTTTAAACCAACAAGAAATATTCATGGACAGGCTTAGCTAGTTTTGCAATCTTGCAGCTAAAACCTCCATGCAATATAATGCTGTCATGCAAAGATGCATATGATATAAAATTTACAGCAACCAAATCAAGTAACTAGCATTACTAGCATCAAAAAATGCCAAAAGAAAAGAACCAGCTGGATTTCATATGGAAGATATTTAATATTAATCTACTTGTGTTTTAAAAAATGGAATTGAACATTAATGTTTCCTACAAGTTTCATGCCTCATTTTGTCATCATAAAAACAGACATTCTAGATATGCTGACCTACAATTCTCTTTTCCCTTCAACCAGCATGGTTATTTATATAGAGTCAGTGCATCTCTAGGTCTGAAAACCAATATAAATGAAAACGCCTGTAACACCACTAAACACAGTTGATTGTGTTTTAAAATATTACATTACCTAGCAAAGCAACAAAAATTGAACGTGAGAACATACTCATCTATGGCTCAAATGCCACTTTCCCCGATCAAGACTGAGTCCATTGTTCCTGACAGATTAATTTCAGTCTGTCTAGCAACAGGCAATTTTGGGGAAACTTACCTATTATGGCTTGGCACTTGAGCAACTGCTCTTTCACTACAGAATATGTTTTATGACATTTCTATTATGTCACAAAATGTTTTATGGTAATTGTATATCATAAAATATTTTATAACACTTGTTAAAGTTTTGGGGTTTATTCCATGGGAGTCGTGGATTGCAGACTTAAACACATTCTATAGAAGTTAACCCATTTGAGATACCTTGGTGCAAAAGTTGTTGCCCTACAATGCACTGTTTTGCCCAGTAAAAGATTATACAGGACAGTTTTAGTAGTGTATAGATATATGGAGAATATCAATTTAGAAAAAGGTCAGTTCTGAATATGTGACTGAAGCATAAGTCAATTCACACATATGTAGAACAAAAGAATGGATACTGTATCAATATAAAGTATGAAGAGAATGAATGAGCTACAAAACAACTGAAGGAAAAATGGATGGATCAAGAAAAAGGGGAAATCTAAGTTATGGTTGGATGCAGTTCATGATAACCCTAAAAACAAAGAAATGCACATTTAAACAACATAGGCAATATATGAAGCAGCAGACATAGTGGAAGTAAGTATAGTTAAATATTGGAAGTTGTATTTAGTGTTGTTGATAGTGAACCTATTTTAATTAGTTTCATTTTCTTTAATTTCTTTCCCTATTTTTTACTGTTTTTCTGAGATCTGCATATTGTTGTTTACTCTTTCATGGTAAAAATTGCAGAAAAGGGACCACCTGATTTTTGCCAATCCATCACATCTCATGTAATAACGCCGAAGCTATTTCAAGAGAATGCAACTATCTTGAAAGTATGGGATAAAGGACGGCTAGAATGGAGTAGAAATAAAGAAACAATGCAACTTGTTTTGCTCTAGTAAAATATTGAACATTAATATATTACTACTAATAATGGCTCTTTGGGTACATATGTGAATTATATACTACCCCAGGCGAAACCATGATATGCTAACATTTTCACACAGGAATAACTCTATTCATTTTCAGTGACATGATGTTGAAATTATAAGTTATAGGAAAATTAATACAAAAATGAGAATGACCAGTTAAAGGTCAAAACAGTACAAAAATACATTCATGTTTTTTTCAAATAAAAAATATCAGATGTTTTGCAAAGACAGATGAAATGGCCTTTGAAAACCAATCAGTTTGATTTTGTGTACCCCACCATAAAATAATCAATGCCTTGCTCTCTCAAATGTCATAGGTAATTGGCTTTGGTCAGATAGCTATGGATTTTGCTGATGTGTTTTATATTTCCACAAATGTGTGAACTCTGCTTCCCAGTTAAGAACTTTGCTGATGTGTTTTATATTTCCACAAATGTGTGAAATCTGCTTGCTACTTAGAAATGTTTATTATATGTATTTTTTCTCCTGTATTGAAGCAACTTAGTTATAAACTAAGTTGTAAAACAACTGCCTAATATAACACTACTGCATCTTTCACACAGTGTTCACAGTGGATCTCTAATATAGTATATAGAGGTGGAGATAGAAGTCTAAAATAAACCTATCTTCTAATCCATCTTCTTGGGCTATCGTTTAGTGCATTTAATAATCTTATTACATAAAGCATTTCCATCATCAAATTAACTAATACACACCCATGAAAGCAACTAATAAATAAAATCCATACAACTTTGAAATGCCTTCTGACACATAATCAATATTAGAGTTTAATAATACTTAAGAACAAACAGCACATGTTTGTCTTCTGGATTGAACTTTACAACCCAACGTACTTTGCTTCTATCCATCCTCACCCAAGGATGTTCTTCTAATTGCTAAACCTAGTGAACTCTAAAGTTCAAAAGAAAACAAAATCAACATCAGTTTGCATCATGAAATATATACGCTATGTCTTATTTAGGCAGAAAATTTAAATGTCTCTCCTATGTTATATACCGTAAATCCATGTTAGCTGTATTATACACTAAAGGGTGTCAAACTTGCGGCCAGCGGGCCAGATACATCACATGCTGGCCATGTCTGCCCCTGGTTTAGCAAAGGGGAAAAAAGTTGTGATATATCACGTGACAATGTGAAATCGCGAGTTTGACACCCGTGCACTAAAGAAAGCTGGTCGAACTCAATGAGATAAGTACCACACAGATGGTCTCTTTTGCAAATATGTTATTTATTTATTTATTTTGTCAATTGCTTACAAGGTAATAGGTATAAATAAAAACATAGTTATGAATACATGGATACATATAAGAAAAATATAAAAGGAATAATAGGACAGCGACGGTAAGCACGTTGTTGCGCTTATGCACACCCCCTACAGACCTCTTAGGAAAGGAGTTAGGTCAGTAGTAGACAGTCTAAGGTTAAAGTTTTTGTGGTTTGGGGAAGAAATCACAGAGTCAGGTAGAGTATTCCGGACATTGACCACTCTGCTGCTGAAGTCGTATTTCCTGCAATCAAGTGTGGTGCAATTAACCTTGAGTTTGTATCTATTGATTGCTCTTGTGTTGTTATGTTTGAAGCTGAAGTATTCACTGACAGGTAGGACATTGCAATGTATGATTTTATATACTATACTTAGATCAGACCGAAGGCGGTGTAGTTCTAGATTTTCTAGGTCTAGAATTTCAAGTCCGGTGGCATAAGGTATTCTGCAATGAGTAGAGAAGTGGAAAACTCTTCTTGTGAAATATTTCTGGAGTTTCTCAACTGTGTTAATATCAGATACGTAATGTGGGCTCCAGACTTATGAGCTGTATTCAAGTATTGGTCTAGCAAATGTTTTGTATGCTCTAGTTAGTAGTGTGATATTACCAGGGAAAAAGCTATGTAAATTAGGTTAACAACTCTTAATACCTTTTTGGCTACGTAGTTACAGTGGGCTCTAGCACTTAGATCATTAGAGATGAGTACTCCAAGATCTTTGACAGAGTTTGGGTCATCAACAAGGTCTTGACTATTCATTCTGTATTTTATTTTCTGGTTTGTTTTTTTTGCCAATATGTAAAACAGAGCATTTATTTGTTGAGATTTGAAGTTGCCATTTGTTTGACCATTCTGATACATAGTTGAGGTCTTTTTGAAGGGTAGCAGTATTGTCTGTGGTATTGAATAGCTTTACATCATCAGCGAAGAGAACGCAGTTGCTCTTAATATGATCACAGAGGTCATTTATGTAGAGTATGAAAAGAGTTGGTCCTAGAACACTGCCTTGGGGGACACCACTGTTGACAGGTACAGAATTTGATAGGACACTCCCAATTTTGACTATTTGTTTGACAGGAATGCTTCTATCCAGTTATGCAGGTGTCCAGAGATACCGTAAGATTTTGGTTTTAGGAGTAGTTTGTTGTGTACCACTGAATCAAAGGCTTTATAGAAGTTTATGTAGATTGCATCTATTGCTTTGCCCTGATTGAGTTGTGTAGACCATATGTTTTTGCAGTGTAAGCGTTGCAGATTACATGATAGTTTTTTCCTGAAACCAAATTGTTTATTAGAGAGCAGGTTGTTTGTTTCTAAGTGGAGGATGATGGATTGGTTATATATATCCATTCTGTTTGTACTTTATACTTTATCTTAGATGAATGTAAAATTTCTTAGTGAAATCCTAAAAATGTCAATAGGTTTTATTATCATGACCAAAATAATGAGCAATAGGTCAAACTGTTAACTGTTTTGAATGAAAGGCTAAAATAAGTCATCTAACATAAAAAATAGCTCACAAATACATGAGAATTGGGAAAATTTAAACAAAATTTGAAAGAAAATAAGACATTTTTCAAAAAATACTCTATGGTAGCAATTTATTTATCACCCACAGAAAATTGTTCCAAGGAACCAGTAATTTCCACAAGTCTCAATTTCCCATATGAAACAATCTAACGAACCCCAATGGATTAGTACCAAACACAACAAACCTACAGATCTGGTACAAATATCCTTTGTGCCAGTCACTCTGTTTCATCCCAACTCAACTCACAAGGTTGTTCTTGTGGGGAAAATAAGAGGAAGGAGTGTTGGATATGTTCACTGCCTTGAGTTATTTGTAAAAATAAAAAAGACAGGATACAAATAAATAAAATAATAAAATAAAATAATAAATTATAATATCCTTTTCCATATTGAATATAATTATGTACTATGAATTCTTTATCCTGTTCATATAAAACATGTCAAAGAAATAAATCACGGAAGGACATGTTATAGGGCTTGTTTTTAACCAGTCCTTCCAGTCATCCATTCAGGATTTAGATGTGTTAGTACCCCTTTTGTGTTCATCACATACTTAGAATACAGAATAACAGAGTTGGAAGGGAACTTGGGGGTCTTCTAGTCCTTATCTTACCTTTTTATAGTTGAATAAAATTGATTTCAGTATTCTAAACTTTGGTCTGCTTTTCTTTTTTTTGCCACTTCCTATTCCTTCTTATTAAAACTTTTCCTGTCCTTGCTACCTCCCAAGTCCCTAAAGTAAAGATCCAACTCTGTTACAGCAAAACATATATCTCAAGACCTTTACAGTCTTTATTTACAAATGCTAGAATATTTAAGTGAACACCAGAGTCCATGTATTACATTCATTAAAAAATAAATTGAAAACATACAGCAGCAACATGGAGAACAGTAATCCAAATCCTGATGCAGCAGGTCTTCCAAAAATTAATATTTTATTATCTAGAGACTTTGGAATTTATTACACATTTTAAGAAATTAGCTTTTCATTCGTATAATTACAGTACTATATTTAGAACAAAAGTATCAAGTCAGAACAAAAACAATGTCTTTTTTTAAAAGGAAAGGAAACAATTAAAACACCATGTGATATATTTAAAAAAGCGATGCTTAGAGACAAAAATATGTATTCCACATACTGCTGAGATTTCCTAGTTAGATTTTTCTTTCTCTCTATACTGTAAATAATGTTATCCTCATCAATCAAGAAAACCCATTAAAATTATGCTGTAAAATAAATAGGGAACGTGATGTTACACCACAAAGACTGTAAATAGCTTACCGTGAAAAACAGATGGCACTAAAGTACATCAATAGGCCTCAAAATTGAAAGTCAGTTTAAAAAAGGCAGATGTAACATGCAGTTCTGACCAACTGAGCAACTACTAGAATAGAAGTTATAAGGATGTGGATTAATTAATTATGCTATTCATTTCATGATGGTAAGAATGTGAAAGAATTACAATCATTATAGATGCTGTAATATGCATTCTTTATTACTTTTCCCTCCTATGAACTGTTTATTAACTTCGCCTCACAAATACTGACATTTATTAACATACAAGGAAATTAGCAATCCCATTCTTATGAACAGTAGCACAATTAATGATCTATTAGTAGTTTTCATTGTGAAACATTTTACAGATTCAAATGTAGCTTTAACTTTTTTAGAATATGTAGCATTAGTTTTTTGTGAAATGACCAAAATTAATACCTTTTTAAATAAATATCTATTCTAACATCTGCAAAGATTCTATTAATTTCCAATAAACAATTAACAATATTTTGCTTAGTTCTGCTCACAATCAAAAACCTGTTTGTAGATTAAAAAAAAAGCAGATAAAGGAATTTTATGGAACAGCAGCTAAGCTGGAAGCATTTGGTCTTTCTACGCACATTTATGCTTTTTCGGTTTTTGTTTAACTACTTTGCCAAAGTGTAGCCATCTGCATCGCAAGAGAGGCTTTCAATGCTAATATATTGGAGAGCAGAATAAATCTCAATCTAAACATCAGAACAATGACAGAACTTAGAAAAACTAGCACATGTAATTTATTTTAATGGGAAAAGGAAAGAGAATTTGCTGATAATTAGAATGAGTGCTATAAACAAAGCATCTTGGAAATAAGATTAAAAATGTAGAACTTCTATCTCAGATTTAAAGAGGGAAGGACATATGTGTTTATTCTGTTACTGATATTATAAGAAATAATAGTGACTGAAAAAATCTTAAAGATATTCTTTAATCAATCAGCAAAGGATTTTCTTTAGCATGATGCCTTCCTTTTCACTGCTTCCCAACTAGAAACTCCAGGTCACAATAAAAGGTAAACTTCCCTAACAAATTAATTGGTTAAAATTAGGCAAATTATGTTAATTTAGAGGTTACTTTTGATTGCCAATCACATGAAGTGTGTGTGTGTGTGTGTGTGTGTGTGTGTGTGTGTGAGAGAGAGAGACCACTCATTTACCGACCATTAGAAATTACAATGGCACTGAACGATGGTTCTTATGAGCAGTTCTTGAATTCCAGCTGTCCCAGAAAGCCAGCAATATGAGATTGTGATCTGGATGCTTGGCAACTACCTTATATTTACGACAGCTGAAGGATCTCACAATGATATGATTACTATTTGTGAGCTTCTCTGCTGCCTTCCCACAAGCAAACTCAATGGGGAAGCCAGCAGGGAAGGTTGCAAGTTGCTCTGATAACTCTCCTGCCCGACAACAGGCATCCCTAGCCCCACTGCGTTTGTGCTGTGCTGATCTTCACACACCTTTGCACATCCTGCAGCAGTCACTCCTGCCTGCCACATTTGCACAACACCAGTCCCTCATGTGGTGTCCCACAGCCAACCGGTCTTGCCATCTGTCCCACTGACTTATATTGTGAGAAGCCAACAGAATGTTGCAAAGAGGCTCTTGTGTAATGGAAAAGAGATTATAGTTTAATAAACAAACCACAACAATGGCAACAGGGACTGCCAGGATTGCCATTGTTTTGCGATTTACGTAGCATTTTATGACTGCATTACTTAGCGATGGGAATTCTGCTCCCAATTACTGTCATTAACCAAGGACTAATTGATTAGTTATATATTTTATTTTTAGAAGGAAATGAAAGATATAATTTTGGAAATCTGGTGAATTCAGATATAAGGAAATATCAAATACCCCACTTGTAATTTATAAATAAGGCTAATTAATCAGAAAATATTATTTCAGATATATTATACCCAACACAGAATGCTTAATGCTTGGGTATTTTTTTTTTTGTTTGTTTGTTAAAGCATTCTGTCTTGGACGGTGCTGTTAGCTTGGTGGCTTTTCAACATTTTGGCTTATTTTCTTTTGAGAGCAGGTATCAGAATTTCACTTTTTAATGTATGCCAGTGCGTTCACAGAAAAAATGACAATAAATGTTATCTTACCTTGCCTTATTTTATCAATAGCACTTATATATTGCACGATAGTGAGATTTATATACTGCACTATCGTGCTATACAGCACTCTCTGAGCAATTAACAGTGTCAGCCTATTGCCCCCAACAATCTGCTTCCTCATTTTACTGACCTCGGAAGGATGGAAGACTGAGTCAACTTTGAGCCACTCAAGATCAAACTCCTGGCTGTGGGCAGAATTAGTCTGCAATACTGCATTCTAACACTATGCCACCAAGGAGATCAACAATGGATTTCCATGTTGGCAATCTAAGAAATGTGAAGGCTTTTTAACTAACCTGATTTAGTCTTGATCTATTATAGCTTTATTGTGATTTCAAATTAACATGCATGTCAATGTAACTTTTAGAAGAAAAATGTATTTAAAAATTTCAATTTAGTTTTGAATGATATTCCTAAAATATGTTATCTTATTAAAAGCTTTAACTCACATTGGGGCACAGCAAAGAGGATAATTTTAGATAAGTAGAAAGAAATGTATTCTCTTGTTTTTCAGGAACAGATCCAGGATTTTAATTTATTATCTATTTTTTAAAAAGTCCTTATGTTTTAAAAATGAGATGCTATGCTGTCCAGATTTATTTCTATACTCAACAGAATTATAATTAATTCATTCTATAGAGATATTTATGCTACCATGCCTTTGTTACCTCTTTTTGATTGTGTTTCATTTATTTAACCACAATATTTAGGGGTTTTTTTTTCTTCATTATATTATCCCTATTCAGTGTAAATATTATAGATTAAAATGTGTAGATTTTACCTATTTTAACATAGCGTTGTTGTTTTTTTAATAGCCAATTTTACAGTCACCAATATATATATATTTTTTATAAAGGTTATCCTAGACTTACAATCACAATTCAGACCAGAATCCTGTTTGTTGAACAAAGCAGTCATTACACAAAACACTAAGGTGACCACAATTGCAATCTCTGCACTTCTAGTTGTGGTTGTTAAGTAATCTCTCAGATTTAGTTAAACAGATTGCACAAAAGAGCTGCCTAATGGGAAGATTTCAGCTGTGGTAATAAAGGCAGCCTTAAGTTACAGTACTTAGGCAGAATAAAAACACATAAGTAAATAATACAGTAGGATTAGTTTAATAAAAGAGAATATATGTAGCTCAGGTTTGACATGAGGGATCCTTGGTGCTCTATGAGCTTGTTTTTTTCTTGCAGATGTTTCATTACGCAAATTGGATTACATCATCAGTGCTAGTAAAGAGTGCTGTTTGCTGTCAGTTTATATTCTAGTGGCTTGCCTGCCAGTGCTGGTAGGGGTAGTCTTACGAGATCCTATGGTTGGGCTGTTTGCTGTTGGCTTCTTTGGCAGTTCTTTGATTGGGGTATTGTTTACTTGATTGTTGGTCTGATATTAAGCCTGATGTTAATGTATGCTGATCTAGATGCTGATTGCTGGTGGAGAGGTGCTTGGGTCTTTTTGATCCTTTTTGGGATGAGTGATAGTTTCTTGCAAAGTCTGTAGATATCGTAAATGTCTCTGTGTCTGCTCATGGCTGATTTCTCAGAATGCCAGACTTCTAGAAATTCCCTACCATTTATGGCCTTGGCTTGGTCTAGGTTGGTCACATTTTTCCCAATTGAAACTATGGTTAAATCTGCCTATATGTTGTGAAATTAAAGAGTTGTACAATGTAAGGATTGCAACAACCACTATGTAGGCCCAACAGGCAGAAGACTGGGAGAATGCATCTACGAACACCAACTAGCAGTCAGAAGACATGATGAAAATTCTTTAAGAGCAGCAAGGACCCCTCAGGATTAACTTATCTGTTCATGTTTCCTGTCTAGTCTACCTGAGAAGGATAACATTTACAGGAAATTATCTCTAGTGGGCAATTTCTACTAGGAAGAGGTTTTTAAAAAAACCTGTTTATCATTATTAGTCCCTAATCAAATGTACTCTTTCTATAGCCCTGGTTCTTTTTAAGCAAAGAAGTCTATAGAAGCAACCACAGATGTTGTACATATTATTAGGCCAAGCAATGGCACACTGCTTTGCTGTTGCTGCAAGTCCCATAATTATAGTCAATCTTCTATTCAACTAATCAACTAGCTTTTCAATTGCCAGTAAGTGGGAAACAGCCCCAAAGGATCCCAATCTACCTAGATGTGCACATCTCAGAAGCAAATCAGTCACATTAATTCATCAAACCAGCTTAGAGGTTAAAGCACAAAAGTTTGCACTAAGGCTGGCATCCTAGAGACCGTACTCCAAAAGTAATATCAGAAGTAAGAAGTGGGCAAAACCAAAACAGAAGTTAAATTTGATTTAATGCAATTGAAACAAAGTAATTAAACAGAATTAAAGTGATTGATTATTTAATAGGTAAGCTGCATTAAACTTCTCAAATACCAAATTTTGAATTGTGCAAGCCAAAGGTAGTCAGACAGCCACATGTATTTCCAGAAACTAGGTCCAACAACCCACGTTTACAATTCTTCTTAAATATGTTAGACTTACATGCTTTATTATTTTCTTTTTTTGTTTTGAAAGCCAGTTTAGAAGGTTTTCTTCTTGTTATGCTTTTTTATTTTGTATTTTTCAGGAAATAGACATTAGCTCATCCGCTAATCAGTCTTTTCTTCTCCAACCTCCCAGATGAGTCCCACAAAATATTGCATAATGAGACTCAGGGGTGGGATTCAAAATTTTTAACAACCGGTTATGTGGGCATGGCTTAGTTGGTGGACGTGGCTTGGTGGTCATGTGACTAGCGAGGGGTGCTTCTCCTTGCCTGGCCTCTCATGACTGTGGGGATGCTGCAACGATCATAAGCGTGAAAAATAGTCATAAGTCACTTTTTTCAGTGCCACTGTAACTTTGAATGGTCACTAAATGAACTGTTGTAAGTCAAGGATTACCTGTACAAAAATACAAAAAGCTTCTTTGCTTGCAAACAGCTGCCCTAAATACCAATCATTAAAGGTACCTGCAAGCCAGAGTTACAAATCAGGCAGGGTGCCAGAGCACCCTGAGGAATTAAAATAGTTAAAATGCAATGATAACTATCAGCAGCCAACTATTGCTCATAAAGTGAAACCCTTTAGCAGAGAGGGTCATTTAAACTCTCCAGAAAGAGCACATCCAGGAGAAGCAATCCTTAGATCCATATGCACTACTTAAAGACACCAGCTGGTCTCACTCACCTCATAAGATACCCTAAGGAAATCATCCAGATTTAAGGAAAGATCACATACCCACCCAGAAAAGCAGTAAAAAAAACCAGTGCCAAGCTTGCATCCTGCCTATTGGAAATACATCCCAAAAGGCCAGTGCCAGATACTACTAAAGCAGTGAAGAGCCCACTCCCCAGATAAAAAAAAATATGAAGCAGGAAAAAATTCAAACACAATACAAATAATTAAATCATAACAGTAGCTGTTGCTTGTTAAACCAATTACCAGAACAAATAGACACAGGAACTAGCCAGATTTCTCAACCCAGTTTCTTTTCAGGAACAGAGATTAACCTTTTTCCTTCCAAACAAAGCTGAATAGGGAAAATTATCCCATCAATAAACACAGGATTAAACATCACCAAGCACAGAATTAAACTTCACCAAAAACCAGTTTTAGACCAAAACCCAGAAAGGGTATGTAAACTCATGTTTGAATGTCAATCTTTCTAACTAGCCAAGAAGCCTTGCTGAATGTCACTTATCTTGGTTCCTTGTCAAAAAAAGCTTCTTTCCAGCAGCTCTGCTTCATAATTCAATTATTTCTTCAAAGTGGTAACTCCAACAGGGGAGTATTTCCTCCCAACAGCCGTGTAAAAAGCTCAAAACAACCCTTCCCCTTTAAGAAAGTCAAGCTGTCAGGTTTTCAAGTGAAATGGCTACACATATGTCAATTTATATATATAAATTGACATATGTGTATATAAAATCATACATTGCAATGTCCTACCGGTCAATGAATACTTCAGCTTCAACCATAACAATACAAGAGCAAACAACAGATACAAACTCAAGGTTAATCGCACCAAACTTGATTGCAGGAAATACAACTTCAGTAACAGAGTGGTCAATGTCTGGAATACTCTACCTGACTCTGTGGTTTCTTCCCCAAACCCCAAAAACTTTAACCTTAGACTTTCTACTATTGATCTCACTCCATAAGCGTAAGAGCACTATAAGCATAAGCACACCAAAGTGCCTACAGTCCCTGTCCTATTGTTTCTTTTATTTTTCTTATATGTACTCATTTCTTGTATTCATAACTATGTTTATCCTTATACTATTATCTTGTAAGCGATTGACAAATCAGACAAACAAACAAACAAATAAATAAATTTCGGGCTGGACACAAGTGAAGTACCAGCAAAGGAGGGAAAAAAATTCCAGATTAGCTCTGGAGACAGGAAGTCTAGTCCTGCCAAGAATATAATAAGGGTTAACAGAGAGGCAGTTTCTGTAAGCAACAACATCAGAATGTTTCCTTCCTGCCTTCCTTACAGGATTAGGACTGTAAAGTGGAAAAAAACAAAAGGAGTTTTCTTCTAACAACTGGTTCTCTGAACTGCTTAGAAAGTTAACAACAGGTTCTAGAAAATAGGTGCGAACTGGTAGAATCCCACCCCTGAATAAACTTCGACTTTCACTGGACTGATGCTCAAGATGAGGAATGTTAATATTTTAACTACTTATAGAAACAATGAATGCAACATCTCTACTCTCTCCCAGCTTAGGAAGATCACAAAAATGTATAGCATGGTGCTTAAGATGTTAGACCAGAACTGGGAAGATCTAAGTTCAAATCAGTCATCAAAATTGACAGGATAACTTAGCGCAAGCCACCGCCTTAACCTAATGTCCCTTGTGGGACTTTTATAGGGATAAATTGGAGAAGTATTATGTATATCACGTTACATACCTAGACAGAAAGTGAGATATAACTATAACAAAATAAATAAGAAAGTAAACTTCTTAGGGGATGCATTCCTTCTCACATCTGACCATCTAAAAATGCTGGAATCCAGTAAATCAGACATTAGTTAAAATACAATAAAAAAGTTTCTTACATTTTAATTGAACACCAAGTTTAATATAACCCTAATTGATTTAAGAATTTTTAAAAAATCTCCCTTAGATCTTGTATGTCATTCAATAAATATAATGGATTACCTTTTTAGGTTAAAAAATACTAAAAAAAAATAGAAAAAGATGAAGAATGATTTTTTTTAGCAGTTTAGAAAGGCAGCTGGACAAATACATAATACAAAAGGCCATACTACACAACACCATTAAAATCTTTTCATTTAATATGCATATTTTTAAAAATTGAGTGAAGCTGATAATTATCAGAATTATGGCAAGCAGAAAGGAAGAATTTAACTCTTTCTTTTTCACTGCAGTCACTGGAGATTACTCCTAATGAAAGCAGCATCTTCAAAAAAGAAAAAATAAGCCTCTTATGATTAACACTTTTGCTACCAGTGTAATTTGAATGAATGACAAAAGAAACTAATTTTTAACTCTTTGTGCACGTTTCTGTGCATCCGCAAACAATAATGCTTTATATGCTTTTTTTACCCAGAAGTGCATTATTGTGTTACAATCTGCAGCTATTACAATGTTTTGCAGTTCTTCAAATTGCTATCTAGATAAAATATGAGGCTAGATTATTCCAATTTATTTTTTCCCAATATAACCAAAGTCTCATATACAAGGGAAGCAAATTTCTGTATCAGCAGTGACATCTAGTGATCAGAAAAAATCAAGGACAAGTATAGTGAAACTAGATGTTGATGAATATTTTCCTTTCAGGAAAAGAATGCAGTCCGAATATCTCAAGGTACAGTCCTGATGTCTTTTTAGATGTTGTCTGAACTTCTTACTATTTATATAAGGATTTTTTTCAAAAGGCATAAGAGATTATAACTGCATATGATAGAAAAGGTTTACATCTGTAGAGAATGTGATCCTGATACAAGAATTAAATACATAGCCAGAACTTGAATGGTATTCAGAAGAAGCTAGACAATGTCATCAAAGCTCAATATGCCAAAGAAAGTGCATGGTATAAAAGGTTACTTCATGTTGCTCATTCTGCAACTAGGAGATATTTCAGGCTGAATCTGCATTTCCTCAGAAGAGCTAAAACTATGTCTAGTGCTATTCCTGAACATTCCTTTAAATTCTCATCCCAATCTCTGCAGAGAGCTATTGCAAATCCAAGTTGAGCTTTTATCACTTGTAAGAGTACAATAAATAAAAGATGCCAGTATTGTTCATAACTCATGCTTGAAGAAACATATGCCTTTAAGTATACTGAGCATACAAATATATTTATTATTTCTTAAGAAAATTTATATGGCCACCTAACTCATTCTTTGTGTCTCTGGGCAGCTTACAAGGGTAAATCCCCAATATAAAAACCAATGGCCCACCATACCCACCCTGGTGACAAAAATCAGACAAACCACTTGATAGAATCCATATAACTCAGGGATCTCCAGGCACATTGGCAGAACCATGTCTTCAGGGTCATGAGAAAGAGTGTCAAAATGGAAACCAATCTTATCTCTGTTGAGATGATGTTCCACAAGGAGGAAGCTACTGCAGAGAAAGCTCTTAATTTTTGAACCCACTTGACTAGATGGACCTCCTTAGTAAAATCCTTACTTCCCTATGAACTCTGTTATCAGCTTAGATAAACCAAGACTGCAACTTAGGTAGTTTATTATATATTTCTTCATTCTGTTCTGAGCAAATTTGAGAAAAACATTCCCAACTGTACTTAGCCTACATAAATAAGCAACATAGAATTGTACAAATGTCACATACACAATGCCACCTTAAACTGTACATTAAATCACATATCATGCTCTTGGTTTCATTACTGTATTCCATGACCATCATTCTCAACCAGTTTGTTAGATTTGTATTACTAAAACAATGCCCAAATGGATAATACATGGATTTGGAGACAAAATGTCAACCATGTTAAGTAGACAGAAATCAGTATTATGATAGTCTAAAAGAAAACATACTAGTTTATCACGCGCTATAATCCTGCACCATTTCTTATTTTCTAACAAATGAACAAAAGGCAGCATGAGGAATAATTTAACTTGAACTCCTGTACACATGAAAACATTCTAAATATAAGTATTTTTACATTTAACTCAAAAAATGAAATAGCAATAGCACTTAGATTTATATACCACTGAGGCAACCTTGAGCCGTTCAGAATCAAACTCCTGAAGTGAGCAGTGAGTTAGCCTGCAGTACTGCATTCTAATTATTGCGCCACCACAGCTATAGATGACTATCTAAAAATGATAGCCTAAATATGAAAAACAATGTGCAGGACCGGAAATTTTCCTTCACTCTCTTTGTAAGTGCGGTATTCAATGCTAGATATTGTTTAAACAGCAGTCATATTTTCCCATCCCACACTTTTTTATTTGCTGATCACAACTTGTCTAACAAACAGTTCTTGGCAACTCATGCATTTGGAACAATTTTGTAAAAACTCTTATTTAATAAAAAATATTGTTGTAATATGGATTTTAAGCATAATTTATTTTATTTTTTTATAAAAGGAGAAGTATGTGTGGTGGCGATAACACTAACTGCAAAATCTTTATCAAATAAAATCACAGATCACAAAGATCTGTGGTAGATCACTTTCTACCTCCCTAAATCTCTAAATCAGATAAATTCACAACCAGGCAGGTGGAAAGAGGTTTATTTTGTAAAGTTTTACATACTCAATCAAGTCTATATTATCAAAGCCTTAAGATCAGACGTGTTAACATTTCTTCCCATCTTTTGTGTTATCGTTCAAGTCATGAAGCTTTCATATTTTTCACACTTATGACTGTTGCAACACCTCATGGTCACATGATCAAAATTCAGATGTTTGGCAACTGGCATGTATTTATGACGGTTGCAGTGTCCCAGGGTCATGTGATCAACTTTTGCGACTTTCTGACAAGCAAAATCAATGGGGAAGTCAGGTTTACTTAACTATGTTACTAGTTTAACATCTGCAGTGATTTGATTAACAATTGTGGCAAGAAAGGTCATAAAATGGAGTAAAATTCACTTAACAAATGTTTTGCTTAGCAAACAGAAATGTTGGGCTCAATTGTGGTCGTAAGTCAAGGACTACTTGTATAATATGCTGAAAATATGTCAACCAGAAGTATATATAGTACTGCAGAACAGACCAACATGACCCTTACTTACATGAGATCATCCCCGCAGAGGGAAGGTTTTATTTTTTTATATCTTTTTCTTAACTTGGGAGCTGTCTTTTTTATTCCGGCATATATTGGGCAATTTTCATTAGACACTAAAGGTAGTCAAAGTTAGTTTTGGGATTCCCCTTTGAGCTTCTTCATATTTTTTTCTTTTGTGTTACCTAGCTTGCTTCTGATTGGTCAGCTTGATATCCTCCAGGCCACCACCACTTCCAGTTTCTGCTTATTACCAATCTCTCCCTCCCTTCCAGGGAACATAAGATACCATGGCTACCTTGGTAATATAATAGGTATTGTGGCTTAGCAAATCACAAAGTCTTCCATCCTTTTACTTGGAAGACAGCTAATTATTTAAGCTCTCTATCTAAATATAATTTCCCAATAAAGATTTCCTTCTTTTTTTAAAGATAAATACTAATCTCCAGTAATCTGCAAATTTCAACATTATTGTTATTTCTCTCTGTATGCATATTCTGCTACATAAAGCTATTCCAGCAGTTCTTGTTTATCCATTCACTCAATCTGAAGAAGTCCCTTCACAGCTGTTAGCAATCCTTTTTTGCTTTTACAGCCCTGAATAATTTGGTGTCATGTGCAAATCTGGAATTAATCTAATTGTTCATTCATGTTGAGTCCAAAGGTTTCCTCCCCTAAAGAGCTTCTTTTGAGTGAAGTAATCCTGGGAGACTAGCTTTATCAGAAAAATGGAAACTCTAAATCCAATAAAACTTCCTCGGCATAATACAGTAAAATCTCAGTGAAGGCTCTTATCCAGAAAGCCTTATAAACCAAGATAATTTAATACATCATAAAGAAACAGCAACATATTAGATTTATTTTAGTAAACTAAACAGTAAATACATGTAAGAAATGATGTGACTGAACTAACAGGTAAAGTTTTGATGCACAAACAGTACAAATTGTATATATTCAGTGCACTCTCACCTCCCTTTTTCTTTATATTAGTTCTTTTTCTGTAACCATTCCTTTTATTATGTAGAACATCGGATACAAAACTGATATAAATGAAGCAATGCAAATATTCATGAACTATTTTTAAAATGGCACTATTAAAAAATGAACCATCATTTCTACATATTCCATATCATACTGAAGTACATAGAACAAAAATGATGTGTACAGAAATTATACAGCTTGAATAAAATACTGCATTTCAAATGAATATTGTTAGCTGTACCCAGCTGAAGTATGCAAATGGCAGTAATCCATGTAAGAATTGTTGCCAAAAATTTGGAGCCTCGAACAATTTATTGGAATTTGGAAGAACAGATTCCTGTCAACAAGTTATAGTCTGTTATTACAACCCGGAAAAAGATATGTTTTCACAGGCTTTTATGATATATTGAGAACAATTTACACAGCAATTCAATCAGTTTATAACAGGACCTATTTGGTACAGACACAAGAGGCAGCAAAAATCTTAATCAAAAGCAGAGAACATGGGTTATCCTATCTTTGCAATTCACATTTTCAAGAATGTGAGGGGAGGATGACACAAACCACATTTTGTGTTCGAGGCGGAGCAAACAAATTGAAATTCACCCAGGTCTTATGAGCATAGTAGCCAATCTTTCAATATGCTAGAATGCTGGCTTAAATTTGCTCTCAGTTTCAGCACAAAGAAAGAACCAGTCGTGCTTATTCATCATAAGAGGCAGCTATTCTTTAAGAAACCTTGTTAGTTTGGCAAAGAAGAATGCATAGAAAACTCAGCCTAGGATTAAACAGTTGACCTAATGACAACAAAAAAAAGCCCTCTGTAAGAACAAAATGTATTTGGGAGAAGAAACCTTTTGATTGGGGAGCAACTAGACAAAAGGTCGGAAAAATTGGAAGGAGGCTGTAAAGCTTTAAATCCTGCTTGATATTCCACTTTTTTGGTGCTGCTGTCATAGTTATTGCTACCATTGTTGAACAACAAAGAGAAGTAGCATGCTGGTGGGAGGACAGGCAAGCATGCAGAACTCCCTAAGGTGATGATGAGAAGGTGGTGAAGTGGCAACACAAATCACTAGACATACTAAATCAGCAGAGAAAGGGATAAGGATAAGAAGAGGAAATTAGATGTGGAGGCTTAAGAGAGAATTGAAGAACGTAGCTAACAGAGTGAGAAAAAAGATGATGTAAGAAAAACTCAATATGAAATCAGCTATGTTCAAATTCAGGAACTTAGGTGTAATTTTAGAGAGACCAAAAAAAAAAAAAACCTGGTACCGTACAATCATAGGCATCAGCAAGGGCATGTAATGACATGTGGCCACAAGACAGAAAGGTTGGGATATGCAACATGATGTCATGATACATGTTTTATCTATTTTTTCCCCTCCACTTGATTTGTAGAAGCCATCTAGAAATACAATACCACAACTTAGAAAGAAATCCAACATTTTTGACTACATATCCATGGGCAAAAGTAAAAGAAACCAGAATTTTTTGTTTTTTAAAAAAGAAGTAAATTTCATTTCTGTGAAATTAGATGTAACGCTTCTGAAATACTAAAAGACCATGATGGGTTGGTTTGTCCGTTTTTAAAATTATTTTCTGTTTACCACTTCATAGCTTTATCTTTAATTTAATACAGAGATGAATAAGGCATCCTGAAAAGAAAAGATGAGAAAGAGAGGCCTCAGAGGCTCCGATCATTTAAGCACTAGGAAACTCCTTTCAATATTGGGAGGATGAACTCTTGACTAAATGGGGATGGACAAAGAAGGGATAAGTGCAACATCATAAGAAGGTACTGCTTAAGGATGATTTAGTCCTCTGTCATTTAACCTATCAGAATGCATTTTGAATGGGAAAAATATAGGCAGGTTAAAAAGATCAAATGGAAGACCAGAACACATTTGTTTCATTTTTTTTATTCTTGTTTGTTGGGAAAAGTAACTAGAAATGTTTACTGTTAATCAACGTTTTTTAAAATCTTTTCTTTGTAACAAGGCCCACTTGAAATAAATAATGTTCTTTAATAGAGTAGACAATATACTACTTGATACTTTGGTTTTCAATTCCTGCTAGTTCCAACCTGCATAGCCATGTCAAGGAACTGATGTAGTCCAAGACAAAATGGATTTACAACAGTTCATTTAGTGACTGTTCAAAGTTACAACGGCATTGAAAAATGTGACTTATTACCATTTTCCACAGTTATGACCATTACACTATCTTCACAATCACGTGATCAAAATCCGGATACTTGGCAACTGATTCCTATTTATGATGTTTCGTGACCTTCTGATAAGCAAAATCAATGAGGAAGCCAGATTCACTTAACAATCATGTTGCTAACTTAACAACTGCAGTGATTCACTTAACAAACGTGGCACAAAAGGTCATAAAATGGGGCAAAATACAAATTATTCAATTAGCAACAAAAAATTGTGCTTAGTTGTGGTCTAAGTTGAGGACTACCTGTACTTCTGTGTCCTTTTTGTTGAGAAACTGAACAAAAAAACTAGGAGGCAATTAAGACATTCTGCACAATTCAATATTTTACTTATCTGGTGCATCAAGTTTCATTCAGATTTCTTTCTCTCTCTATATGCATGTGTATGTGTAAGTATGTAAAATCCAAACTACTCACCAAACATAATAGTCAAATGTGCTGTAGGAGAACAATTATACTTCTGCCTTTTATCTTCAAGATAATTGCAATCTTCATAGTCCTGAGTTTGAAAATCCATTCAAAACTAGATTTAGGTTATAATTTTGGATACATCATTTGTCTCGGAATAAGACCCTCTGAATTCAGAAGGTTTTATCTTTGAGAATGCTTGCACATGACTGAACGTTTAAATAGTTTAAAACAAAACGTTAGATCCCTCCCTTATAGGAAATCCTTTTGCTGTAAGGGAAGTGAACTGAACAACTTTAATAAGACACCTGTAAATAAGGCTGCCTTGTTTTTTTATGTGCAGATTTTTTATTGACAAACCTGGTGACATTTGAGATGCTGTACATAGCAGATGGAGTCAAAGCAGTCAACATCTTACGAGACTGCAAAGCTAAGCAGCTCTCTACACAAATCTAAACAAACAAATTCACAAATTAAAGCAAAACAAATCCAAATAGTTAGATAAACACACAAGGCAGAATGAGTAGTAAACCATGATGCTCAAACTGCAATAATACTAATAAATACAATAAGATATCTGGCTCTACAAAGTAAAATATTGAAAAGAAACATCTCTCTTTCCAGTTAAGAAATTAGAAATATAATTTTGCCCTTCAAGTTTAGCTAAAAGTCCAAATTATATATAAGCTTGATTTTCATATGCATAAAACTGGAAACAAAAATGCCTTAAAGATAAAAATTAAATTTCTAGCCAAAATGTAAAATACTCAATATGGAAATTTCTATTATTCTTTTTTACTGTTTTTTTAAAAACGTTATTAATCTCCTCCATACAAAGTAGCAATAAAGACCACATTTTTCTCAAAATACCTCATGTAAAGTTTATGTAATTTCTATATCTCTAAACATATTAGACTGCAAGACCCAAAGGTGCTTTTTCCCAAAAGGCAACTGGACTTGTTCTTTTCCTTTGAAAATATTTTGCTTATCACCCAAGACAATAAAAGGTTTAGTTGTAGAACTGAAGAAACTTCTTAAATGAATAGTGAAACATTTTCAAAGGTGTGGGGGGGAACCCCAAGAAAATCCAATTGCCTTTTAGAAAAAAAAAAAACACTTTGGGCAACCATGACCTGGATGATTGAGAATCTCCATAGACATTTAGATTGTAAGACCAATTTTGTGCCTTTGAATCAGGTTTTGATTCCTGGTGACTACCTATTGGCAAGTACTTTTTGGAAGTGATTTGCCTTTGCCTGCTTCCTAGGAGTGTGACTGGCCAAGGTCACCAGGCTGGGCTTGTGCCTGTTGTGGCCCGTTGGCTGCCAGCAGAGTTAACAGCAGAGTCAGATGAGAAGGAGGTTGAGGGAGAACCTGTGTCAGCTTTGGAACCTTTGGAAGGCTTTGATTAAGGAAACAGCATCAGAGACAGAGACAGCACCTTCCTCCCTAACCCAGGTGGAGAGGCAGCTGTCTTCCAGGCCTGAGCTGAGTGAGGGGGAGGAACAGATGCGTGTATAGGCAGAGAGTAAAGGAGAGGAGAGCAAAGGAAAACAATAAGCTGGCTCTCAAGAAAAAGCAGACACAGACGCTAGCCAGACCCTCCCTGGCTGGGAAATAAATAGTAGGGGTTTGGGAGTGGCCGTTGTTGCAGACAACTGTTCTCTTTTCGAATACAGCAAGCAATTCAGATTTCTTGGTCAGGTCTGTTGGGATTAATTACATTTGATTTTTGTTTATCCATGTGAATGCTATCCTGTTTGAAAAGGGGTTTGTTTTTACTTGTGAGTAAGTGGCTTATCATTATTTGGTAAGGCTGGATCAGAACAGTGCCTGAGGCAGAACGAGAGTTCAAGGTCTCCCAGTTTCTAGTCTGATGCCTTAACCATTAACCAGATTGGTTTTCATTTATTTCATTTTTCTTTACTTGGGTGGTATAAAATTAATAAAATAACATTTATTTATTTTATTAATTTTTATGCTGTTCATCTACCTAGAAGATGACTCTGGGTGACTTACAAGTAGAAATAATTAAAACATTAAACAGATTACAATATTAAAAACTATAATAAACTGTAACTAAAAGAGCTAAGAGGTGGATGGACGGGGATGAGATCTTACCCCGTCAGCCACCTCTAAAGCTCCCCTGCCAGGGCACCATGCCAAGTGGCAAAGCCAGGTTCTAATAACCTTCCAGAAGGCCAAAAAGGAGGGGGCAGTTCTCATAGTAAACCTAGTATTTGTGTATTCCTCAGCTTTCATTTAGAGGGGCTATGAGATCAAAAATTTTAGTCTCCCCTTTGATTTACTGACTTTGACTTTTCATTCACATCAGAAGTTAATCTTAACAGTTTGCTGTTAAGCATACTGATTGCCTAACTCAGGGGTAGGGAAACTTAGCTCTTTTATCACTTATGGATTTCAACTTCCAGAATTCCTGAGTGAGCCATAAAAGTTTCCTCATCCCTGGCCTACTGGATTTTCAGTTGTGGAGGAAATCAATTTTTGACTGGAATGGGACTATTTAATATACAAATGTAGGACATTATATATTATATCTCCTACATTTGTATATTAAACAGTCCCATTCCAGTCAAAAATTGATTTCCCCCACAACTGAAAAACCAGTAGGCCAGGGATGAGGAACCTTTTATGGCTCACTGTTTGAAGTCCATAAGTGATAAAAGAGCCAAGTTTCCCTACCCCTGGCCTAAATAATAGCTGATATTCTTTTATTTTTATATCATCTATTGGGGTACTTTAGAAACAAAGAAGATAAGGATATGTACATGTCATCTTAGAAAGAATTACATATATATCATTCCATTTCAAGATAAGAATATAATGGAAATTAAATAGATAAAAAGAAAATACTGATTTTCTACTGCAAATACCTAACAAATCAACATAGTTTTTGCAAAGTCATAATTTCCAGCTTGTTTCATATATTTTGGATGCAGTATATTTAACCAAATACTTAAAATCTGTTTCTACCAAAGACAGTTAAAGCATGCAATAATGAAACTGAACAGATATATTAGGTGATGTTTCTATTTCCCCTGAAGCAAGCATATTGGTGCATATTATACCAAATATAAGTTAAAATGTGAAACATAAGCTGCCACATCAAAATGACTGCCACATCAAAATGAGGAGAGAGAAATCAAATAAGTTAACCAGCTTATTTTTTAAAAGAAGAGGAAGAAGGAAGGGGAGGAAGAATATTATAAAACTCTCTAATGAAGAAATTGTACGTTTCTGAGTTATATGGATATTTTTATTCCCAATTCAATTTTTAGACAGAAATTAAACAAATCAGTACATTCTGCTGTGCCATCTGCCACATAGTTTTCAGTTCAACATTGCATTTCCAGATTGTGTATCTTGAAATCTGATATCATTATGTTGCTGGCAAGTAAGGTAGCAATACATGTAGTTATGGCAGAACTGAGACCAAGAAAGAACAGAAATGAAGAAATGTCTCTTGTTATAAATATGGAACCCAGTTCAACTCTTTAGGTGAGCATAGCAGACCACATTTCTAGATATGAACAATGGAGATTTGACATATGTGAATGAAGTGCTTTTAGAGCCATTTCACCTACCTATAAGAATGATTTCCTATAGTGAAACCAAATAGGGGATGTATAGAAAATGTTTATTCCTTTTCCATTTGCCTTTCCCTTCCTTTCCTTTCCTTGACTGCATAAACAGCATGCTAATATTACTAGACAAGTTTTATATTTCAATTCACTATTATTTTGATCAATTTATAGATGCAATCCTATAGACCTCCTGTGACCAGATTCACCTCCAGTAACTAGAAACAATCCATTCCATATTCTAATAAGAATTAATAGGAAGGTTTTACCATCATAATATATTTTATTAACGTAATCCATAATGCTATCTATCTGCTGCGACTAGATCTAGTGAGAAACTTGTTTTTATATTTTCTAAGAGAAAGCAGCCATGTATCTTTATAATTCGTGATACGATAATTTAGCAACAAGCCTGTCCCAGCCTACTTAATTCAGCTCATTGCATCCATCATTATATTTTTAATTATTACGAACTGTAAGGGGATGAGCCCTTATTAAATCCAGCCATCTCTCTTGTTCCATCTCTCTTGTTCCATTAACTTAGCACAAAGCCTGAAATCGATAATAGTGAAACAAACAGCTTGCTCACTCTTGTAATTTAAGTTGGTCATAATAAAAATTGTGCAATTGCTTCTTTGGATTGATACATTTTTTATTCATTTCATGGTACTAAAATTCTTTAATAATACCTGATTACCTTTTAACAAAGAGATATATACACACAACATTTTCTGCTTTAGATTATCTACCATTTTTATCTACCTTAGATAAAAATGACTAGGCAATATTGTTATTCCATATTATTCCAGAGCTGAGAAAAGCCATAAAGAAAAGTTTTTCTCACTCATGTTTTTGCCTTTTTGGAACGTATTATAGGTCACAAAGACACACAAATAAAATGTACCAATTGTACATTTTAGATTTCTGATTTCCTGAACCTGCTTCATAAAGTTTTGATTTTTTTAAAATATCTGTTCAGCTTAATGGAAGAAATGTCATAAATATTAATTATATGCATATATTCATTTTTGTAATATCTTATTTACTACCCTGAAAACATCTTAGTTTTTGTTTACTTTATCTTACATTAAAAGATTTTTTATTCAAGTCCTCTCCCAAGCTTCTAAGAGTAAATTTTCCAAGAAAAAGAATTTATAATATAAATAACAACACCCGTGAACTTTTATCTCTGAACAAATTTAGATAAAATTATATTACACAACACTTTAAAGAAGATTGCATTCTACAAATCATAAGTAAAGTTCATAAACAAGCACGCAACACACTTTAAGAACTCATTCCTAAATTGAAACTTTGAAGAAAATGAAATATTTTACTGCTTACTTTTAAAATATTTTGGGTTTCATTCCACTTATTAGTCCACTCTTTGGTAAGTTCTTGCACCTACGAAATAAGCCAAAACAATACATAGATTAAATCCAAATTTGAACTGATTACCAATTATTTTCTGACTGTTTTCCAAAATGTTTCGATTATCCATTCAACATTATTGTAGCATGAGTAATCTCATGGATCTTATTCAGTCCTAATATTTTTAGACAATAATATTGAAATTACTCAATTAAAACAAGAGTCCATTTTTATTTCAACATGGACACTAAAAGCTTTGCTGCAAAATTATTCTTACTGCATTAAATTGGAGTTTACAATGTAAATAGAGTGTCAGTAATTATGTTTGCTGGTGTTATTTTGAATAAATGATGAAAGCTTATTTCATAGCGTTTATTTATATTTATAGTAAATTCATTTATACCAATCAGTATACATAAATTACTAATTAATATAAATATCTTTTTTTTACTTATGAAAGCACGTAAAACTAAATGCCTGAAGTGAATGGGTTAAGAAACTCTATAGGGGTCTACACCTGGATCATCTTGCCAGGGCTCAGAAACTAAGTGGATTAAAGATGTGCATATATAAGTATTCAGAGATTGCCAGGAGCAGGTGCCAAAGCAGCTGAACAAGCCTGGAAAATGAGAAAGCTATTATCAGTTTGAAAACAGGTCTTTTTTTGTGTTCTTGCAGATACCTTCTCTCAAAGGTTTTGCACAACCCTAATGGTAGATAGTGGTAAGGAAAACTACCATAGAATCTCAGAGTTGAAGGTTACATTGGGAAATTGAAAAAATATCTTGGGAAAGGGAATGGCAAACTACTTATATATTATTGCCATGAAAATACCAATTCTGATTAAAGCAGCATCACAGTGTTGTGGCTAAGTCAGAAATCTTTTGTATATGATGTCATGATAATAATACAAAAGAGATGTTGCTGTTATTTGTTCCCTCCCTGTCTGGACATCCACTGAGGACAAACTTAGCTAAAATGTTTGTGGGGTTTTGGAAGTACCAAATCAACAATTTTCTACTAAAACAGTTATTGGCTGATAATATTCTCGATATTTCGACTAAGCTCAATTCAAGTAAATTCCATGGACTATGCTTCCTGGAAATTTGAGAGGCTCAATTGAAGTGTGCGTATACACACGCACACGCATGCACACACACACACATTCAGCATATCTGGAGGGCACAAGATTGGAGAAAACTGAATTGAAGTTATAATGAAATGGATAAACCTAAGACACTGAATCAATTTCACTCAAATGACACATTAATATTTGATTTAAATGAAAAGTTGAGAAGCTTTGTTTTTTTTAATTCAAATATTATGCTTAACTGCATTGTTTTTCTGTTCATATTTTTGGCTTTCAAATTATGAACACGTTATTTCATGTTTTCACTGGATTGAATGGCAACATAAAAACTAATAATGAGTAAAATAAAAACAAATGCTTGTAAAAGTGGAATGGGAAAGTTTATAATCTTAGGGGTTAAATTTTAATGGGATTTATCCTGGGAATATAGGTAGGCCTCATTTACAGACACCCTCATACAGTGGCCATTCAAAGTTATGATGGTGCTGAAAAAATAACCTTATAAATATGATGTTGATTTTTGACCTTTACAGAGTTTCTCAGTCACAATTACAGTCAGTTAGCACAGATTGTCCAATGTCTGATCTCCCCCCCGCCATTGCTGAGTGGAGAGACTGGAGAGAAGGGGATTAGAAACAGGCACACAATGAGAAGTACCCATCAAGTGGTGTGACTGCTTAGCACCGTGATGGAGAACCTATGGCATGTGTGCCACAGGTGGCATGCAGAGCCATTTGTGCGGGCACGCGAGCCCCAGCTAAACTTACCTGCAGTGTGCATGCACACACCTCCCAGCTGATTTGAGGCCCATTTGAGGCCATTTTCACCCTCCCGGAGGCTTGAAGGAAGCCTCTGCAGCCTTGGGAGGCCGAAAAACAGGCCTTCCGGAAATATTGGAAGTGCCAAAACAGGCCTGTTTTCAGCCTCCCAAGGCTGCAGAGGTTTCCCTCAAGCCTCCAGGAGAGCGAAAATTGCCTCAAATGGACTAAAAATCAGCTGGGAGGTACGCGCATGCACAGTGCAGTTAAGGGAAGTGTTGCATGTGCATGTGATGGGGCACGCCCGTTGCATTGTGTGTGCCGGCACACGGACACTTTTGGCACACCACAACAAAAAGTTTCGCCATCACTGGCCTAGCATGCTAGGTATTGGGAGCAAAGAGCATTCTAGGAAAACAGTGTATTCCCCATTGTGTGCCTGCTTCCTCTCTTGTAATCACTTCCTCTCCAATCTCTTTCTCAGCAGAGGAGGAAAAACATGGTCAGATAGAAGAGATTACTTAAAGATATAGTTTGACAGGCAATCTCTTCTGTACCTGACCTGTTCTCTCAATGTGCATTCCCCATTGTGTGCCTATTTAGTCTCTTGTAATCTGTCCCTCTCCTATGAATACATATACAAGCATTAATCCCCTTCTTGCTAATTATCCCAGCATTGGGATTTCTTCCCAAAGGGCAAGGAAAAAATGAAAGCTGAAGTAAAATTGTAAGCTCAGTTACAATTCCATTTAAAGATTGTGTTGCCAGTCTCAATTGTGGTTGTTAAATGAGAAGTATGTCAAGGAGTCCTCAACATACAACCACGCTGGAAGTCAAAATTTATATTGTTAAGTGAGAAATTTGTTAAGTGAATTTTGCCCCATTTTACGACTTTTCTTGCCACATTTTTGTTAAGTGAATGTGGTTTCCCCATTGACTTGGCTTGGCAGAAGACTGCAGAAGGGGATCACATGACTCTGGGACCCTGCAACTGTCATAAATGTAAGTTGTGAAGAATCCGAATGTAAATCATGTGACATGGAGATGCTACAACGGTCGTAAGTGTGATAAATAGTCATAAGTCACTTTTTTCAGTGCCCTTATAACTTTGAACTGTCATTAAATGAACAATTTTAAGTCGAGGATTACCTGCACATAGGTGACACTGTATGGAAGGAAAAATTGGACTTTGAAGAAGCAGGATAGAAATACTATTTATACTTTTGAATTATGGTGTTGGGAAAGACCTTGAGAATGCTATGGATAACCAATAAAACAAACTGAACACAGAATAAATCAATCTAGAGTTCTCACTTGAGGGACAACCAGACTCAAATTATATTTTGGTTACAGTATGCAAAGATCCAGCTCCCTTGAGAAATCTATAATACTGGGAGAGGTTAAAGAAAAAACAAAAGCATAACCCATCATCAAGTTCAGCAGTGGGCAATTAATTTTTCCAAGGGACCACATGAGAAACTGGGACAGTTATAGAGGGCCACATCTGCCACCTGCCACCACCGCCCTGTCCCTTGCCACCACCATGGGCTAGATAGGGACAGACAAAGGGCTGGATGAGGGTCACATGCCATAAAATGTTCAGGTCTAATCAAGATGGATGGACTTCATTACATCAGGAATAGGTGCACTTAGGATGCTTGGGGTCCAAATTGGTGACAGATTATCCTTGAGAGTTCACAATGACTTGTTGGCACATAATCAATGTATATAGACATAGGGACTAGTCTACAAGGGTTGGTGTTTGAGGCACTGACAAAGTAAAACTTACTCGTGCTTCATTCTGTTGCAGTTTTTCTTCCATACTTAAAGCTGTTGGAGAATCCAGAAGTGCAATCTAGTTAAACAGATAAAACAAACTATTAGAATAACAATGTTACTGTCCTGAAAATAACTATACAATTAATCTTTAAATGGGAGAGAAGGAGATATATGCATGGTTTTTGTTATAGGCTACTTTTTGAGATGCACTCAAAGCATCTACAGCAGAGTTCTCCAACCTTTCTGGCTTTGCAGAATGGCTGGGGGGTGAGCAAGTTCCACGGCAGTGGCGGGAAAGTGCATGCATATGCGCTCACCAGCCGCTCACATAAATGGGGATGCATGGCTGCAGTCTGGGGGTTAGGGATCTACACTATATTTCTGCATAGTTGTGGAACTGCATATGTACTTACTAATTTTTCTTTCTAAAATGAAATACAATAGCAAGGAAATTAAAGAATAAATTAACTGAACTGATTGGATTATCTAAGGTGGATGTGTCCTTCTGTATGGAACGCAATCCTTATTTTGAAAGCATAATCTATTTGAAACCCCTTCAGTACTTCTGAGGAAAAAATTGTGAACTGATTTTTTTTTTAAAGCAAAAGTTCTGAAGTTGTCCATCAACAGTTAGCAAGTAGGCAGCAAATTGAACAGACTTATATCAGCAAGACAAAATAATTTGATTACAATTATTCATCTTAATGGTATTTCATGTTATATACCACCTTGAGGACTCTCTTTAAGTGAAAAAAGTGATAAATCAAAATTATATAAATGGCAGGCTAAAATTTAAATGATACAAGAAAAACTTCCAAATTTTTAGTGATGATATCTACTACAATATTTTATTATTTTGGAATAACAAGTGTTCCTTCCTTCTTTAGAATGGTGCCAAGTCTGTAAAAACAAAGGGGTTTGATGCCCCCTTCCAATGCAATCTTCTACTTGCCACCCAATCAGCTTCTGAAGTTTGTACCTATAATACTACAACTTGGATTGAAATGATCTGCTGAAGAGGAATAAAGTTCATCTAGTCACAGTCCCTAAAGGGTTTCAGTAACTAGATTTCCAAAAATTTCTAAAAATGATTAAATTTTGCTTTAGTAAGAAAATACACCATGTTTTTCAAGCCCAGATCTATAGTATCATCTGACAAAGCCGTTAAGGTATCAGAGACTAAGTTGTAAAGAATTACTGAAATACAGATGTAAAGAATTACAGAACAGAGAATAGTGATGTTTCAATAAGGAATTATCAAATCAAGATTTGGAACAAGTGCCACCATCATGTAGTTTTTTTATCTTGAAGGAAGACTTGGTCAAGCTTTTTTAACAGAGAATGACTTTTCCTTGCATGAAAGATCAAGAGCTCATGGCTAAAATTGCTTACCTCAAATGTCAGAGGCAGAGGACACAAATCTATTCCTTTTCTCTATGCAAAGCATAGACCACAAAACATAAGACTCAATGTTTAGATTTTAAAAAGTGAGTTATCTATTTCTAAACTGTTTGATGGCTGATTAACATATACAGCAGTAGATGTATTTTGGGGATTAACCTAACATTCAGCATTGCCCTAAATTGTCTCTTATCCACAGGCAAATTTTGTCAAGAAGCATTTAGTCTAGAATTGATGTATACAAGTTAGTATAATTTAAAACAGAAGATGCTATTAGAGATTGTGAAATCACTGCTATTCCTAACCTGGTTCCCCTGAGCAAGCAGAGTTTTCAGTCTGGCAATTTCAGCTCGTAGTTCACGAATTAGCTTGACGTTTGGATCTTCATTAATGGTAGGTTTGTTGATTATGTTTTTAGCTCGGTTTGCATAGCGAAGGGTGCTCAATGTTTCTCCATAATTGACATCAGCAGGTGATATAGCTGAGAAAAGAGATTTCAAAATTATGTGATATCAATACCAAATTTCATTTAAGTCTTAAAAACTCCTTATAAGTAGAGAAAAAGCAAATGGTTCCTTTTGCTGCTATGGCCAGAATGGCATTTATGAAAAATTATTAATGCAGTTGTAATTTTGACACATGGCTCTAATGGGAAGTTTATTATATGTCACTAGCTTGGGAATGACTTCAGATGTCTACAGAAAAAATGTGATTTCTTTACAATTTTGTAGGATTTGGAAAATTATTATGAAGAATATGATGACATAAATGGACTTTTCATTATTTGTTTTCCACTTCTATGTCCATATTAAAGCTTAGACATAAAGGTTACATTATTAAAAATAATATAACAATATTGTATTTTCAGTACAACTGTTTAATGATCATACTGTATGCCATGCTAACCAATTTAATCTACAGAAAACTTTTCTAAAATAGATAGAAGAACATTCACATAAATGAAAATACACTTACTTGCAATCATTATTGTTTTAGAATTTCCTCCTAGACTATCTTTCAAAAGCCATGTCAACACAGAATCCCTATAAGGCACAAATACTTGTTTTTTCTTTATAAGAGGGTTTGAGGCATCCTGAGATATATCAGCTATGAAAAAAGAAACAAGTCATTTTTATAGAGAGATAGATAATGAGTTAATTCAGTTTTGAATGAATTAAACATAAAGCAAGGGATATACCTAAGGCAGAAATTACATTTCCCAGAGTAACTAGGGATTTGTTTATATTTCCTCCTTCTTTTAATCTGACACCTGTGGCACCAGTGGCATCTGCTCTCTCACTTCCAGCTAAGTCTACCAAATGTATCTTGCTGACAGTCTCGCATGGCATTTCAGTGTCAAACTTAGCCTACGGAAAAATAACAAAAACAAAATACATTCAATACTCTGAATATTAAAAAGCAAGAGTTGCAGAGGTGGTAGCAAAACATTTTATATGTTTCAACTTTAATGCATATGTTAGTATACTAGGGACATCACCTTTGAATAATAGATTAATCCCTTTAAATTGTACTTTTAATTTCAAACATATAACCAAGATAAAAAGAAGTCAAAATATATTGTTTTTCTTTTCCAAAATGTACTTGCTTCAAAAAGGCATGTGTAAAATGCCTGGGAATTAACATTTTGAACGTATCCAAATATTTTCATTGGCAGCTCTTAAAATAAGAGTTTTCGTTTCCACAGTGAATTCGCGTTCATAAAGAAAGATACAATACTTAGACTTTGATTAGACATTCCAAAATTTTTTATAGTAAAGCAGTCTCTTTCATCAAGCTGAGGAGTATTAATACAACATTAACAGTATTCCCCGATTCCAGTTGTCTTTCCAAGCATTTGTCCTGCATGGTTCTAGGGCCCACATGTTTACACTTGGCTCACCTAGTTCTTACAAAGAAAATACCAATGCAAGATGCAATGGAGAATGTTAATTTTTATCTGACTTGTAAAGGCTAATGCTTATTAGAATCGAGAAGGATAGCCTGCACTGTGATCACCCAGTTAGCTTCCATGCTTAAGGAGGGACTAGAACATGGATCTCTCTACTCTTAATATGGCCTCTTAACCACTGCATCACACTGACTCTCATTCCCCATTTCAAACATTAGGCCAATATTTTTTTTAAAAAAAAACCTGTGTAATTAACAGTAGGATTAAGCAGACAAGCAGGCATGTTTAGAGTTAGGGAAAAGGCATGAAAATATGCTATCATTCTTCACATTCCTATCAAGTATGGTGTTAAAAGTAAAACTAAAAGAAATTATCATATCCAGTCACAAATTGTATACATACTGTACAGTTCACACATATCAGGGACCGGTGCTTACCATTTAATTTATTAGAAAGGCAAATATTTTATTTCCTTTGTCTCAAATTAAATGACAATTGAAAGAGTTGCAACTCAATAATTCAATGTAAAAAATTTCACCAACTTTTTTTTTTTTACCTGAGTGAAATTGATTGTGAAAATGGCATGGGATCTGCTACTAACATCATTCATTCCAGTTGCAGCAGTGGTTCGATTTATATTCCCTCCTTCCATAAGTTCCTCTACATCGCTATAATTTTGTACTAAGTGTTTTGACAGATCTGAAAAAAATCAAAAATATAAAACAGACGTTTCAGTATTAATCAAACATACGAGATACAAACAGATCACAAAGTAATAATACAACATTTTAAAAGCTGTTGTTAATATTCTTATAATTATTGCAGACAAATACAGAGTTTCCTCTTTTTCTTTCCTACGGTACCAAATGGAACTGGTAACAAACTTCCTAATGGTTCTTAAACATCAGCAAAAATTTAGACTTTCTGTATCTCTGGTACCCTACTGTTCCCCCAGCACACACATACTGTAGCTCTTTCCCCTCTTGCTTCATCTTCTTTTTCTTTTTGAAGAAAGCCAATCCCTTTATGTAGCTTATCTTAAATTCAATATTCTCTTCCTATCAGTACTTCTAATTCAGTGCTACTGCAAGTAGAGAAAACAATGTAATAACGACATGGATGAATACATATACATACATACATGTATGTATGTATACTATGTGTGTGTGTGTGTGTTGTATGTATATATGTATGTGTGTGCATGTAGAGATAGAGACAGATATATTGCAGAAGAAAGACTGCTATCAATATAGGGATTCACAACCTGAAATATAGGGATCATCAACCGAAAAAGAAATCTACAGATTTCCTAAACATTTTTATTCTTAAGGCACCATGACACAAACTGGAAAAGAATATATTACGCCAATTATATTCTAATAAGTGCTCTTCTATCACAACTGCCTAATTTATATGGCAGACTCATCAGTCGTTTCCAATCAGTTAATAGAACATCAACTCCAGAAATAAAAAAAACTCAGCTGAAATTCACCAAGTGATTAGGGTGAAGCTACATAAATTTACTTTGGATCATAAAGATTTATAACCAAGGCAGATTTTTGCATTCATACATACATGCAGGTATCCAATAAATGGAACTGTATTCATTGTTTAACACCCACCTTCGACATAAGGTCCTTCCTTTGGATGTTCACGAATTCTTAAATTATTTGTTTTTGAAGACTTGCGCCTCAGTAAATCCCTGACATGCTCATTGTAAATTTCCAGGTAACTAAATAAGAAATAAATGTTTCAAAGAGGTCAGAAATAAAGATCATAGCATTTTTACAGATTAAGGAAAATAACAAAGAATGGGCTAACATGTTGGTCGGTTCTCATAGGCAGTATTTAAAAAGGGTAAACAGGACTGCAGTAGAAGGAGCAAAACAATCAGACTATTTATGGACTCTAAACAGAACAGAATTTATGCAGTGGATGCTTGTTTCATTTTTAAATAAAGGTGTAGAATGGTAACTCAGTTAAAAGAGAAATAAATTCAGAAACCTTTGTTTCATTTATTCTTGCACCGTATGCTGACTGTTGAAAATTCTTCCCTCCCCCTGAATAAATATGTTGTCTTGAACTAATCTTGTAAAGAAGGAAGAAAAATACAGCAAACAAGGAGAAAGAGATGATATGTTGATAATGATGATGACAAAGTCAAACAAACTGTTCTGTCTATATATAGCCATGATATCACTACACAAACATACCTGACCTCTGTTCGAAAGGAAGCTTCATTCCATCTTGTTTTCTCATTTACTTGTTTGAATAATCCTTCACAGATCCGAGGTATTAAACCAGTATCTCCCTACAAAAAATAATACATGGATACACTGCAAGACAAAAAAGTCACTGATACAAAAAATATTCCATTCAAAAATGGGGAACGCTTGCATTTCAACAAGTCCTTTCAATTTACAATTATTTGTATCTCTCTAAATTGTATTTCGGGAAGTGGGGAGAATTTATTTTTTTGTTAGAGGAGGTTGAGCAAAAGAATGAGCAAGTGTCACTTTCCCAATTTCCTTGTCAAGTCCAGAAAATCAGGAGTCCAGGCAGTTCAAATGAATATATATGTTTATTTCAAGCTTAAGCTCTCTACAAAAAACTGAACTACTAATGATCAAAACAAATTGGTGGTAGGCAGAGATGGTATTCAGCAGGTTCTGACCAGTTCTGGAGAACCGGTAGTGGAAATTTTGAGTAGTTTGGAGAACCGGTGATAGCCTTTCATCAGGAGTGGGGAGGGAATGGAGATTTAGCAGTATCCTTCCCCTGTCACACCCACCAAGCCACGCCCACAGAACCAGTAGTAAAAAAATTTGAATCCCACCACTGGTGGTAGGTAATAATCAACAGAATTCAAGGTGGGCAGAACTTATATATCTTGTAGGCCCAAAGTGACTCAAAACTGATGACACATCTGACACCTCCCTCGGGCTCAGCCTGATCATTCATTATTCCCCATGTAGACAATTTGGGGAAGCCAGTATCATTAAATAACTCTTCACATGTCTAGTTATACTTAGAAAATGTAAATAAGCAAGTTAACTTGTTTAAAATATTTGTATGGCTACCTTGCTCAATCAAAAAAACTCTGGAAAGCATATATAAAATTCTACAGAGTTTAACAAAAAGAATATAAAAACCACATTATGTAAACCAATACACAATAATAAAATGATGATCCAAATAGAAATAATATTCTCATCTAATTGGGGCTCCAAGATATCATATCTCAAAGGTTTTGACAGCCTTTCTAAATGCCATCAGGATCAGGACCAACCATATCTTGGGAGGAAGGATGTCACATAAGATAAAGATCACCACCAAGAAGAATCATCTCCTTAGTCACACCATATGCTTGTTTCAGTGAGGGGATCTGGAGTGCAGCCTCCCTATAGGAAAATATGGGGTGGACAATGAAATTGTTTTTTTTTTAATTCTTGGTTTTATCTGTGCCAGATGTTAGAACTCTCTACATGTAAAATATTTGTTAAAGTTATCTGTTTTCTAAAGAAAACAAATTGGGAAATATACACAATTAAAAAGGCATCAACTTATAAGAAGTATATTCTGAAATGAGTAACTTACAGCATTTCCCATCATTGTATAAGACTTTCCAGATCCAGTCTGTCCATAGGCAAAAATACAAGCATTATAACCTTCAAAGGCAGATTGGAGGACATCAATTCCAAGGTTGTTAAATACCTGGGGATCCAAGAATGACAGGAAATAAAATACAATTTCAAAATATAATCTAAAGTATGCTTTTCATACATTTCTGTAAACTATTACAATCATTTTAATACAATGAACTGTAAGAACACTAACTTAGCAACATTTATTATCAAAGATTTATTTAGAAATATAATTCATATAATTTCCTAAGTGCACAGTAAGCAACATACAGCCTTTTATAATATAATCTTGGATGCTCTTCTTAAGAGTCAGGTCAAGTTTCTTATTTCTTTTTCCTTTTTATTGTTAGATTTACAGCTCTCTTGGGAAAAAATATTTATTTTTTGAATTATAATAGGAATATGAAAATATTGCAAGGAATATGTCTTAACATTCACAACTTGTCACCCAAGAAGCTTACATGAATATTATACAGGTTAAACTTAAGGTCATTAATGTGGAAATAACAATTTATCCTTTTGGACTCATGCCCAGGTTAATTATTGATAAAACTGAAACATCTGTTCAAAAACCATAAACATGATTTATATTCCTTTACATACACAAGGGAAAGAAAAATCCAATGCAACACATCAGAATTTTTTTTTTAAAGACCACAATAGTTTTTAAGCAAAGTTTCAAAGCAGTTAACAGACATCTTGTGATAGAATTACAGGTTTACATGATTCATACTGCTGGCCAAATAGAACAGAAGATCACAGTGGAAAAGAATGTGTATGTGTGCCTAGGAATGGAAATGTATATACTTACAAGTATGCATGGCCAACACATGTAGGTAATTTTGAACATACTAAACAATTGAAATAAGCAGTTTTAAAATGATCTCTCAAACACTCACACAGTAAACATTGGCATTAAGTTTTCACTTTGAGTATCATTAATGTCAGCAGCCTACCATTTCCTGAGATGCATAGTTTGAATTTTCAGGATCAGCTGAGAAGTAGGAGAAATCATATGTAAATGTTTTTGTTCGTTCTCTTCCCAAGTCTCCAGTTCCTCCCTCTGGGATCTAATAAGTGGATGAACAAACAAATTACCACTGCATTCTATATTATACTGTACATTTCTTTTTAAAATGTGAGGTGAATATGTAGTGAGGGTGAATATGCTAGTGGATATCTGTTTCCTAAATATTTAAAAATACTTCAAGAAAAGTAATTTTAAAAAATTTATCCTCTACAACTCACTTCCTATATTATTAATATATTCATTAATTTTATTCTATAGAGTCCCCACCTGCACGTGTTTATCCATGAAGATTGGCAAATCACTCCTACCATTTTCAAGAACATAGCCAAACTCAAGACGAAGAGAATGAGATGATTGAGATACATTTCTTTCAAAATTAATGGACTGATTCAATAGATATTCCTGCCTTTTATCTTTTACATTAAGATTATAGAATTAACAGAAGTAAAATAGAAAAAGAAAAAAGAGAATTAAATTCCTAATTATTACAATTAGAAAGCCCTTTGAATGGGGGGAAATGAATTTTAAAAAGTATATAAAATTAACATGCCATATATTTTAGTTGCTTACTAAATGCAGGTTAAATATATTGAATTTCTAACTGAATTGACAAAGATGGGCAAGATGCAATCTGCAAGGAGCAGCTAACTCTATTTTGTGGCCATTGACACATATTACCCAATTTCTCATGAGTTATTGATATGAACCAAAACATAGGATATGCTAATATCTCTGGATAAACTAACCACAGCTATAACAAAGTACCATCCCCCAGATGAAAAGACTCAAGCCTACTTATTTGTTTGATATCCTGGTTATCATAATACCAGCCTTTATGCCTTCCAAACATCAAAGACAAGAAAGAAAATGTTCAGGAGCCCTCTAGAGTTTGGTATAAAATGTGCAGCAGTCTGTGTTTTAAATAAACAAACTATTAGTGTATAAAAATTACCCCTTCCCTATATCAGGTGCTACTAAATTCTTCAAATCTTTTGTTTTTCTTTTATGATAGCAATAGCACTTAAGACTTATATACCGCTTCAGTGCTTTACAGTCCTCTCTAAGTGGTTTACAGAGTCAGCAACAATTTGGGTCCTCATTTTACCAAGCTTGGAAGGATGGAAGGCTGAGTCAACTTTGAGCCAGTGAGACTCGATCTGCCAAACTGCACAATTAGCCTGCCATACTGGGGTCTAACCACTGCGCCACGACGACTCTCATCCTGATCCTCTGATTTTAAATTCTGGTGGTGATTTGTTGTTACATTTTGTTAAGAAAAGAACCAGAATGATAAACTAAAATAAAAAATGTTTTCATTGTGGTTGAATATACTCACTTTTAAGTTTGTGATTTGTGTTTGATTTTTCTCCATTGAAATAATAAACTTAGCATCCAGCTCTTGTTCCCTGCAGAGCAAAATACTATAGTAAATTAACTTCATGACAACTTTATTATGACCAGACACCAAACTTAATAAATTTATAAACATTTTATCATCTTCAAGTTCACTCAAATATATTGAGATAGTTATCTGATACAACAGTGTTGATCTTCTAAACAGCACACATTTGTTGCTAAGAAGCCAAAATCGACAATTAGATGGTAACTTTGGAATTTCTGTCTGCTGTAAAATAACTTATATAAATTCATATAAATTCTGAGTTCCTCCAGGCAATTTCTTAAAGAGCAGCTGAAGTAGCATAGAAAGACATGTTCCATAGATTTAATTTCACCTGAATCACATGGGCATAACATTTAATAGATTTTTGCTGAATCTGCTCTCCAAGACTGCTGAAGGGAGACCATTACATAAATCATAACATAAATTGTATGAAGCAAATCTGTTCTCCCGTGTCTACTTATTTTACATTTTTTCACTGTGTGGCCTCTATGATATTCCTTAGCATTTCTTGAGACGTTTTCACTTGCTTTGATATGCAGTACAATAAGGTCACTGTCTAAATTGAATCGTACTACAGTTCAATAGTTTTTCCAGCTGATCTGTTCTAAGTTCCCCTACTCATCGTGCCAAAATACAATTCTATCTGCCTTAAGGTTTCTACTCACTTTAACTTCCCTAAAAGATAGGGAAAACATGGTCTCAGAAAAGCAAAAACAGAGAACCAAAGAATGGAATTTGGTTAGAATTCTGTCCATATACCAAAATATTAATATTGAATGTAACACACCACGATATTATTAAATAAACATGGAGTACCACAGGAAGTACAGGGAGGAGAGATGTGAAAGTGCAAGAGTAGGAAGAGTATATTATTGTTAGTAATGCTGATTATATTAATTTTAGTGAGGAAGTTCTGGGCAAATTATTTAGATTAACTGTGCTATTTATTTATACAAATTATCTGATCTTCATAAAAATATATACTTTCTTGAAAATGGACAAATGGGATTGTCCAGAAATAACATCATTAGCAATACTATGAGACAGCAAGGAAGAAAGGCTCGAGATCAGGCTGTGGCAGGTCACTGTCATCACTAAAATAGGGCTGTAATTTGCTTCAAGGTTAAGAGTTTTGTCTGTTTGCCAGGTGTCATGCAAATAGCTAGAAGGTTCTGAGATTAATTAAGACACCTGTGAGCAAGCACATCTGTCTTCTAGTTCAAGATCTAGGAGGAGCAGCATCCTCAGAGAGAAGAGTTCTTATCTGTTAGTTCATGTGTTTTGGTGTGGATTGAAAGTGCTATGTGTTAAAAGAGCAGATTGAAGCTGTGGTGGAAAGCAGGCAATGTGGCTGGAAGGAAGATCCCTGAAGAAAGGAGGAATGTGCATCTGAAGACCCAACAGGAGAAAGCAGTGTTAGAAAGTGAGATTTGCAAAGTAACTGGCTGCAGCAAGTAATAGAGTGGCACTGGAAATTGTATGGAAAAGTGTGACCAAGGTGCTGGCTTTTCAAGAGGTTCAGGAAAAGCTCTTTTTGCCTCTTTCCCTCTCTTCTCTAGCCAAGAATGGATAGGGAAAGCACTACTAAGCTAATAAAGAAAACCATGATTAAATTTAGCAGCTATATGAAAATGGAACTCCTAAGTATATTACTTGGCTAAGATCACTGTATACAGGAATATACGCACCATTTACTTTATTTGCCCTCTAACAGTAACACATCACTTTGACAGAACACTGTGTATGTCTGCATTAATTCCTGTGTCCTTCCTACCCTCTGACACAGACCATCAGATACAGAAATATGGGGTGGCTGGTGGATGTTCCTTGCTCTGCCTTCTTCTCTTATTAACAATTATGCTTGAGCAAATACAGCATCGGCATGAGCCATAAGAATGAGGAATAGGAAGAATTTAGAGGTAGTCCTCGACTTATAATTGTTTATTTAATGATGGTTCAAAGTTACAATGGCCTCAGAAAACGTGACTTATGAACCACCCTTGAAGTTAGAATCATTGCATCCCATTCCCAGTGATGTGACTGCAATTCAGATGCTTGGAAAGTACCTTACATTTACAATGGTTGTAGTGTCTTGTGGTCACAGGGAAACAATTTTTAACTTAACCAACTGGCTTCTGACAAGAAAGGTCAATTGGGGAAGCTGGTCAATTGGGGAAGCTATGACCACATGATTTCCTTAATGATTGCAATGATTCATCCAATGATAAAAATTAGATCCAGTCACTGCAGGACTTAGCAACCAAAATTCCAGTCCTAACTGTGGTTTAGAACAGATACCTATGCTCCAGGCATTTTTTTGTGGCTGTTAAGATATAACAAGTAGGGTCTATAGGGATATGTACAGGTACTAAAGGGAAATGAAGCAAAAAAAAATTAGAGTAATAAAATACTGTATTATTTATTGAAAAATGGGCTAGAAAAACATTTGTTGGGTTGCAATGAGTTTTTAAGACACTGGAAGAATAAAACTGCTCAAATATACTTGGAGCTCAAGTCCAACTGGAAAAGTCCTATGGAGATGATTCAGTCTACATTTTGTGAGATTATCTATACTGAGCTCCCCACTCAGCAGCTTTTGATACCATTCATCTGTTATTCCCTGGAATATCTCCAAGGGTTGGGAACAGAAGATACTCTTTTACACAACTCTGCTCTTCCCTGAGGGGAAGTATCCAATTAATATTAGTCGAGAGAAGTAGTGTTTTCTTGGTTATAGCCCTCTTTCTTTGGAACAGCATATTTTCTGAGATCAGAGTAGCTCCCACCCTGTTATAACAGATTTTATGAAATCTGTTATAATCTAACTTTTGAAAATATAGGAACAGTGATAATAAGTAGTGTGATCTGTCATAGTTTCATGGTTGACACTTAGGGTACCAAAGTTTTGTAATTATAATTTGTCGTGTTTATTTTGAATTTTAACTTCACTTATATAAGTGAGGTATATAAACTGCTCAGAGTCCCTTTGGGTTGGAGTGGCATACAAACGCTAACTAATATCTTTAAAAAGTGCTGGTCATCCAGATACAAACATAAGTGGAAGAAACCAATTATCTATATCCATTTCACTCTCGCTTTAGGATGGAAACAGCCCAGAAACTGCTTAGTTGTCCATATCAATCACCATACAGGGAGAGAGAAAGACATAGAGTGTGCTACAGCATTGACTTTCAGAGCTCTTTAACATGACTGATTGTGGCATGTGGCTGGAGCAACTAGTGGTATGGAACTGGAAAGACAATATTACCTGGCTTTACCTGCAGGGCTGGAATCAAAAAGTTGTAATGGGAAACTTCTATTTGGAAACTTTGTATTTAAATTAGAGGACTCACAGTTTTTTTTTTTTTACTTGATATTCAAATAGCTGGAAGTGTTTATCCAGATGCTGGTTTCATTGATGTCTTAGTGATACTCAACTCCTTTCTACTTGAATAAGGAAAGACTATGTATGCGCTTAAAAGTAGCTTGGAAACAATGGAATGGATGGGGTCAAAAAAACACAAGTTGAATCCATATTAGATGGAATAATTGAGTAATTTTGTTTTCAGCTCTGAGCATTAGGAAAGCTTCCTCTAATAGATGAGAACGCTTTCCTTCCAAGAGAACAATTGTATATCTTAAATATTCCCGATTCTTATCTGTTACTAAAGGCAAGGTTGGCCTCAATACTAAAGAAGCCCTATGTTTAGTCTTGGCTAAAGAACCACCTTCAACTCTGTGCTATATCCTGAAGGCTAAATCCTAGCCTACAGGATATGTACCCTGGTAATTATCCTATTAGCTTATTATTATATTCAGTATATAGGACTAGCCTTGAAGATGTTTCAGAAGCTTCAAATGGTGACCGATTCTTAAGGGGGATGTCTAAACAAAATCACAGAACAGTCATCATGAAAGCACTCCCTCCATGAAGTTCAATCTATGCATTGATCATCTTGAGAGATATTACTCGTTGTTCTACCAAAAGGTTTAGCTCACCAGATCCTGAGCAGTGTCTCCACTGGATTATTAATGCTTTTTTTAAAATTAATTATAGACTTCTATAATTGGAGAGGCAATTTTGGAACTCTCTCCTAAGGAATATTCAGCTAGTTTCTATGCTGTCTTCTGTATACACAAATGAAGATAGGGATGTACAACTATTTCAATCCAAAATAGACAAACATTGCTAATGCTTCCTTTAAGAAAATGCACTTTTTCCTGCCCTCATTAGAATAAGTGTGCAGATCTGTTATTTTGAGTAACAGTGATTTGAAAGCAGAATCAGGATACAATTTTCTTGCACCTGTCAACACCTCCTTAACTCAAACGTGTATTTTTGTGAGACCCTGCAGCTGCTATGTAAGTCAAGGAAAGGGCAGTTTCTTTAAGGAGAGGCTGACAAATAAAATGAGCATGCCCACATCCAACTTCTGCATTGTATTAAAAAATACTTGCACATCACTAATTACAGACATCTCTGATTACCCAGACATTTTAAGAGCCATCAAGAACTAATATTTTGCTTTTCTGTAAAGTAGAAAAACCACCTCTATTTTTTGTGTGTATTATCTTTAAGCATTCTCTTGTGATGATTTTATTTAAGTCTATTTTGCATTCTCGTAAACTGATCAAAACTCTATTAAAAGGAATGGTATAAAATAAGAAAAATAGTTAATATCTAGAACTGTTTCAAAGAAATCAAGACAACAAAGTCCTTTTCTTTTTTTTAAAAAAAATTCAAAACTATAGAAATAACACCTGTCAGTTTTATCAGAAAATCCTTAACATAAATTTATCTAAGAAGTTACATGTGACATTGTTATATAGAATTTGCTCAAAGAAACTGACTTTTCACTTGTTGCAACATACATTTCTTTCTACAATAATGTAGATAGATAATCTGGGGAAAGCAAAAACAATCATGGATTTGAATCTTAATTTCATTCCTCACAAAAATTTCTTTCTTCTCTTTCCTTTAGTTCCCTGTGTTCACATTAACCTTTTTAGAAAGTTTTCAAGATAGGACGAGAAGAAACATTCAGAGAATTGGATTTGGTCATCTGAGGTGTTTCTAATCTCTTGTAATGCTTTACCTCACATATTTAAGAGAGACTTTTGATTTTTCAGAGGTTTTGAATGGCTTGCATTGCAAGTAGCTATATAATATGACAGAATTGAAATTTTCTTTTTAAAATTGCTGTTTATAAATTTAAGGAACTAAATCTTAGAAATTATATTGCTTTCTTCATTTTTCATACAGTTATTTTGGTGAACATTTTTAATAGCCAATTTTTATGTGTCAGGGATCTAATTTTATTTTGACCTATTTTATACTCCTAAATAATCCTTCAGAAATTCTGAGACTATATTCCTAGGTGTTTTCTTGAGTCTTACTTTCAAACCTTTCTTCAAGGAATAGGAAAAACAGTTCACGGAACTTCATTGTAGTCGACTATCAAGCTGAGTTATAAATGTCTTTGTGCCACAATATAATTTGTTGTACTGAATTCTGTAACCATCAGAATACAACTGCCCAGCTTATAATCAATACTATAATCAATGGGCAAATTCCTCAAGGATATTCCTCCTTGACACATTATAATAAAGTAGTATTTCAAAAAAAGTTACAAGAAGCAACAAAGCTTCAGGGTTACAATTCCAGTTAATTTTATAATGGATAAATAACTTCCTCTGCCTCCATTACTGACACTGCATTACTAACAAGGCCATAAAAACTGGCCTTGACCTTTTGCTATTGATTAGGAAAGGATAATAAGATACTGGATTGCAATTGAAAAATTAAATGGGTAGAAAACCAACAGACCAAAACCAACAATACACATCCCAAACCCCATTTATCAAAACTAGTAACAGAAAAAAAATAAATTAATACAAGATACACCAAAAACTAAAGCATAAAATGCGTATTTACAGAGTAGGCTTTTTCTAGAAAGAAAAAGCTACAGGAGTATTTTCAACCTACTAATATATAAGGCTGATGCACAAAATATGTTAGTGATACAAAAAAACTTAAGAAGGTCAGGGGGAAATTGGGAGCACACAATACTATAACATTCCATAATAGTTTCCTTTGATTTGATCCTATTGGCTTTAAAAATACATTTTCTTGGCACTAGTGTAGAATTAACCTGTTATTATTACCCTCTGGGATTTTATTTAAGTGCCAATTGCAGTTTAACTCTTATATTTTATTTTGAGTCTCTGATTCAAGTACTAAGTAGGTTCCGCTCCCTCACTGGGCATATTCTATATATGAACAGCAAAAAAGGCTACCAGACCTTTAGCATTGAGGTAATCCTTGAGTTACAACCACAACTGAGCCCAAAATTTATGTTGCTAAGTGAAACATTTGTTAAGTGAGTTTGCCTAATTTTATGACTTTTTTGCCACAGTTGTTAAGTGAATCATTGCATTTGTTAAGTTAGTAACATAACTGTTAGGTGATTTTGCTTGTCAGAAAACGCTGCAAATACTGATCACATGATCCTGGGACACTGCAACTGTAATAAGTATGTGTCAGTTGCCAAGCCTCTGAATTTTGGTCACATGACCATGGAGATGCTGCAGTGGTTGTAATTATGAAAAACAGTCATAAGTCCCTGTTTTCAGTGCCACTGTAACTTTGAGTAGTCACTAAATGAAATGTTGTAAATCGGGGACCACCTGTATTAAAACTAGGGACTGAAAATATAAAAATGCAAGGAATAAACCAAGTACATAAAATAATAGTGACTTTAATAAATTCATTTACAGGCAAGTGATAATTATTTAAGAATTATATTAATAGAGGTTCAAATAAGCATCTAAATCTGACACTTTTTAAAGCAATTATTTCACAATTTGTAGCACCACTTGATATTGTTCCTAATTAGCCTGTTGTCCTTATTTTTCTATGACTTAAGATGTTATCAATAGTTCATTAATGTCTTATATCTAATTATTTAGGGTATTCTTTGATGAAACAGTAAGATGAATTGAAAGGCTCAATAAATCAGATACTTCTGTTGCTTTTATATACATACATAAAAGCATGGTTTGCTTAATCTTCATTTATTGAATAGATTACAACATAAAAAAGGATGAGGAAATCTCAAAATCTCAACTGTCTAAAACAAAATCAAGAAGGCACACATTTTTTTTTCTCACTGTTCTCATTTGCTTTTCTGATTTTTTATTCACTACAGGAAAATCTCATAGTCAAGAACTATTGTAAACTTTGGAGAAAAAAAGTGCAATCAAAACAGCTCTATTACTCTACTAGGGTTTTCGGTAACCTCACCACACAAAGATTCTCTTATTTGAGGATTTTGCCTATAAATACAATTTATTCTGGAATACACTAAAACTTTTATGCAAGTATGAGGATTTAAAAAAAATATTGCTGACAGTTGGTTCTCCACATAATCCATTATCAAATTTCAATGAATTAGAGGTAGCCAACAAGAAGCAATCAGTTGTTTACTGGTTTTCTGTTATGAGAAAATGCAAGCTAAACAAATATCACAGTTACATTTTTGGTGGAATTTTACAAGTGTCATGCTTTGCTGAAGTTGTCCTTATACACATTAAAAAAAGCAGTTATCTTCTGAACAGAAAACATTTCAATGGATAGAAATATGCCTGGTAGCGTCTTATAGACAGTCCTCGTTCTTACAGCTACAATTGAGCCCAGATTTTATGTTTCTAAGTGAGACATTTGTTAAGTGAATCTTGCCCCATTTTAAGACCTTTCTTGCTACACTTGTTAAGCATATCACGGCAATTGTTAGTCACATGGTTGTTAAAGACAAGGAAATCTGTCTTCCCCATTAACTTTACTTTTCAGAAGATCACAAAAGGGGAATCACATGACCCCAGGACATTGCAATTGTCATAAACTGACCCAGCTTTCCATCCTTCCGAGATCAGTAAAATGAGGACCCAAATTGTTGGGGGCAATATGCTAACTCTGTAAACCGCTTAGAGAGGCCTGTGAAGCACAGTGAAGCGGTATATAAATTTAAATGCTATTACTAAATATGAGTCCATTGCCAAGCTAATGAATTTTGATCTCATGACCATGGGGACGCCTGTAATAGCTGTTAAGTGTGAAAAAAACAGATCACAAGTCCCTTTTTTCAATGCCCCGTCATAACTTTGAACGGTCCCTGGACAAACCGTTGCAAGTCGAGGCCTACCTGTATAATGTATGTTTTGAAGTCCTACCCCCTCATCTGTGCCCATGTGAAATCAGACTTTTTGAAAAAACAAACTTTCTTGTGCTTTTACTCTTTACTTATGTAGAAGGGAAAGGCCAGGAAATGACAGCTTTATTCTACCAAGAAGTAAACACCCATTAAACGTTACAAAAGTAGAACGGGGGCTTCTTTTCCACCTGCTCACCGGCAGGCCTCGAGTAGCCTTGTTGTTTATTTGGCTATCCAGTGTCACGCTGGAATTAGCCAGTTCAAAGCGGCCAAGCGAAGCAGGCAAACCCAGCACCGGGCAGTGTACAAGTTATCACCCTCGGGGGTGCTCAATCCCTGCCGGGCCGGAAAAAAATAATAAACACCCGCCAAGGCTCTCCTCTCACGGAGCCTGGAGGAGGAGGAGAGAAGGGACTCGCTCTCTCACCTGCGGTTTATGGGCCTGACTCGGACAGCCACCTTCACCGAGGCCATGGCGCATGCCCCGGTCGCGAGCGAGGGGCTCCCCTCGCCTGTTCCTCCGATGGGGAGACCCACTTTCCCCAGAGACGAGCACTTCCCCCGTGGCTCAACGGGTCACATCCCTGCGAGGGCCGAGTGTGTGTGTACTGTGTGGGAAGGTCTCCGGCTCTGTCCGCCTCCGCCTCCCGCTCGACGCCCCGGGATTGGGAGTGGGAGCGGGACTGCCCTCCTGGCGCCCAAGGAGCGGCGCTGCTGACGCGGCAGCTCCGCTCCGCGGCCGACTTCCCCGCGCAGGGCTGGCGTAAGAGTGCCGCAGAGGGACAAACGGCGAGCGGATGGATCGCCCGGCCCTCGCCCAAATGGAATTCTTCTCTCCGAGATAATTCTGATGGTTCTAATCCCCACACATATACACACGGTGATTTCATCCGTACAGGGGACAGCCAGAGGCCCCCATGCAAATAAAATGGGTTTTATTTTTTACCACACTTCCCCTTTGAACGGACAAGCTCAGCGAGGGCGCCTTTTAAAAGGTACCATTCCCAGTTCCTCTCAAGCAAGTCCGCTACTGCACCAGGCACCGCATCGGTGAGAAAGGCAAAAAGCGCTGTTGCGATCGGAGATTCGGTCAAGATGCCGTTGCGGCTGAGCTGCGCTATTCTCTCAAAAGCCGCCTTACAACGTGCGAAGTGGCCGAACCACTTATCTGGCGCTGCCCAATTTATACGCGTCTCCGGTATACTCCGGGGAAAAAAAAAAACTCCCCGTTCTTCCTGGGACTTTGTGTTTGTGAAAGACGTGCGTTATCTACCAGTCAACGACCTGATCTTTGTAACCCTGGCTCTGCGAACCACTCGTAAAACACCACTAAGGTCATCCCCAAAGTAGTATAATAGTTGAAACTTTTGTTGTTAAAGTGCACGTGGAAATCGGCTTCTTTTTAAAAGCGCCGCCCGATCTACTCTGCGTAATAGTATCTCGGGGGTCCTGATAGATTTAATGGAGTGGGTTTAGAGCAGAGGTGGTATTCAGCAGGTTCTGATCAGTTCTGGAGAACCGGTAGTGGGAATTTTGAGGAGTTCCGTAGAACTGGCAAATACCACCTCTGGCTGGCCCTGCCCCCATCTATTCTCTGCTTCCTGAGTCCCAACCTTCTCCCAGGAGTGGGATGGAAATGGAGATTTTACAGTATCCTTTCCCCTGCCACGCCCATCAAGCCACGCCCACAGAACCGGTAGTAAAAAATTTTGAATCCCACCATTGGTTTAGAGATGTGTGAAGTAGGTGCCTCTGTGTGTGTGTGTGTGTAATAAGAATATTTACCTTTGTAAACCACAGAAAGCATCGTGTGCATTGTGCACTATTGATATAAGAATGTGATTAAAAAAAGATTTAAAGATAATCTGGACAGTTATTAGAGGTGGTAGAAGTATTGTGCTGCTTTGTTGAACTCAAGAGTTGAAGAATTATAAACCCACTGGAAGCCTCTTACTGGACCAAATGGTATGCCAAGAAATTATGTTTGAAGCAAGTATTAGATAACAGGTATAAGTATAAACATGGTTATGAATACATGAAATGGATGTGAATAAAAAAGAAACAATAGGACGGGGAAAGTAGGCATGTTGGTGCACTTATCTGGGTTTCAGTTTCAAAACAACAACTCCATGTATATTATAAGAGTTAACCTACTGAGTACTAGATATACAAAGCTAGCAGGATAGTTAAGCCATTATTAGGAAGATGACCTATTATGGCCTATAAAAAAAATAGTGCAAAAAATTATGCAAGTAATACAGTACTCCTATTTTTCCACCAGGGCAGCTAATTTTAATCCTGAATTTATTAGTTTTATGGAGCCAAGTTATTTTAATTGGGAAGCCTACTGTGTAAGTAAATATTCGCTTCCTCCATTCCACAATCCCAAATTTTCCAGTTGTGTTGTACTGAACATTCCCCTTCCTGCAGTGATAGGAATTTTAGGAAAGAAGCAGGAGAAGTTTTTATATCTCACTTTATATCAGTTTTCTCAACCTCAGAAACTTTAAAATGTTTGAACTTTAAATCCCAGAATTCTCCAAGTGGCATTTCATGGTTTGGATTCAGACTCTGCATGCTTCCTTGTGAGTGATTAAAAAGGTAGGAATACAGTAGTTGCCTACTACATCATTATTTTCTTTCAAATTATTCCTTGCTTCAAAAGAACAGATTCGAGCTCAGTGTAAATAATTCCATGCCAGGAAGGCAAGGTATTTTCATTTAATCATCTATGATGTAAAATGAATAAATGTTTACATACTTTTGTCAATTGCAAAAAATACTATGATAATAAGATATCATTATCATAGGTCAGCATTGAGGAAATATTGATTGGATTTATGTCTTATAGCCTGAATTAAAATGGAAAGGGTGCACTGTAAGTTTTTAAAAGCTATATCTCCTCAACAGAAAATGGATATTAGAAACAATCAAAAAGTCACAATTGGGCAAAACTAGAGAGAAGAGGCTGGAAAGCAATATATCCAGACAAATATAGGAAAAGAAAGAGAGAGAGATTGAGGCCCTTCAGACAGTCATATCCTGATCATCTTGCGAGTGGACTACTGCAATGTGCTTTACATGGGGTTGCCCTTGAAAACCACCTAGAAATGATACCTGGTTCAAAATGCAATGAAAGCAGTAATGAACACCTCTCACTGTGCCTATGTATCACCATTGCTACACGAGCTGCACTGCCTGTTGAGTGCAATTCAAGATGCAGGTTATTACCTATAAAGCCCTGTATGACAGAGGAACCTAGATATCAGAGACACTGCTTTTCTCCAATAGTTTCTGCCCACCCAGTATATTCCAGCAGAGTGGGTGCACTCCAGGTTGCCTTTATAAAATACTATTATCTTGCAGGACCTAGGAAACATGCTTTCATTGTCATAGCCCTCACCCTCAGGAACAGCATCCCACTCAGATAAATACTGTGCCCTCTTCTTCTGAGGCTCTGGAAAGTTTTGAAAACATAGCTTTTGTTCACTGGATTCTGTTTTGTTGTTTTGCTGACCATTAGATTATTTTAATCTGGCTGTCTATGTGATTCAGTGTTTTAGTTGTTTTTATGCTTTCTCTACTTTTGTATGCCTCCAGAGTCCACTGGAGTTGAGCAGCCAATAAATTCAAATAAATAAGTAAAGCCCATTGAGATAAAGAACTAGGTGGATTAAAACAGCAAGGTTATTCAGGTTGTTATATCCCTGAGTTGCATTCTCAGATGTTCTCATAAGTTCTATTGTATGGGGAATCTGATATAGAAATGTCCTAAAAGATATGTTTTACTGTCAGATGTACAACTCTCAACAATTCCGGATGTCTCATAACATCAATGAAATTACAACATAATATCTATAACATCCATGAAACCTAAACCTATTGCAACTCGTGAAACAGAGGTCTTGTATGGGTGAACTGAAGGATGCACATGACTCCTCAAAATATAGCATTCTGGACCAATTCTGGTTGGTCTTCAAGGATAGACCCATGTGGGCAGCATTGTAGTAGTCAAGCCATGAAATGAAATTAAGGCATTGTGGTAATGTGAAAGGCCCTCTGATCTAGGAAAGGGTGCAATAGACACTCCAAATGGAGTTGTGCAAAGGCCTTCCTGGGCACAGCTGACACCCTCAAGGAAGAGCTACAAGTCTAGGAAGACCCTCAGGTTGCGTACCAACTTTGAAGGGGGAACTACTACCGCAACCAAGGTTAAAGATGGAATATCTCCAGATCTGTGTGGCCCAAATACCGCAATCATATAACATCAGATTATTACATGTGTTTTGTCACAGAAAGAGAAAAGTAGAAAAATACACTGCTCAATACAAGTAGTCCTCACTTAATAAATACTTGTTTGAAAAGCAACAGCAACATTGAAAAAGTGATAGTCCTCACATGTATGACCATCAGAGTAATGCCATTGCAATTCAGATGCTTGGCAGTCACATGTATGACCATCAGAGTAATGCCATTGCAATTCAGATGCTTGGCAGTCACATGATTGCAACTCTTGCAGCCAGCTTCCAACAAACAAAGTCAATGGAGTTGCAAGAAATCTGTCATGTGATTTCTAACCATGATCCCAGGTGATTTGTTTAATGTCTGCAACCAGGACTGCCAGAAGTCTCTGCAATCATGTGATGTTTCACTTAATGACCACTTTGCTTAGCAATGGAGTTGCTGCTCTCAATTAGGGTGGTTAGGTGAGGACTACCTGTAGATAGACAAGAAATGGGGAGAAAGGAGAAGAGAACCTGAAAAGAAATTCAAATAATAACAGAATCGAAGGGATAGGGATAGTGAAAGGTCTGTTTTTACTATGGCTGCCTAGAAATCTCCTAAATCCCTAACAAAGCAATAGCTTGTATATTAGATAAATATTAGAGGTGACAGATGATCCTCCTTTTGTGAGATTAACGACTGGTTGATTGATTCTGTGCTATCAAATCAATATTTTGGAAGCCATATGGATAGACCCTCACATGGATGACATGTCCCCAACCCAGTCCTTCACAGCTTCCAGTGATTCATCCATGATAGCTATAATACAATCCATCCATCTTGCTGGATATCAATCATTTGTGCTTTCAGAGACAATGCTTGGTTTATTTGTCTGATGATCTCTTTTATTTTTCTTGACCATCCATGGTATTCCCAGAGTGTTCTCTACCATCAAAGTCCATCTTCCATAGGCATACCAATATGAAAGAAGTTGAATAGAACTTGAAAAGAGCTGTGTCTCAGGAACATGCAGAAGAATTTTGACACTGGTGTTAGTTGTCTGTGTGTCTTAAAATGTTATTGTGCAATTTTGCACATATAGTGTTGGGCCAAGGAGGGTTTACCTGACCTTACAAGTTAATCTTCCTCTGGCTTGGATGGTCCTGGATTAGTAGACAGCAGATCTCAGGCTGGAATTTCTTTCTTATGTTAAATTCTCATCTAAGCCAAAATAGAGATCAAGGCTAAACAGAAACTTGCTTACTAAATGAGTGCTTTTTTCCTTTTGACTTCCATTTCTGGGAATTTGGGAAAGGGACAATTCTGGTTTCTTCTATGCTAACTTCCTTGCTGTCCATTTTAACAGTTCAGAATTGCATCAGTTTAACATGAATTGTACAATATTTGCTGTTGCTGGTTATAACCCCAGTGGGGGGAAAGATAAGCTGCTTTTTCCAAAAGGGAGGCTTGTAACGACCAACAAAAATTGCATACCAAATATCATCCCATCCTATGTAACTTATTGTGAGAATTGTTGCTTATATAATTTAGATAACATCTCTCCACTATATCACACTTGCTCAACATTCTATGAAAGAATGGTTTAGCATTATGGTTTAGCACAATGTGTGAACTGTATGTATGGCCCAGTTGAGATGATATACTCATGATTATCTTGGCCATTGTTTTCTCAACATCTCATTTAGATTTGTCTTCCGAAACCAGGTCAAAATGTGATTGTCTCTTTTATGCATAACACAGTCAGGTTAACTCAATTCATACACTACCATTTCTGCTACTACACGTAGAAACTAATAGTTTGCCTGTCTTTTATGTCTATTGTTGCTCCATAAGCATATATATTAATTTCAGCATTAACTTAAGTAAGTTAAAAAGGATATACTATACATACAACAAAGTCATCACCTCAGAAATATACAGCCATGGTTTAGGATGTCTCTTGGCTATACTTGCCTTTAAAAAAGGGGGGACTAATTCTTTAATCATATGTATTTAAGAATGATTCTGATATTTTTAACAGAGTTGGGAATAGACTTCCCTTTGGTGTGTATGGCATTCTTTGCGTAGGGAATGAAGGGTGAGGTGAGGGGAAAATTACTTGGAGATGGGGACAGATAGACAGATGAAGCAGGATGTACTACTCTCCCTCCCCATTGAGCATGATGGCCTTCCAGGAAGCAGAAGAGCCATTAGAGATATTTTTAAACAGGAGGCCCCTTCTGTGACAGTAAATATTAGCCAGAATATCCATTTGCATGACCATTTATCCTTTTGCATTCTCTTTCATATTAGTTTATGTCAAGCATGTTGAATATCACAAGAACATAATGTATATGCATGTAGGGATAGAAGGAGGGGAAATAATGTTTCAATGGGCTTGTCAAGAATCTTGTTATGTCTGTCTGTCTGTCTGTCTGTCTGTCTGTCTGTCTGTCTGTCTATCTGTCTGTCTGTCTGTCTTTATCTATCTATCTATCTATCTATCTATCTATCTATCTATCTATCTATCTATCTATCTATCTATCTATCTATCTATCTATCTATCTATCTATCTATCTATCTGGAATGTCCTCTTTTCCCTCTAGTGGCTTATTTGGTACATTAACTATTTTAAGGATATGATTGCGCTCACAAAGTAAAAAAAACTAACAACTTCAAGATCAGGAAATTTAACAGTTTAACTGCAGCATCCCTCTGCAATAAATAAATTAATTGTATACAGCCTCATAGATGAAAATGCTCACAGCCTGCCAATGCTTGCATGGCAAAAAAGACTGGTGTAGTTAATCAGATACCGTGTAAGATAATAGAAATCCTTAGTCAAAATACAACAAACCTTTTCTGAGGTTTGGAAAATCCAAGATAAGAATTGCTGATGGCAATTGTAATTAGAAGAAATCCTACATTAGTTAAATTTCACAATAAGAACCTGGGGTTTTTCACATACAAGTATAGGCTCTACCCATAATTCTAAATATGTTAATGATTCTTTTAGATATTTTTAAAGCAGATCCATTTCAGAAGTTAACCATTTTTAATATATCACTAACACTTATAAAGTGATAGTGTGTGGGATTGAGTTTTTTTCTTTTGTACTTTGGGCAGACTTTTAAAAATGAGCATATTATTTGAATTATGACTCTGGATAAATTAATTAGATGAATTAATCATGCAGGCCAGAGTGAAAGACTGAAAGGATCTACTTTTAAAACAACTTTTAAAGTAGGAGAGTTGCTAATATTCCTCCATTCAAATATACTAAGCAAGACTACAACATCCCAAGATCTGTAAAATCAAGCACCCAACCTGGACTCCCACATTGCTTTCCAGATGGTTCAAAGTGGTCCAGACTAAACATGCATGCAAGCCACCTTGGGTATTGGCTTCCCTATTGTGCTGATATGAATCATATATTCAAATTATAGCATTTAATTTTAAATACATGTAAATATATATAAACAGGCATATGTGGATTTTATAAAAATCTGTTGCCTCTTTTGGGCTGGTTTATTTCCCCCTTTTTTTGTCATTACATAAGTGACTATACATGGCTGGTAAAGACAAGGAAAATGTAAGGGAAAAAGGGCTTCTGTTCCTTTAAAATTTTACAGATGGAAACAGATAAGTTTCAGAGTTTTAAATGAGTCCATCATTCTTGGAATATGACCACTCTGCATTAAGCTAGAAATTATTAACTGCTGAGATAAAGAAAATAAGAAATGGAGAGAATAAGAAAGAAACTGCTGTGATTTATAACCCAGCAGACAGCACCTACATACTTTGAAGCCTTTTTTCTATATTTATTACTCTAAAAACATTCCAAATTATGTGGGTGTGCATCAATCCTTATATTCATATCTCAGACTTTGAAATAAGCATGTTGTCTTTACAGTTTTCATATGAAATTTAATCCTCAGCTTTTGTGTGTTAATAATAATATAGGAAATACTAATGCTCTGATGGTCATTTCAAAAAACCCTTTCTTAGTAAGCACCTAGAAGCCAAGAGGCATGTATGTGCCAAATTTCAAGTTTGTAGGCTTTATGGTTATGGAAATTTTGTGATGATGCGTGAGTGGTATTTTGCTTTTATGTACTGTATATAGATTTGGTAGCACATGAAAAGCTGGGGTACAATGTAACTGCTTTGCAAACTGATTGTCATAGAGAAGATTCTTTAGCTGTTCTGAAGGACAGCTGTTCTAAAGACCACCAATACAGTATAAAGTCTCAAGGTTTTCTTGCTTTTTCTGATTTTTACATCATTTCTCTATTTTCAGCCCTTTTATATGTTTCAGCTGTGCCCCCCACCCAACCCAAAATGAACTGGTGACCTAGGATCCCCTTTGTGGGGATACCCAACTACATATTTCTGCCCCTGGAAAATTAAGCAATGCTTAATATCTTATCCCAGTGCCTGCAGAATGTAAGGGTCTGGGTGGGTAGCAACAGGTTTCAACTGAATCCTGACAAGACTGAGTGGCTTTGGGGGCCAACCAATTCTAGGATCATACTATCTTTGATGGTGGATGGTACTAGAAATCAAGTATGGGATACCTGGTTTTTAGACATTTAACATAGTTAAATGCTCACTTAAAGATGAACAATATGCAGTACTTTCATCAGACGCTTTCATCTTCCATCCATTTGCCAATGATACATGTTGCTTACTCATGGACATCTTTACAAACCTCTCACTATTTCTACTAATGCACTGCGATGCTCCACTATCAACTTCCCACAAATCATGGTTTACAGTTGAATTGCTAGACATAGCTAAATTAACATTCTTCTTAGCTTTCTGGTGATTACCAGTATTCTGTCATTTTCCCTTTTTACAGAATCTAGCTATATGTCCCCTAGCCCCACAAGAAAAACATTTCCTAACAGTATAGGCAGTTGAAGACAAATCCTCTTCTTGTGGTTGTTTCTTTCTCAGTTGGTCCCTATCCAGCCATCTTCTTGCTTCTTCTAACAACCTTCCGGTTACATCAGTCAACGTTAGTTCATCTCTGGTCAGGACTTCCAGTGAAGATATGTAATCATCATAGCTTTCATCCAATGGGGAAAGAATGATATAAACTTGATGCAGCTCTGAAAATATCCTTTTCATGTAGCTCTTGAAAAGTTCTTTTCATGAAGTTCAAATGAGCTAACATCTCCACCTTTCAGAAGACGTGCTCTAAACAGTTTACGTGTAAGATGTATGTGTGCACCTACACTGTCATGAACATAATATTTAATTCTTTTTAACTTTTATAATTGTAACAAAGTTTTATGGTTGGCTGTACACCGCCCTGAGTCCTTCGGGAGAAGGGCGGTATATAAATATAATAAATAAATAAATAAATCCTCTTCAAATTCTTCCAACACTTAGCAGCAGACTCTTCTCCACGAATATGGACTAGCTGCTGGTCACTCAGTGTTAGTCCAGTTATACAAAGAGCTCATTCGTTTAAAGTCAGCTAACGTCTTGGCATCGTCCTCATCATCTGGATCCCACGCATTTACATCCGGTGGATCTTGAATTACAGTCCAAAACCCTTCTCTACACAGAAGTAGACTGCACTTCATAGACCAGGAAACATAGTTTGTTCCATCCAACTGGGTATCAGTGTTAGACTTGTTGACGGCTCTTGTGCCATCTTCATCAGGACAGTAAACCACAATTAAACAGTAAACAGCTGTCTGTATATGGTACTGTGTATTCACACTAACTCTCAGTTATCTGAGCCTGGTATGGACTGGGCCCATAACCAGTGTTGAGGTAATTCCCTGTTAGGAGAATGAGTGCACACAAGGAGATGTAATGAGAATAATATTGAATAACACACACACAGCACACAGCTACACTGTATAGTAAAAATGTAGGTTTTACTTCCACTAAACGGTTAAGCAAAGTCCAACAAACAGTCCAAGTCACACACGGTTATAGCAGTCAGTTTTCAGTCCAGGGATAATCCAATAACAAAGTCCAGTATCAAAAACAGTTCAGTAATAGACTCACATCAATCCAAGAATAAGGATGATCAGCAATAGTCAATACAGGAACCAAAAACAGCGAACATCAGAACATCGACCAACTAGCAAAGAGCAATACTCTCTGGGAAACGGTCTTATGGCCGTTTGAGGAATCACACCCAATTACAATTTTAGCATTCCCTTAAAGAGACAGTATTAAAATGTCTATCCCGGTTTATATATTTCCAACCCAACTGTTAGGTGACTAACATTCCTAACAATTAGAAATACTTTTTGAGCTTTCATAGCTAACTCCTTTATTTGATGATCCCAACAAGTGGAGGTTTGGATACCTACTTAATCACCTGCTCAATAGGTCTGCTATTAACTGTCCAATTTGATGGATTATTCAGTTTTTTCTGGGGGGAAAATAACTTTTGCTTATGGTAGTTTATTTTGAGGTATTATTATCACAATACTTTGTATTCTACGTAACCCAATTTTTAAAATCAAAAGAATATCTGCATCATCTGCATACAGAAGAATGGGGACTGGATAACGGCTAAAAGACAGAAGTTTAGATTGGCCAAAACTACAATATCGTTAATGTAAAAGGAGGCTAGTCGTGATGGCACAGTTGTTAGAGTACAGTACTGCAGGCTACTTCCTGCTGACTGTAATTTGGGAGTTCAAATCTCACCAGGCTTAAGATTGACTGAGCTTTCCATCCTTCTGAGGTAGATAAAATGAGGACCCAAATTGTTGGAAGCAATATGCTGGCTCTGTAAACCGCTTAGAGAGGACTGTAAAGCGGTATATAAGTTTAAGTGCTATTGCTAGTCTACCTCTTTGGGTAACCCTTCAGGAGCGCGGATAGGCACCATCCAATCACCAAACCTAAATAGTATTGCAGTGTAACTGAATAATCAAACTAAGATTCTGAGTGTCGCTTGTTTCCTCCAATGGTTTTCTGGGAAATGGAATCCAAAGCTGCTTTAAATGGAGTAAAGATTCAACCCAAGTGAATACCTGATAAGAATGGGTAAAAATTTATTGATAATGGAGCTTAAATGAGTATTTCCCTTCATAAAAATTCAGACACACACGGCAGATTCTTGTATGGATATATAGAGACTGGCAATTGGCAGCAAGCCATGGAAAAGGATCGTGAGCAGAAGTTGTAAGGTTTATGGAAGAGCTAATAAATATCAAGCAGCTGGGAGAGTCAAACAGACCTTCTTGAAAAGCCATATGGTCTAAGGTTATGTCAGGAGCTAATTCTCTCAGATTTCCCCGAGGATTTGACCCCCCCCCCCCCCGCTCTTGATGAAGTCAGTGACAAAATTTGCAGTTAAGTCTGTTGCTGTTCCTGATTGTTTGTAAGCCATTTTCAGAAGCCAATTAACCAAAGAATGAGATAAAAATAAAACAACCAAACTTATAAAGGTTTTCTTCCAAATCAAAACCAGCAAAAGTTTTCTGAATTCAGATTTTTTTTTATGGCAATATTCCATCGTATTTTGGAGGAAGTTTGTATCAGAGGTAGGAACCTATGACCCTCAGGATCAGAGGTGAGATTCAAATTGTTTAACAACTGGTTCTGTGGGCATGGCTTAGATAGTGGACATGGCTTGGTGGTCATGTTATTGGCTGGGTGTGGCCAACTCAATATCACTCACATCGAGGCATGCATCTCCTCGCATGGCCTCTCTTGACTGTGGGGATGTTGCAACAGTTGTAAGTGTGGAAAATGGTCATAAGTCACTTTTTTCAGTGCCATTGTAACTTTGAATGGTCACTCCACACAAGCAAAGTACCAGCAAAGAAGGGGAAAAAAACTCCAGAGAAGTTCCTGAGACAGGAAGTCTAGTCCTGCCAAGAATGTAATAAGGGTCAACAGAAAGGCATTTTCTGTAAGCAACACCAGAAGGTTTCCTTCCTGCCTTCCTTATTTACTTAGGCCAGTAATTTGTTCTAACAACCGGTTCTCTGAACTGCTTAGAATGTTAACAAACGGTTCTAGTGAATAGGTGCAAACTGGTAGAATCCCACCCCTGCTCAGGATGTTGCAAGTACCACAGTCATCAGGTAGCCTGGGCTACCTGTGCACCTGGGTGAGGGATGCTAGAAGTTATAGAACACCTGAGGGCACAGTTCTCCATCTCTGGCCTGATTTGTAAAGTTTTATTTGGCTACTTGCTGAATGAAAAACAAAGGAATCATCATTATTTGACATGGAGAAATATATAGGAGAAGGTAAACTATATCTACATTTAATCCAAGATTCTGTTTCTAATATCAGCCAAAGGAATATTTCTTATAGATACCAACCCATGCAGGACCCCTTATATCTGCTTCTCATGCCACAAAGGTAATCATTATAATTACACCTTTACATTTACACTAGACAACCTGTGACCCAAAGGGTCATCCTTTCTGAGATATTTCCTTACCAGATTTCTCAGTGCATTGAACAGTGACATAACTTCCAATGTATTGTCTTCACTGGAAAAGTTGGGATATATTCAGAGATGAGTCTGCCTTGAAAATAGCCTGTGTTGAACTGTATTGCACAGCCAAGAAATTAACTGCTTTATGATCATTGTTATAAGTTATAAAATACTTTATAAAATTTGCCAAATGTCAATTCTTTGGGGGTCATAGGTACCAGATTTTGGATATATTCTGTAATTTAGCCCATTCGAGGTACCGTGATTCAAAAATTGTTGCTCTACGATGCACTGTTTTGCCCATTCCAATAGTGCACAAATCACTATTGTAACAAAATCTATTTGTTGGTCATTTTTACCTTGCTCCCTGTTCCTCTCTCTGTCCCTCCCTCCTCCTTCCTTTCTTCTCTCTCCCCCTCTCTTTTCTTCTTCCCTTCCCAGCAAAGGTTACAGGAATTAAGGATTTGATAGTATATAGATTTTTATTATCAAGCCACCAATCTCACAATAGTGACTCCGGGTATCATCCTACAATTAAAACAGTTGTTGCAAGCAATGAACCACAATGCTCGAAGCAAACAATATATCCCAGATCTTTCTTTCACATTAACAACAGAAGTCACCTGACTTCTGGTCTTAATGGCTGGAAAAACATGATATCATTGCACAAATGATATGAATTATACAATTTGCGTTGCTTCCAAGATAATATATGTGACATTATGCCCCCTTGCCCCTCTATAAATATCCATGCATACGAAACATTTTCTCCAGTTCCTGACCATTTCATACAAAAATGATAATATAAAATTGATCATTTGCCATCAAGTTATTTTCAACTCCTAGCAACCACATGGATTTTTCCCATCACAATCTATGCCTACCCTGGTCCTTCAACTTTTCCAGTAATGCACACATCACTATTGTAACAAAACCTACCTACCTATTTGCTGGTCATGCTCGTCTTCCTTCCTTCCTTTCTTCCTTTCTTCCTTCCTTCCTTCCTTCCTTCCTTCCTTCCTTCCTTCCTTCCTTCCTTCCTTCCTTCCTTCCTTCCTTCCTTCCTTCCTTCCTTCCTCCTCCTCGCTTCCTCCTTTCCTTTCTTCTCTCTCTTTCCCTCCTTCCCTCCCTTTCTTTCCTTCTTCCCTTCCCAGCTGCCTGATGGGGGACGTAACAATGGAGGGCACAAGTGACCAATAAAGCATGATCATAGAGGAACTTGTGAAGAATGAGTGGGTGGGAGAGCCCAGTATCCTATTGACTTTCTCCCTGAAAGCCTCCAAGGCAGGAAGCTGTAAATCCAAAGCCATCAGGCAAATAAGTAGCTATTGCTGGGTGGGAGAAGGAGCAAGGGAGTGCGTGAGTGGCCAGTGCAGTGCAAGCAAGTGGGATTGGCAAAGGGTGCATAGGTAGGGGAAGGCAGTTTGTGACCCTCCTAGTCAGGTTCAACATTGACTTTCTCCCTGCAATTTCTCACAAGAAAAGACCTGTCAATAGTGGTTTCCCCCAAGGTAGTGTTCTAGGACAAACTCTTTTCATACTCTACATAAATGACCTCTGTGATCATATCAAGAGCAACTGCGTTCTCTTCACTGATGATGTAAAGCTATTCAACACCACAGACAATACTGCTACCCTTCAAAAAGACCTTGACTATGTATCAGAATGGTCAAACAAATGGCAACTTCAAGTCTCAACAAATAAATGCTCTATCCTACAAATTGGCAAAAAAATCAGAAAATAAAATACAAGCTGAATAGTCAAGACCTTGTTGATGATCCAAGCTCTGTAAAGGATCTTGGAGTACTCATCTCTAATGATCTAAGTGCTAGAACCCACTGTAACTACATAGCCAAAAAAGGCTTGTTAAGAGTTGTTAACCTAATCTTACGTAGCTTTTCTCTGGTAATACTACACTAATAACTAGAGCATACAAAACATTTGCTAGACCAATATTCGAATACAGCTCATCAGTCTGGAACCCACATCACGTATCTGATATTAACACAGTTGAAAAAGTCCAGAAATATTTCATAAGAAGAGTTCTCCACTCCTCTATTCATTGCAGAATACCATATGCCACCAGACTTGAAATTCTAGACCTAGAAAATCTAGAACTACGCCGCCTTCGGTCCGATCTAAGTATAGTTATATAAAATCATACATTGCAATGTCCTACCTGCCAATGAATACTTCAGCTTCAACCATAACAACACAAGAGCAATCAATAGATACAAACTGAAGGTTAATCGCACCAAACTTGATTGCAGGAAATACGACTTCAGCAACAGAGTGGTCATTGTCTGGAATACTCTATCTGACTCTGTGGTTTCTTCCCCAAACCCCAAAAACTTTAATCTTAGACTGTCTACTATTGACCTCTCCCCTTTCCTAAGAGGTCTGTAGGGGGTGTGCATAAGCACACCAACGTGCCTACCGTCCCTGTCCTATTGTTCCTTTTATTTTTTTATTTTTCTTATATGTATCCATGTATTCATAATTATGTTTTTACTTATACCTATTATCTTGTAAGCAATTGACAAAAATAAATAAATAAAAAATAAATAAACTTTGCTAATGGCAAGGTGGCAAGGAGCAATGATGATCAATCACTTCCCCATCGATTTGTGGAAAGTTTTCAGGGAATGTTGAACATGAGGATCACCTGATTGTGACAGTGATGCGGAATAGCAACAGCACAGTTATGATGAAGCAGCAACCACTCCAAATTTCAATCCCTCAGGAGACATGGGTCCTGGCATTCTGTAAGTTAGCCCATCATTTGATTCAGTAATTGTTGCCCTTTGCCTTCCAATTTTGTCTGTTTGAGGGTTACAAACAATCAAACAGATAGGAGAGTTTTAGTAGTATATAGATCTAGAAATTCACTAGTTGTGGAAGTCTTTACTTGGTGAAATCCTGCTTAAGAAAATTATTGCACCAGCCTAACTAACATACTGTAGAGCTGTGTTAGCCTATGAGGGGTTCTGCGCCCAATCTGCTTATTGACTAACAATGAAATATGTCAACCTGTGAGTAGATCTTCCTCACTGAAAATCCCACTGGTGCTTTCTCTCCAGAGTGATGTGGGTGGCAGCTGTACCTGCTTTGGTTTTGAGTCCTAGCTTATTTGAAATCTGTTTCAGCCTCTTCCTCTCCTGCAGTAGAGGAGGCATTCTTCTGGATTCCCTGCAGTTGCATGTATTATGAACCTAGGAGTCCAAATCATGATGAATGAATGTAGTTACACTCAGGAAGTGATGGCTGCTGGGAATTTCATTACCAGAGTCTCAGGTGGTTGCTGGGGATAGAATTAATCTCGGCCTTCCTTGCATAGCCACATTTGAAGCTAGGAAGCATGAAATGTTTTTTGCATGTATCAACCTTTGCCTGGACCTCTTCCTGTATATGATACAATTTTTGTTTCGCTCTGAAATTAAACATCTTGTTTAAATAACTTTTTTGGTTCTAAAATTGCTGTAGGATTAATTGCCTCTTTGCCTTGACTGTCATACCACTCCTTCTCAATGCCTCTAATAATACCTATGCTTAAATGAATCAAGATTCCAGTTTTCTAGATTTGTATGGCATACTGCACCATAAATGAATTGCTGCTAACCAAAATATGGTTGACTAATTGGTGGCTCATGTGGTATCATGCATTATACAACCACCATTTTTTCCTTTTCAGTTTGCTGGTCTAAAACATTTCATAAATGTTTGAAGGGCCTCCACATTTTCCATTGGGAGTTTTTTTTTAAAAAAATTGTCATTCAAGCATACATGCCTCTTTAAAAAAAATAGTAAAAAGTAGACATTGCAGTATAAGGCTGAATGCTTACATGCAGAATCATGTTTTATCTTTAGGAACTGAGAACATATTAGGGTGGTTTGAGAAATGATACTCAGTTTGAAATACTGTATATCCAAGCATTACCCTTCATCAAATTTGTAATTCAAACCAGATAATTACAATCTCCAGTGACTTTTCCAGTAATACATTTTTGGGGAAATGTGATGACCTGTATTAATAATATTACTCGCATCAGTAATAAGGAAAGATGGAAGCCTACCTCCTAATATATCGGAGTACAGCTGAGAAGAACTAATTGAGGTTCAGTTCAGTGTAATAATTACAGCCAATGCTCTTCATTTCAGATGTATTAACTTCCATGCTGTTAGACAGTCAATACATGGTTTCCACATGAAACAGAAGCAACTTTATCAATAGTCTTCAAAACACCTGCAGCAATCTTAATCTCCTTTTGAAGAATAGTTGTTTCACAGCAAAGTGGCACTAAAATTCGATAAGGGTAAGACTTTCCAGCTTTTCAACTATGATAACAAGCCTCATCATTTATTTAAATATGGTTATATTGCCCATTCCTATAACTTGTATTAGTAATTATCTCTAGTAACTAGCTAAGTGTATAGATAGTGCAGTCCAATAAAAGTTGAGAACTAGAGTATTGCTTTAGGGTTTGATCCTGCATAGGTATTGAATCTGACATAACCTTAGAGCACGGGTGCCAAACTTGCCGTGTCACATTGCTATCACGTAACATATTGTGATGTTTTCCCCATTTGTGGAGCTGGGGTGGTTGTGGCCTTCACATGGTTTGACACCCCTGCTAGAGAATGAACAGGAAAAGCAGGAGTTCCCAACATAACTACACATACTTAGCAACTTGGAGAGCCTTGTATTTGGAGTTGACAACTACAAGATTGTAATTCTACGCTAACTGTCTGGATTCCTAGCCAGCTGTTAGCTTTCCACAATCACAGCAACAGAAGAGAACTACAGGCCTGCTGACAAAGTGTTCATCTAACTTAGGGGAAATGAAGCATGTGGAAACACCTGTCAACATCAGAGCTTGTCTGAAAACCAAAAAGAGAAGGAGCCTGTTACAAATCAGCAGCCTGAATTACGTCAATGCTGGAGCAACAGCCATCTTGGGTTTCCAAACATCAATGAAAAGTCTTTCTGAATTGAAATATGAACAAATTGCTAATGCTCATTCTTTCTCTCCAAAGGGCAGTACAAACAGCCCTTTGATTTCCTGCTTTAAGACAGAAAAGTGAGAGATAGCAAAAAAAAAAGAGAAAGCAAAGGGGAAAAACTCTAATTCTCAGCTCAGGATTCTGAATTCCTCAAAAATTAAAAAAAAAAACATTGCCTCATATGAAGACAAACAACCTATGAACTTCAAGACATTGCTGAATTGCAATTCTTAATATTTTCACTGGCATGGCTAATGAAGAAAAATGCTAATGGCTAATGAGAGACAATATGGAAAAAACTGTTAATATTATCAGATTATCATATTACCTGCCTGATTGTCACAAGGATCCAATCTTTCAGGACTGTAAGTTTTAGTAAGTAACAGTTTTTCCATTTTTCCATTTCTTCTCTAAGTGGTGCTTTGCTTTTGCATGGTTGACAAAATACAAAGACGGAGGCACGATTTGACAGTTTGCACAAGATGCAATTAACTATAAATGTCAAGAAGGCACACTTTTTTCAGCATAGTTCATTTAATGAAAGTAATTAGAAGTTTTAAGCACTGCCAAGTGACTATGTCAAAAATGGCATGAAATGTCATAATATGGTACAAGTGGAGGGACAGAAATGTGATGTGATGGTAAAATGAAGCCAGCCATCTGGAAGAAATTATTTACCCCTGAAAATGACTGATTGGAAATGCATGTCCATTCTCTGTCTCAAGATAATTATGACATGCAATGCCATCTTGCATATGACACTTCACAATAAACCAGGGCGTAGATAAAAAGCATCTGCCAGTTACTGAGATCTACACCAGTAGATGCAGTTTTGTGTATTATTTTCACTGTCCAACCTGTGATTTGGAATTAAAAATAGCAATAACACTTCAGGACTGAAGTAAACTACAGTTCAATTTACAATATAGCTCAAATATCTGGGGATGACACTGCAGAATTGTTGCAAACCACCCTATTTTTGATGTACTGTCCGTCACAAGTCATTCCCCTCCCCACAGACACAAACAGCCCCCTACTAACCTGACATACAGAACAATATTCATCTCTTAATGTCTTCTTTGACTTATTTTACTTGCAGGAAAAAGAGATTAAGAAAGGAGAAAAATTGAGTAAAGGAGAAGTGAGATATAGTTGTGTAATCTTCTTTCTTTTTACCCATTTACATTCTTTTTTCCTTATCTGCCACTGACCCCTGTAGTCTCCTTGCAGTTTACAATATAGAGATGAATGATTTGCAGAAATACATTTCATTGTTTAGAAGCACAATTACCAATCTAAACAGTAAGTGGCATATAATTTTCTTTTCAGTAATACTATTGTCAATATGGATCTGAAACAATTTTTTGTGTTTCACCTCTGCATGCATTCCTTACAGAACATTGTTCTTCATTGCTAATTCATATAAATCAAGACATTTTACTAATGGATTCTAAATATTCATGATCTATACATATAAAAATGTTTATGCCCTTGAGCATTTCAGAAATGTTTTTTTTTAGATGTTCAATTATTTACTTTTACATTTTACTGTGTCAGTATTCTTTGTCTAGATTAGGCATTTGTAAAGTACAGACTTTGCTGAGTCTTCAAAGCTGCTAAGTCACAGATTAATCCTGAATGTGGAACTGTAACAAAAGCTGTCTCATTGTACTCACTCACAATCATTTATTTAAATATGTGTACCCTACACACTGTTTGGAGGACTTCTTGAACAACAAAGTTTCATCTCTCAAAAATTATAAACCCATAAATTATAAGGATACTGATTAAGTACTAATCCTGTTAAATAAGTTGAATAACATTGGGTATACATCTGTCTTAAGCAATATGTTCTAGAATAACATATATATGTAATCAGCGGTGGGATTCAAATATGTTTACCACTGGTTCGGTGGGTGTGGCTTGGTGGACATGCTTTGCATGTGTGCACATACTTTGCGTATGCACATGCGCCAAACTTTGCGCAGGTGCACTTTGCGCAGGTGCAGAGGCGTTTGTGCAGGTGCAGAGGCGTGTTAACTCCTGCAAGCCTGCACGATCCCGGTCTCTTCAGCAGCTGCTGTGCAGCACTCTTCTGTGCTGTGCAAAGCAGCTGTGCTTCAAATTCAGAGGATAAAAGTGAGTATGGGAGCCCGGGCAGGCAGGTGAGCCCAACAGCAGAGCAGTGGAGAGAATTGGTTCGATTTTCGCTGCTCTTCGTTATTACCAGCTCAGCAGAACCAGGCCAAACCAGTAAAATACCACCACTGTATGTAATGTATATTTTTGTCCCCTATCCGTATTTTTATTGAGATCAGTTGCACTGGCTTGTATGTTCCATGTCAAATGAAACTTACCTATCTTATGCAACAATTAATGTTTGTTTTATAATTGTAGAAAAGGATGCTTAGAAGCATTCAAATTAATGTCTTGTTGCTTAATCTGTTCTTTGTGGCAATGAATCGGAGTAGCTGTTGGCACCCAGGAGGGAACTAACAGCCATTTTTGAAATGGCAAGCCTCTTAACAACAACAAAAAAATCAATCTGTAAACCAAGCTGCCCTTAGTGTCCAGATACAAAGGATATTTTTAACATATTATTGAACATATTTTCCAAAGCAAATTAATTTATTTTTAAATCAATGATGGTGAAGACTCTTTTAACTGTAGGAGGGACGGAGGTAAATAAAAATAAGATGTGAATAATCCCTTTGTTTCCCAGAGGCCAATCTCATGCAAACAAGAGGTGGAGACATACCCCCTTTTCCTCACTGTCCCCTGTAAGTGGAATTTGGAAGCATATTGCCATAGCCCTTCATACATATGGATATATTTAAAAACAGCCAAGTTAATAGCTCTGACTAGAACTTGTACTGCATTCCAAAATTTGTGTTCTATGTGAAGACTTTTTTTTTCTTTTGTGTGTTCTAAATTTCCCTCTAATCAGATTTTTTGACTGGCCATTGGCTTTAATGCTTTGAGAGGAAGAAAAAGTGTATTTTTGTCCAATTCCTCTATGTCACATATAGTTTTATACATTTCAACATTTCCCATCTAAGACACATACCAAAGGGTAAATGTCAAAAATATCGAGATGGCAACTGTGATCAATGCATCTAACATACAAAAACAACACTAAGATCACAGTCACCATTATGACTTTTGATATTCCCCTTCCCCACTATCAATGTCTTTGACTCAAGTCTCTTTTATTCCCAAACCGGACTCCCTTTTTTCTTTGTTGTCCTCTTGTGTATTTTTAAAAGTTTTTTAAAAAGATTTTTCAAATGTGGCATCCAGAAGTATATATATATATAGATGTATCATAGATTTGTGTGATAATATTAAAATACTATTTTATTTTCAATCACTTTCTTAATAAACCCTAGCATGGAATTTGCCTTTCTCAATGGTACGCACACAGCTGATATCTTCATTATGCTATTCATTTTGATTTGAGTATATATTTCCTCGTTAAAGATAGCTCAGACTTCATTAGTATGTATGCAATGTTAGGGATATTTTGATTACCCCAATGTGCAACTCTTTAGACTTATTTCAATTCAATTGCATTTGGCCAGTCAAAAAAACTGATTAGAGGGACCACCTGCTGCCACCATCGGCCTCCCGCCGGCCAGTGCGCTCCCACAGGGTGAGCCTCCTCGGGGTGCCGCTGGCTGGGCGATGCCGGCTGGCGGCTCCGATGGTGCGGGCCTTCTCTGCGGGGGTACCCTCCCTCTGGAATGAACTACTACGGAGATACAAGACATCACTGACCTACGGGCCTTCCGGCGCGCACTGAAGACCCATCTTTTTCAGCAGGCCTAGTGCCATTAGAAGGGTTTTAATTTTTTAAATTTTAAACTTTTGTCGGGTTTTTATTGGTTTTTATTCTCAAATTAAGCCACTAATTTAATAATTTTTAATTCTATTTTAAATTTTTATGGACTATATTGTTTTATTATGGCTGTTCACCACCCCGAGTCCCTATTTGGAAGATGGGGCGGTATAAAAGTTAAATAATAAATAAATAAATAAATTTGTCATTTGGCTGATTACTCAGTTTAAAGTATGATGTACTTTACATATTATCTCACTTAAGAAGTGATAATAATTATCACTTTTAATCTCTTAATATCTTAAATCATTCAGTATCATACATAAGGTTAGCCAGCTTGCTAATTACCTCTAAGTAAAAGTGTACTGTATATATTTACATAACAAATTCCAGCCTGCTATTTCAAACAGGTTGCAGCACTCAATGAAATTGAATGAGCTTGAAAGTATCAGAATTGTTTAGAACTACAGTTGGAGAACACCAGGGATTATCAAAGTTGTAGGATAGACTAGGAAACTTTCTAAAAATTCCAGAAGTTAATAGCATATCAATCTTACCTCAATTACTAAGAAAAGTCCATAATATCCATGAAATCACCTGAAATCCTACTCAATTCAAAACAGACTTCCACATTGTCTTTACTACAAATTGGCAAAATATTATTTTCATTAGCCTGGCTAGTTACTCACAATTAAATTAATCTCTTCTTCAAATGATAGTTATTTAACTTTTGGATAAATGTCCCTGGAGAACATTTCAGCTATTAACAGTTACTGCAGAATGCCAGTTAATAAAAGAAGTGAAGCATTAGCACTAGTGCACTATCAGTAGCCAGGCTCAATTCATGTCACTGGTTCTATATATTTATTAAAACAACCTGCTACTATTGCTTTTAAAACTTGAAAACTTCCCTTTAATATTAAAGAGATTTTTTAAAAAATAAAATAAAAATACAAACTAAAAATATAAAGAAAAAAAGAGGGCAGAAAGAAATCTATCTTATATTTTATACTTCTCAATAGTCATCAATTAAGTCACTATTGTAACATGAACAATACAAACTACTATCATAAGTTATCACAGAGTCTCTGCCATAGTAACACTTTTTGACTTTCCCCAAACAGATAAATCACACTTTTCTGACAACATTCCTTGACGTATGGAATAATATCACTTTCTACTTTCTTAATATAATTCTTTTTGCCGCCCCATTCTCAATACAATCACAATTCCTGATAATCAAATTTTAAAACTCTTGTATATCATTACATAACTCCTTTAAAATTTACCGATTTTCCCATAAAACTACTGCTAAACTTTAATACACAATCCTTAAAAATACTACTTGTCCTTATCACATCTATCAGTATACCCTCATTTTTATACCTCCAGCATAGAAAATCATAACCATCCTTCCAAATACATTCTTTGAGGAACCCAGTACAACCTAAATACAATTTTTGATGAATTAAACCTTAACCTCCAATCTGTTGTTACCATTTTAATATTTTTAACAGTGCCAATCTTACAATTCTGGGAGGGAACAACAACATAAAGATGCACATATAAAATAGTAAATTAGCAAAAGAACAAAAATATGGAGGAGGCCCCTGCACCAATCTGCTGGAATTGAAAGCTCATTGAAAAAAGGTTTCCCCACTACTTCTAAATCAAAAGGAGGAGGGTATCTTTTGAGCTAGAAATAAGATGCCTTTGTTTTATTATTTATTTATACTTTTTGATATGTTGCATGCTGACAATTGAGTTTTTCTGGAAAATGGTTACTTTTTATAGACAATTTTTTAGACTAAAAAGTGAATTTTAAGAACTTGTCCTCTTAAATTCTTATGCAATGAAACAGGTGCACCTGAAAGGATAGTTCGTTATTTTTTATTCAAGGTTCAATATTTTTATTCAAGGTATGACAATTGAGCCCAAAATTTCTTGCCACAGTTGTTAAGTGAATCCCTAAGTTGATAAGTTAGTAACCTGGCTGTTAAGTGAATCTGGCTTCCCTGTTGACTTTCAGAAGGTCACAAAAGATGATCATATAACCCAGGGATACTGCAACTGTCAAATATGTGTCAGTTACCAAGCATCTGAATTTTGATCACATGATCATGGGGATGCTACAAGTCAGTAAGTGTGAAAAACAATCAAGTCACTTTTTTCAGTGCCATTGTAACTTCAAATGGTCATTAAAAGAACTGTTGTAAGTCTAGAACTACTTGTATTGTTATTGTTCCTTTTTATTTGAAAGAGATCCATTTGGGTAGTTTTGTATTGCAAATGCCAAAATATTATTGGGTACAGTATGCATGTAATAGGGTATATGTTTTAATACAGGGGATAGCAGCATTTACTAATCTGCCTTAGGCAGCCAAATATACTACAATCAGTTTAAATCTGTACATGATATGTGCCATTGGAGCTCAATTGCTAATATTTTGTGAGTAAAATGGATCTCAGTTTATTCCAACGGAAGTATTTTGAAATTAGTATTATAGCCAAGATTAATTCAAAGTAACCCAAAGCCCGTATTTATTCGAAGTGTATTTTTTAAATGTCAAAAGCATCGACGGAGTGAATTCAGTTTGAATTTCAGAGAGGTATTCATAACAAAAAAGTTGAAACACAAAACAATGGAAAGTCTTGGGAATCTTAACCTGAGCTTATATATTCACACTTGTGTCATAAAATAAATGTATTGATCCTTCAGGTGGCCCAATATGTTTTCAATTGATATAGAGTTGGGCGCATGCCTCTTGCATACTAAGAATATTTCTATTAAATTCCCGTTATCGAATGAAAAGACAATCCAAGCTTCTTAGAACACGAGCGCCCTTTATCTTTCGAACCCAAAGAAACATGCGCATTCCTGCAACCTAAGATCGAGGATTGGGAGTGCGACAAGTATTATTATGGAGTCAATTTGATTGCCACGAGAAAAGACTGTAACCTCTTCTATTTTATAGCTCTATGCTCTTTCACTCAATTAATACCACATCCGGCTAAAATTTGAACAAGTTTTCCAAAGTACGACAGGTTATCATAGAGATGATATGGCCTAGAGGGCCCAGAAAGTCACCCCCTCCCTTTTGGGTACTTTTAACCGGAAGTTAAATATACTAATATATTAGCCTCAGGCCGATAGATTTCTTTATAATTATAAATTGTGGGACACCGGAAGTGGCTGAACGAATGGTCTTTTCTAAGCAGGTTTAATCGGAAACGGAAGGAGCAGGCGGAGGTAGTGGCACGTGGAGAAGAGGGGAGATAGGCAAGTTGTTTGTATCGGCAGTTACTCCGGATTTTTTTTTTTTAGAGGAGAAAAGGCTCTCCTGTCATCCCTCTCTGTCGTCCCGGACTTCTTAAGGTGAGGGGGTCGCAAATAGAAATTTGGAATAGAGCGTGAGTAAGAGGAGGGACTCCGGTGTCCTTCCTCCTTCCAGGGGGGTAGTCACACCCCAGTGTAATCCCCCCCTTCTCAGTGGGGTAGTCACACCCCAGTGTAATGCCGAGAGGAAAATTTGGAAGAAATTAAGAAATTATTGGTATTGCAATACAGTACAGTTGAGTAAAGCACTTTACGTGGTGCTCCTGTTACTAAAATGCTTTGCCGAAAGCCTCTTAATGGGATTACCTTCTTTAAATGGCTGTGGCAATTGCAATGAAGCAGTCAAAGGAATTTTTCATGTTGCTGGAACATAAAACTGGTAATGCTTTTATTCAGGGTTTTTGCTGATCAGATTTTTTAGAAATCTGTTTTAGAAATATCTGTTCACTATATTTTAGAAGAGAATACAATGAGGTTGTGACCAAAACTTGCTTTTGTTATTCTCTGAAAATTCAACAAGTGTGTGTGTGTGTGTGTAAGGATACATACACACACACATATCCTTAGGTTGGTCTCCCCTTCCCATCCCCAAAAGTATATAACTACCGGTATAATAATCATGTTTGCCTTTTTGAATTAGAAGATTCTGAAGAGTCATTGTGGATTAGTGGACATAGTCTTAATGTATGGTGCCTTTCATTTTTGGGAGAAACTAGGATATGTGAATGTGCTATATCTTATTTTTCAGGTCAGCCTATTTGGAAGATGGATATTCGACCAAACCATACACTTTATATCAATAATGTGAATGATAAAATTAAAAAAGAAGGTATGAAATAAATGATTCCTAATTGTATTCTAATGAATTAGGGCATATGCCAATTCTTATTCCTTTCTTTCCCAGCCATGAATTGGTCTTTAGCAGATTGTAGTTTGAAAAGGAAATTAATTTCTCCAAGTCACAAATCTACAGTTACTTTAACTTGGAGCATAACTGGACTTAGATTTGACTGTGATCCTTTTCTCTGGGAAGAAATGGGAAGAAAGACCTGTCATATACTGCAGAGATCTAATTGCCCTGTGCCCACCTAGATGTTTATGAGAGAGTGATATAGGATATATGTTGCCTGTATCTCAGCACTTGGTATCCAGAAATGTGCTTCTCCTGACTGAAGAAAATGCTGATTAATCAAGATAATAGTATTTGATACATTTATGTTTCCAGAACATATGTATAAATAAAGGTTAAGAGATTTCATTAATCTGTGCCCTATTTTAAACCATTGTTACCTGTTTCTTTAGAACAAAGGCACATTGTGAATTGCTTTTACTGAGTCAGAAAAATCATTGTTTCTGGCCCAGTATTGTAAGGATTGTTGATAGGAATTATCTTGGTTTTCAGTTATTGTAAGTTCTATGTAAAGATTTCATTGAGAAATAGGAATGTCTGCATTCAAATCATATACTCACTATAATAACAGTTAATATGGTAATCTAGCAATTATAAAGTTCTAAATGTTCTTTTAAGTAACTACAAATAATGCAATGTCCTATCCTTTTTCCTCCCTGACAGAACTCAAAAGATCTTTATATGCACTATTTTCTCAATTTGGTCATGTGGTGGATATTGTGGCTTTAAAAACAATGAAGATGAGAGGACAAGCCTTTATTATATTTAAAGAGCTTGGATCAGCCACCAATGCTCTGAGGCAGTTACAAGGTTTCCCATTTTATGGCAAACCAATGGTAAGTTATTAAATATTTACCACATAACAAACAGTATAGGTATGCGGATAGTATCTTACAAAGTTCTGATTTTTTATTATATTCTTAAACTGTAACTGTATGAATTAACACACACTATGATAAGAAAGCCCTTTATTTACATCCTGCTAGATCTAGTATAGATGGAAAGAGATATTTTAATTTTCATTTCAGTGGTTAATACCAATGCTCAGAGTAGAATATTTCTTAACTCCTATATATCCACTTATTTGGAGTAATGAAACCAACTTCTAAGCCAAACATATAGAAGTAGCTGCATTTCAATTCATTTTCTTAAGTAACATTTTGAATATAAATTATTTTATCTGTTAGGCATTTTTGTATAATGAGTAGAATTTTACAATAATTTATAATTCTAATAGCTTAGAGTCCACATAGAGAACTTTCATTTTGGACTGATTAGAAAAAAGTGGAACTGCATTTATGGTTTGATTATGGGGAGGGGTATCCATGAATATCAGTTTCAATATAAATGTATAAGTAGAACCATTTATGTCATTTATTTAGTCAAATTACATAAATAATACAAATCACTGTAAATTTAGTCTGCTGTATTGTCCACAAAATTAAGATTTTACTGTATGTTAAAAATTGAATTTGAACAGTAGAAATCTGCAGGGAACAAACCGAAACATCACCTGAACATATGAAAGAATTAAGTGAATTTCCTTTGATGAGCATTTATCCATGAATTGAAAACTTTATTTTTTGTTAATATTTTTATTGGTTTGAGACTGTGGATAATGTAATAACATGATTTCTAAGAGAAATAGAATTTAGGTGAAAGGAGGCTTTTGGGAAACAGCCAATTACAGTACGTCCTCTTACTGACATTTACCAAATTAAATTAAAAAAAAAAAAGCTTTCTCCTAGGCAAGGCACTGTATTTTGTTATTGGCATTACCACAGGAAAAACATTCTAAAATCCCATTTGAGCATTTGTGGAAGTTGTTGAAAACAGTCCAACATGTGTTATTTTGTTGTACCAGCTTTAGGAATATTCATATGTCTTGTATTCTACCTCTTTTACATTGGTACCCTGGACAGTCTGACAATAAATATATGTTCATCTTTTTTCAGACTAAATCATTTATAACTTGAGTCCATAGTAGCCATGAAAAGCAGGCATCAAATATTGAAAGGTCATCCACAATTATAAGCATACTTTTTGTATCAACTATCTCAATTGCCTGTATTAGTCTGCTTTCTTTTAAGTTATTTTTAGTTGTATCTTTTATCTCTGACATTTGGCTGTAATAACAGTTCATTTTATTCATTCACTGTTGGAATAATGTTGCAATTTTTTGATAGTAAATTGCCCAAAAAACTTCAGTGCACACAGGCCAGGTGCAAGGGATTCTGTTCATCTCTAGATCTCAGTATAGGATATACTTTAAACTTTTCAGAGAGTTAGAGAGCATATCTTGTGCACTTGAATTCATATTGATTTCTCTTAGATTGCTCTTGAACTTACCGCAAAATATTCAGTTTTCATGAAATTTTGTTTTGTGAAAATAGCGTATTCAGTATGCAAAAACAGACTCTGAAGTAATTTCTAAAATGCGTGGTACATTTGCTGATAAAGAGAAAAGAAAAGAGAAAAAGAAGACCAAATCCTTGGAACAGGCTGCAAATGCTGCCAACAAGAAGCCAAACCAGGTAAGAAACATTCTTAGCATATCTCTCATTAGGCATAAGCAATACAAATAAGTTATGAAGCTTTATATGTTCATTAGAACATTCTTGACATTTTTCTAGTTTTATGTGAATTGAATGAAAGGCATATGTTTCTCTCAGAGTGCTTCCAGTTTAATAATAGAACAAGCTATTTAAACAGTTGAGTTTTATTCCTTGTTTACTGCCTAAATCTATATACATGCAACCCTCAGGTATTGACAGCAGTTGGGATCAAAATTTCTGTCACTAAGCAATGTGGTAGTAAAGTAGAAGGTCATATAATTACATTGTTTAGGAATGGCAATTTTGGCATCCCAGTTGTGCCCATATGGATCATTAAGTGAGGATCTCATATGACTGCAATGTGGAAAGAAGCAGGAGTGCCAGGCAAGCTGGCCAGCAGATAAGAACTAGGATGGAGAGCAGATGCTAGGGATTGTAGGCAGGTGGGTGTCACTGCTGAGCCAGGGCTATGACTCCTCTGCTCTGTGTGCCACTACCAACTGAGACAATCCTCTCAGTAGCAATGAGGTGAAGTTTTCAAGGCCTTCCCTCTGTGTGGCCAAATGCCCTGGTGGTGATTCTTGGCAGCTACTTGGTTGAGGGCTTTATGTGCCAGCGGGGGAGGCAGAGGGACCTGCCTAGCATGGCCAACATAGCGCCTGTTTAGTAGGGCTTTCAGGCAAACAGCTGAAAGAAGAAAGTTGAAGAAGACACCAAATATCAGTTGGAGACAGCAAAAGAGAAGATCTCCAAATGCCTGAATGCTGATCTCATGATTGTGGGGACACTACCATAGCCAAGGACCAGCCTTCAAGGACTAATCATAAATCCATTTTTATAATGCTCTTGTAACTTTGAACGGTTGTTAAATGGATGTAACACAAAGACTGCTTATCAAAACATCCCCCACAGGTAATTCATCTAATCTCCTTTAAAATGCATCCTATCCTTAATACTATTAAAAATACTGATCAGTTACTTTTTTTAATTTTATAGAAAAGACAGAAGAAACAGTAAGAAAAATACAAAAAAACTTCCAAACAGACAATTACTCTTCTGTCTTCTTATAGCTCAGTAAAAATCTGTGAAAACCTATAAACACTGCATGAAAGCAGTAAAATTCCCTAGTAAATTCCTGTTCCCATAAACTTACCATATTTTTCAGTGTATAAGACACACTCCCCCCCCCCCCCCCAAAAAAAAAAAAGTGAATGGAAACGTCTTTGTGTCTTATACAGTGAATGTTGCTGAGCCCCCACCCACCTGCCGGCCCCCACCCTTCGTCCTCTGCCTCCCAGCAATTTGCCTCCTTGCAGCAAATAATCTGGTCAGCTTTAGCACAGCCTGATTTAGCACAAGCAGCTGATTGTTGGTTGGATCATCCTCCCAACAATGAGCTGTTTCTGGCTGCAGGGATTGCCATTGCCTATTGCTGCCTCCACGCGCCCCATTTTTGGCCTTCGCGTCCCATTTTTGGCCTCCATGCACCTCATTTTCAGCGCATTCCAATCCCCGCCATCTGTACTATGCTGAAGTTGACCAAACTGTTCGCTGAAGGAGGCATTGGAAGTTGCTTGGAAGCAGAGGCAGATTTTTTTTCCCCAAAAAAGCTCGGTGCGTCTTATACTTCAGAGCGTTTTATAGTCTGAAAAATACAGTACTTCATGCTTTGTAAAATTGCTATGGCAGAAAAGATCCTTAGATGTCTCTAAATGTCTTGAGACAGTAGGATTTTTGTCAATTCTTAAAATTTTGTTTCAGTGTTTTTCCCCTTAAATCACACTATCTCCTAACTATTCTGGCCCTCTTAAATATCTTTTTTTTTTTTTAATTGAGTCAGCTGTTCTGTATCTGTGTCTAAAGTTTATTCTTGTAATACAATTGTGTGATTAAAAAGAATAATGATTTTAAACACTATTTTTATTTTGTAATAGGGAGCAAATCAAAATTCAGCAAATGCTCAAGGAAATGCTTCACAGAATCAACAGGTAAATCTTACTGCCTTAGTACAACTAAACAATCCCATCATTGTATTTGACTATTTAGAATAACGTGTAAGTAAGCAGATGTATTTCTTGTGAATAAAATTGTAACCAATTGTTTGCTTCAGACTTTAATATTGCAGTAAAGACAGGCAAAATCAGAATCTTTATATTCAGATTTATTGTTTTAAGAATTTTTTTAAAATAATGAAACCTAACCGGCTGCAAGATTCAAAAATATTTGTTATCTCCCAAGATTGAATCTATTCTTTATATGGCCCTGTATATAGCCGTGTAAATAAGCAGATGTATTTCTTGTGAATAAAATTGTAACCAATTGTTTGCTTCAGACTTTAATATTGCAGTAAGGACAGGCAAAATCAGAATCTTTATATTCAGATTTATTGTTTTAATATTTTTTTTTAAATTATGAAACCTAACTGGCTGCAAGATTCAAAAATATTTGTTATCTCCCAAGATTGAATCTAGTCTTTATATAGCCCTGTAGATATTCATAAAAAGTAAAAAATACTGATTTCTATCTTATGTGGTATTGGAATGATATTTGTTTCCTAAGAAAAGATGATAGTAGGTGAAAGAGAACAATCATCTATCAGTTCATCTTCTGATAAATATCATTTTGGTAACAGACTAGGTCAGTGATGATGAACCTTTTCCGGATGGAATGCCCAAAGCGTGAGCCACCCCTGCGCATGTGCACCACCCCTCCCCCCATGCATGCGGATGTGAGGGGCACACACTCCCCACCCCCCATGCATGCGCAGCAGAGGCGGGAGGCAGCTGCGCATACGCAGTGGAGCTGAACTAGTGACGGCTCGCGTGCCCACAGAAAGGGCTTTGCATGCCACCTGTGGAACCTGTGCCATAGGTTCACCACCATGGGACTAGGGTCACGGCTGAAGGTATTTTCTGTGGCTAACTATGAATACATTCTCAGAATTCCAAATGTCTCCACTGGCTCTCAGATCTAGGCTTTTCACTAAATTCAGTAAAAGAAATTCAGTTAATTCAGTGAAACTTTACACTCTTTAATAAAAAGGTAATTTTCCAGATTCTTTTAGGCTTACTTACTTAACTTTGAAACTTATGAAATATAGAAACAGCTTATATTTTTCCCAGTTCTGTCCTTTATTGTATCACTTTGTTTACCACTTCTATTACTACAGGTGCCTGATAATCCACCAAACCATATACTTTTCCTCAACAACCTACCAGAAGAGACAAATGAAATGATGTTATCAATGCTATTTAATCAGTAAGTACATATGTTTCTCCTTCCTCCAAACATGTTGGCTGCAATATTGATATGTAATTACTTCAAAATATAGCTCACTGACATCGATTTAGTAAATTACATGGGATTGGTTGTCAACAATTTTATGTAGGCTAAAGCTATGAGTACACAGGACTGAGATCATGTAGTTTTTATTATCCTTTTCTTATTTGTACCAGTAGTAGTTTCCTAGAGATGTTCAAGAACGATGTGTGGACAATGCAAGAAGCTTGGCTTCCTGGTTTAAGCTGAAAGGTTTATGAATATTATACTGATTGCACATGATTTTTACAGCTGTATGATTGAAAATTAAATGTATGTGCATGCTTAAATTCAGACAAAGGATACATACCTTGTAGGCATCTTGACTTCAGCCTACCCCAGTTTTGTTTTGGATGTTAGCTTCTGAAATTCTTTGCCAGCATGGTTAAAAATGAAGTGTCATGCTCCTAAGAGCACCAGCATAGAGAAGGCAACACTACTTCCTTTCAAACTGTCACTCATAATTATTTGAAGAATGGAAATTCACTGTATTGTGAGTCCTGATTTAACGATAGGCCTCTCAGCTTTTGCTCAAACTGAATGAATCCATATTTTTGGCACTAATGTTCAACAATATGCTAATAGAGGTTATTGTCTTACTTTTACAGATGTGTTTTAATTCATTTGTCCTTTTGGTTCAAAGTATTGATTTTGTTTGAAAAGGACTTTGACTCAAAATATTGAAACATTTAGACTGTTTTGAACGGTCTGCTGAATCCAATTTTTGAATTGGTTTGGAATCTGCATATGCCAGAGCAGTTGGGAGTCAGGCAGTACACAAGTTTAATAATACATAATAACTGAGTTGACTTGGCAAGCAATTCAGTTCAGATATTCCATCAAATTACAATTCAGTTGAAATTCTCTCACAGTCATATTAATTCTACCCATTTTGTTCATTTTTTTCAATTGCCTCCTCCCTCTAATTGTTGCCAATTCCATTTCATGTAATTGAAGATGACTTTAAAATGATTATTTAATGACAAATTATAGAATATAAAAGTGTTTAATGAGTATTGGATGTAGGACGAATTGCAGATTTTTGCATAGTTAAAATTGCAAAACTATATAGTACTTCACTATATTAATTATGAACTTTATCATTACAAACTTTTCTGAATTTGAACTTTCTGTATGTCAATTGCATCGTTTTCATTGGGTGGAAAATGTATTACTGCTTTTCTTTTTCCTTTTTCTGGCTTGCCCAGATCAGTAATATTCAATTACTGTTTAATAATGAACTTCAGTTTTAAGCTATCATTTGTTAAGAAAGTAAGTCTAGCTCCATATCTGGCAATGATAAATAACATAAACTTATATAATATAAATGTTTTTTGTGTAGGTTCCCTGGTTTTAAAGAAGTGCGCCTAGTTCCTGGTAGACATGACATTTCATTTGTGGAATTTGAAAATGAAGGACAGGCTGGAGCTGCTCGGGACGCCCTCCAAGGATTTAAAATTACCCCGTCACATGCAATGAAAATTACGTATGCCAAAAAGTGATGGCAATGAACTCACATTTTTGAAAGAACTTTCTTTTTTTCATGTGCCATGGGGTTTTTTTAGGGCAGGGGTGAGTAAGTTAAAGGATGGTTCCTTAATTTTAAGGAAACTATATTATATTTAACTCTTGGAATTTCATCTAGTTGGCATGTTCGCATTTCTAAACATGTTCGAGGAATGCTAACGTTTCTGCTGACCACTGTTAGTTTTTGCTGATGTACATAAATTGGTTTAAGATACTGTGATCTTCAGATCCTTATAAGTTGCTTAATAAGAAATAAAACTTGTTCCTTAAGAGTTCATCTGTGATTGCTGTTTCGTGATCAAAATTATTAAATTTAGCTAATTACCAGTCTAGAAATTAAAAATTCTAATCTGAAGTTGTTTACATTTCATAAGTTATGATTAGTATCTCTAAAGGTCCAAATTCCAATATAGAGGTTTATAAGGAATGAGTTTTGCCCTAATATTTTCCTGCAAGGGAATTGGGGGAGGGGCAGCGGGGGTGGGGGGAAGGAGAGCCATGTTCACTCTAGCAATAACTGCTGGGGAAGTAAAAGGAATGAAGAAAGTAGGTGGCCTCATTTCCTTTTGTATTGATCTCTGTTTCCTACCGACTTCATCTCTATTTATTGCTAGAATATGGCCTATGGAAATATTGCTCCTAAGCAAATGCTGTCTTTGATGAGAAAAAGTTTTCCACCCACTCCTGCCTCCAAATTTTCATTAGAACTTAATAAGGCACAGTGGGATTGTACTTCTTCATCACATTGACATCTATACATATGGATGGGCATATGTTTGTAGAATTGGGAAAAAAAACCTTGCCTTGTATCTAAAGTTGTTCTAAAAAGTTTTTCTTTAGAGCCTACTGTAATTGACTTAATGCCAAATATGAAAATAAATGTAACCAGTGATGCTTAGCATTGTCTAATAATAGATAATATCTTAAATCTGGTGATGTAGTTATGTAAATATATTCATAAATGTAGAGATGGATATGAAAGACCATTGTCTTCCACTGTAATTTGCAAATTTCCAGGTTTCATCTAAAACATACACTTGGTAAGGTGCAGTAGACACTATTATACACAATGTTCCTATACTAAGAATATTGTGTGAAGGCTTATCCAGAATCTTTTCACAATTGAAAGTAATATGCCAATAATATTGCATGCTGGGACATCTCTTTTTTTATTTCTGAAACAGCAATCCTGCGAGATACTGTTATGATGAATTATTAGCCCTAAATTACTCAACCTGGGGGGGACTGCAGTCTTGGTTTAATAACTGTTACACTTATACAGGATCTTGCTGCAATGTAATTGTAAATTTTGCCTTAGTTATGTTCTAATGCCTTATGCCAATATTTTATTTACATATTAGCATGTTCATCCTGACACCCAGCTTTTTAATTTAGAAGGAACGTAGGTGCACCTAGGCAACTGACTAAGCCCTAAAGGTGATACCAATTTTGTGGGAGAGTAGACTTGCTATCCTGCCTATGTCCTATGTCTAGAAATAGCTCCTAATATCCCTAGAATTATGCTTGAATTTGGCCAATCCCATATATTGCTGAGGTTAAGATGGGATGGCTGTATCCCTATGAAGATGATATGGTACGTTTAGTAACAGTTCATGCTAGAGATCAAAGTCAAGTAAGTATTTTATGACTAAGCATTGATTTATAAGATATACTAAGAATAGACAACAAGGAATAATGGAGAACAACATATAGTTAAGACAACAAAATACAGTATAGAATTAGATCATGTAAATGCCTGTTGCATAAGTTATACTTTCAGATTTTGTTAAAATGAGTTCCAGACAAATTCATGTTAATTCTTAAATGGATTAATCTCCAGTGAATATGTTTATAACTTTTACCAAATAAGATTTTAAACAAATATGTAAGTTGTAACCAAGGAAACAATTTTGTAGAAGCTTAACCAAAGAAAATGCAACTATTTCATTACATATAGTCTTGGTTAAAAACTGCTCTGTTTAGCAACTGTTTGAACTTAAATGATGGTGTTGAAAAGTAATTTTATGACTGGCCCTTGAACTTAACAACTGTTCTCACATTCATACTATTGCCATTTGGGCACTTCACACCCAGCATATATTTACAGTTGCAGCATCCTGCAGTCACATGATCACTACTTGTAAAATTCACAACCAGCTTCCAAAAAGTAACATTAATGGAGAAGCCAGCAGGAAGTCACAAGTCACATTTCCATGATGATGCGCTTAATGACTGGGTGATTAGCTTAACAATTACAGTGGATCTGACATAAATCTGGCACCAATAGGTGATGTTTCATTTAACTGTGTTGCTTAGCAACAGAGTTGCCAGTCTCAATTGCAACCTATATTGTCCCTGATAAGAACCTTTTATGTTGTTCTCAGAACTGAACCTGCACATTTTTCCTTTCAATAATCCCTTGCAATAATTGTCGAGTGCTTTTCTCCCATATCTTCCTCCCTAGAAAAGAGGTAAAATTTACAGGCAATCAGTCTATAGGAGGCTTGAGATGCTTTTCCTGAAATAAAAGCTATTCTCCCTACTAGTGGAACGGAGTGTTCAAATATTCCCTCCTCCATGCAGCCTCCTCTGATATATTCTGTAGGGTCTTCTAATCTATGTCTGGCCAATCATATGAAACTAGTGGCTCTACTTACTGTACTTTTGAGAGCATATTAAGCTTTCAGCCACCAACTGTTAATCATAAGGAAGAGATGATGCATAAAATAACAGCAAAAGCTGCCATGCTGTTTACTTTCTCTACTTTCTCTGCTCTGTTAGGCATTGAAGCTTTTTCTGAACATAGAGAGTAAGGAATAGCCTCACTCTGTTGATTAGATCTTTCAATTCCAGCCAATGCAGTCTAACATTGTACTAAATAAGTTAACACAACCAGGCATGCTTAGGAAATAAGATGGTCTCCAAGTCCAAGCCAATGCAAGCATAGCACTTTTCTGCTATTTTTAAAGTACCCTGGCTCTTTCAGGCTCCTGCGTGAGAAGCTCCTGCCAGGATTTTTGTTTTTGTTTTAAGATCACATTGAAGCCTGGATTAAAAAATAATAATATTAGGCTTATATGCAACAGAGAGGTGCTGCACTCTCATAAGTTAGAAACAATCTTCCAAATGATTTATTTTCTATCATTTCAATGGCTAAAGCTGCTCACATCAATGACTCTGGATGACTTAATAAAGAGTAAGCGTGCACGTTGTTGTTAGTTGAGAACTCATGCCCAACCCATCGCAACCCCATGGGCAACGTTCCTTCAGGCCTTCCTGTCTTCTACCATCCTCCGGAGTCCATTTAAGCTGACTCCTACTGCTTCAGTGACTCCATCCAGACACCTCATTCTTTGTCGTCCCTTCTTCTATTGCCCTCAATCTTTCCCGGCATTAGGCTCTTCTCCAGTGTATCCTTCTCACTAGGTGGCCAAAGTATTTGAGTTTCATCTTCAGGATCTGGCCTTCTAAAGAGCAGTCAGGATTGATCTCTAGGACTGACCGCACATACCGTCTGGTTAATCCCGGTTATGAATATGGAGTATATTATCAGCTGCTGATGCTGATTCTTAAAGTAATAATTGGAGGTACCATTTTACTCAAGAGGCTGAAAGAAAGTGTGTCTGAATAATGTAAGAAATGTAAGTAATGTAATTTAATGCAAGGAATAATGTGAGGAATGTAAGTTAATACAAGTAACTGCTTTGCTGTGCATCCTACTTGGATATGGTCTGTTCTGAGAAATTCTTCCTCTGTGTGGAAGAACAGGTTGTCCCCTTGAGTTAAAGGGTTTGCTTTAATTGGCACAGCTTTGTCATTATGTCATCCTTTTGTTTAGAGTCAGCAAAGGATTGATGATGTCTCTGCTGCTGGAACAAACCCACAGTGTGGATTGATGAATAATATCTCCTTGTGCAGAATTGTGCTTGGTGGAATATTGGAAAGTTTGGTTAAGAGTCTTGTTTAGCAAAAAGAAATCTTTGCAGGGCTCCTGGAACCATGCAGTTCTTCAAAGAGGATGAAATGTTGATTTCCAAACATTGTATTTGCCCTGCTCTCCCTGCCCTGGCACAGATACATTAATGTTCGGATGAAAAAGAAGCTCCATGACCTCCCTTTTATTTCTGCAAGGGAGATTGGACTGCTTGCAAAAGAGAGAAGAGAAAATGTCACCTGCGGTTCCTTTGCTGATCTTGCTACTGTGCCTTGGATGTGCTTTCCCAATTCTAAAGAGCAATTCTTTCTGCACAATCCGGCTAGCAAAAAGCTGGGTGCGGATGAGGAGCTCTAATACAAAGGACTGCCTTGCCTGTGATCTCTAGCTCTTTGTTCCTTGGTTGCTGAAAATAGGGCAGCGGCTGAAAAATGGTTATGTTTGCAGATGTACTTTGATGCTCTCATCCTGCCCCCAGTTTTTCTTATGAATTAGTCTTCTTTGCTTATGGCTTCCCACACAGCATTAATACTATATTCCTTAGCAAGAATAAAAGTTCACCATAGTGCAGTAGATATTTGCTAATACTGAAAATATTTAAAAATTAAATGTTTATTTAAAACTGATGAAAGAAGGAAGATCTATATCCATCTATCTGATCTCTGTCTATCTATCTATCTATCTATCTATCTATCTATCTATCTATCTATCTATCTATCTATCTATCTATCTATCTATCTATCTATCTATCCATCTCTCAATCTAGCAATCTAGCTAGCCATCCATCCATCCAGCAATCTATTCATTATGAATACCTTTATGCCATCTTTTCTTGTCTATTTTCTTTCAATTCATGCAGTAGACTTACATATGGAAATCCTTCAAGCAAAAGCATAGGGGAAATACTTTGTGGTCTTTCTCTCTGCCAGACTGAGTTGTGCTTGTGAGCACATTTTCCTGTCCTGAGCAGGACAGATAAGTGTTGATCCATTCATATTTTCTTGAGAAGAAAGGCCTCTTTAATCAATGAAGGCTCTACTGCCCATCAGCTACTTCTATTAAACTCTGTGCTTCAATATATATCTCTTAGTTCCAGAAAGTCTCTTGAATCTCAGGAGCTGGGGGAAAGGGGGACGGTTCAGGGAGGGAGGGTGAGGTAGAAGAAGAGAAAAGTGAAGTGTCTTTATTGCTTTCTATCTGCTGCATCTAAGAATCTCCCTTTGTGTTATTGAACACATCGAGTTCAAACCACTACCAAGTTTCCACAAGGAAGAGGCAAAGAAGGACAGGGGTTTTCAGAGTTATTGCAGTTCAGATCTGGTAACTCTATTTACATTGTCTGCCACTTAGCCATGCCCTGCATTATGTTCTATAAGAAATATTTTGCTTTAAATTTTTAATTTGCAATGAAAAATTCTATGCATCCCTCAGGGTTTCCCTTTTTTAAATAAATGGTTTTAATCCATCACATAATGAATGAATTGAACCATCATTTTAATGGTCTAGGATGCTATTGAAATAGTAATTTCGGTGGCAACTGGATATGGTGCATAGTACAGTGGATGCAATCTACATCTGGTGGCTGTCACTGGTTTCATCAGAATTATGAAAGTTCTAGAAGATTGGGGCATTTGGTTAAAAAAAACACAACATGCTTTCTTCTTGTATACCTTGGATTATATTTGTGAAGATATCTACTATCCCTCTACCTTTAGAATCTTCTTTGATTCTGTAGTATTCTGGAAAGAAAGGCCTTACTTTCAGATTACATGCCAGATTGAGGTCTGTCTGGAGCATTGTATTTTCTTTATTTTTTTTTAACTGCCTATTTTTTACGACATTGTTTGATTTTTTTCTAGGAAAAGGAAGGGTTGAATCCTCTGGTCACAACACCCCCAAAGCAGGTGGTCTGGAGGTACCATAACTGAAATTATTTCAGTTTTTGGTACATTGATTTCATTGCCAGAAAAGCAGGGGCAGGATTCCACTGGTTATAACAACCGGTTTGGTGATTGCGCGCTTCACATTTCAAAAATGTTTTATACTTGTTAGGAATGTAAGTCACCTAACAGTTGGGTTGGAAATATATAAACCAGGATAGACATGTTAATACTGTCTCTTTAAGGGAATGCTAAAATTGTAATTGGGTGTGATTCCTTAAACGGCCATAAGATGGAGCCAGAAATCTGGTTTCCCAGGAAGAAGAAGGAAGAAGGAGGAAGAAGAAAGAGAGTGTTGCTAGTTGGTCGATGTTCCGTTCGCTGTTTTTGGTTCCTGTATTGACTGTTGCTGATCGTCGTTATTGGATTGATGTGAGTCTATTACTGAACTGTTTTTGATACTGGACTTTGTTATTGGATTATCCCTGGACTGAAAACCGTGTATGACTTGGACTGTTTGTCGGACTTTGCTTAACCGTTTACTGGAAGTAAAACCTACATTTTACTATTCAGGATAGCAGAGTACTGTGTGTGTGTGTTATTCAACATTTCTCTCACGACGTCTCCCTGTGTGCGCTCATTCTCCTAATGGGGAATTACCTCAACAATACTTACCTTCTTCTGCAGTCCCTGTGACTAAAACAGCGGAGGCTCGGCAAGCCGCTCTGCCGCATGAATCAACTGTGCTCTTAAAAAAATAAAAATAAAGCACAGGAAAGAGCAGGGGCGGGCGGGCAGACCCACATACTTGTTGCAGGGAACCAGTTTGCTGCCAGCTAATCTTCAGAGCAAGGGGTTCACCCAAACCGGTCCGAACCAGTAGAATCCCACTCCTGCAGAAAAGTGATACTAGGTGTGATTTCAAACACTAGGAATTGGGGGTGAAGCCCCTGAAAAAAGGGGGTGGCAGAAATTATCTGAAGAGGGTGACTGAGTTATGCCCAGAGGGCTTCTGCGAGAAATTGTGGAACCTTGACACTTTCATTCTGTGGGTCTCAATCTTATTCCATATCCATTTAAAAATCCCTTCCATTCCAAAAGCTATTAATCAAAATAGTTCCATTTTTTTTTGTACTTTGTAGAGGCCAAATGATCTCAAATGATAATTAAAAAGATAGTAGCTACTGTGGTTTCAGCAATGCCGAAAGCTAATTCATTCTTGGAAATGGATTGTTTTTAATACTGTTGGTGTTTCATATAACTTCTGGGTTATTGGGTTTTTTTTTTTTTTTTTTGGTTTGGCATAATTTGACTATTAGGAGGATCAAATGTGCACAGTTGATTATTTGTACAAGAGATGTTCCAAAACAACATGTCATTCAGAAAAACAAAAAAGACCATTTCCAAAAGACAAGAAATGAACCAGCTATGTAAATATAGGAGTTTGCATGAAAATATTGTTGGATTGCTATGTAAATTTTTGCACTGGGTAGTGCTGGTTTAGCATCTAAACTTCATCATTTTTTCATGATAAATATCGATAACTTTCCGTGTTCAGCTGAATATTTCTGCTAAGCTAATCAAGGCTGACAAAATAGTTTCATTGAAATTATTGAATGCATTTCTGCAGAGTGCTTTATTGACTGGGCTATGGCCCTGGGAATAAGATTTACACAATGTTTATGGGTGAGATTGTTTGCTGTTGTTATGGTATAAGCAAATATTTTCCTGTCAAGTCTTCAAGCTATTCTACCAACCCTTTCCTTTCCTTTCCTTTTCCTTTCCTTTCCTTTTCCTTTCCTTCCCTTCCCTTCCCTTCCCTTCCCTTCCCTTCCCTTCCCTTTCCGGTCCTTCCCTTACACCCTTCCGGTTCCCCTTCCGGGTTTCACTTTCCTTGCCTGTCCCTTTTTTGTCCTTCCCTTTCCCTTCCCTCCCTTCCTTCCCTTCCTTTCCTTTCCTTTCCTTTCCTTTT